>CM030358.1:397039683-397467183 GCA_017893485.1 Hemerocallis citrina
ATTCCAACCCGAAACCCGCTAACCCAACATCCCTACCCTATTGTCGCCTATCATCTTCCTCCTTCCTCTGACCGAAACCCATCCGCCCTCTTCGTCGATCTCCATCCTTCCACCGCACTGCCATCACCCTCTCTTCCTCGTCTTCACCCTCATCGTCAACCTCCTCCCCTAGCCCCCCCTCCGTCCTCACGCTAGCAACCAGTCGACCACCATCGCCCCTCTTCTTCCCCTGCTTTCATCCATCTCGCCAAGCCGCCACTACCATCGCCTCCGCCTCGTCTTCGTCCTTGATCTCCATCCTCGCCATCCTGTCACCTTCTCAACCATTAAAAATCCATCTGCACCCTAACATCGATCACCTTCCTCCTCCCTCCTCTGTTTTCTTCCGAAACAGAGTGCCACATCACCCCCTCCTCGTCTTCATCTCTGTCTCCTCGCCATCACACCCGAACACCCCCACGCCAGAGACCACCCCACCGCTCCCTCGTGTGCACCACCGCTCGCCATCCAGTCCACCACTGCCACCCTACCCCGAGCATCTTCTTCCTCTGTTTTGGTGCCAAAACCTTGCTACATCCGTCGACCATCACCCCCTTACATTGCCTCCCTACCATTGACTCCCCGTCGCTGCCGTTGTCAGCCATCGCCAGCCTGCTGCTATGCTACTCTGCCAGTCCTCTCGCCGAGCACCACGATCGAAGTCGACCACGATCTCTGCTCTACCATTACCACTGTCTGCTGTTCTGTGGGGGAACGGTTGTTTGCTATTGTGGCTGCTGTCTGCTGTTCTGTGGGGGAATTCACTGTTTGCTGTTCGGTTGGTTGCTGTCCGCTGTTGTGTTTCCACGATCGCTAAGTTGCTACGAAGTTTCTTTGCACATAGTGTGCACGTGCTTTTGGGAGTGCTTGCGTTGTACGTGTCACCGTCAGGATTCTCATTATGTTATTCTATTTTATTCGGATTAACCGTCAATACAGGCAGGTCTCTCTTGAACTAGTTTATTTTTCTTGTTCAAGAACTCTTTTGATCCCCACAAGTAGATCCTGATTATTATCGTATTGTTATACTATTCATCTTCCGTTGAGTATATTGAGGGTTTACACGAACTAACCCAAGATATTCTTAACTTCGAGCCAATATCTTCGACTCAAACCCTAGTCCCTTTTGCACATTGCATATGCACGTTATCCATGAAAATAAGTAGATACATGTCATAGAATTGTTTGATGACTAGAATGTTCCATGAATTAATTGCCTTGATTGTAAATTGCATCGTTAATCTTGAAATTTCATGTTAATCACCAAATAGAACATTTGTTAATTAATTACCATGTTATTGCATGCTTGTGTGATGAAATTATTGTCTATTCAAGTTAAATTATTTTCTGGCCTGCTGTGTGCTTCTTTTTGCATTAAACTTTCGAACCTGTTACTGTAGAAATTTGAATGAACTTTGTAAACATGAATTGTAACTCCATGTGTCTACTTTTCAGAACATTTGACGGAATTGAATTCCGATTTATAGTCTGCTAGATATCTGACTTTTAGTACTACTAGGTCTGGATTTCCAGATTCACAATTTAATGTGTATCAGCTTGATTTGATAATAAAAGGAACATGTTAATAGTAAAAATTAAAATTTGAAATAAATTTGGCTGAGACTAGACATGCATAGGAATCACCTTGGATTTTTTTGGAATTATTTGATTAGTATTCTGACCCGATAATAAAAAGAACATGTTAATAGTAAAAATTAAAATTTTAAATAAATTTGGCTGAGACTAGACATGCATAGGAATCACCTTGGATTTTTTTGGAATTATTTGATTAGTATTCTGACCCGATATGTACATGTAAAGATGGCTCTAAGTTTCTGCCTGAACATGAAATCTGTAAAGAATAAGAATTTGAACCTAGTTTTTGTGATTTTTACATATCGTATGTATATTCGTAGGAATCGGCAAAGAGTCTAGTTTCTAGAAATTCTGACGAATCCAGATTTGCCTTCCTGTAGCAATAGGAATATCTGTTTTTGTACAGTAACGTCCTACTATCCAAATTATATGAATTGTGTTGATTTAATATAAATGTTTCTTGCCTTGCATGTAATGAGTATAATTGATCACACCTAGCATGACACAACCATGAATTCTTCTTGCATGCTCACATAGGATGAAATAAAATGATAACAAGCCGGGGAGTTATGTAACTCTCCGATTTCCATATACTGGGAAATCGTGACATAAGCCAGAATCTTTTCCTTCAATTAGCCACAAGACACAGAAAAACAGAAAAATTTAAAACTTTTTATTCAACAAAAATGTATTACAAGTCCGAATGTTATAAAACTGCAATACATTACATCAGTGTTACAATAATGCCATACACGCCCAAGTGTTACAAACTTTCAATAAAAATTACATCAGAGTATAATAAATAATATATAACACTTGGTACTTTCACTTGGATGCTTTTCAACATAAATAAATTACAACATATATTACAACTGAAATAAAATCAACACTTTGCTTCTCTTGCCTTGAGTCCTCCTGAATCCTGTACCTGTAGCTCTTCAATCCAGTACCTATTGAAGTGGAGACATCAGTACATCTACTGACACTTTAAGACTGATGACTAGCAGCGATTCTCAACTTTAAACATACAGATTGATGAAAAGAGAATCGTGTATATATATATAATTGATGTGTCAGTGTATGCTATGACTTAGATTCTAAGGCAAGATTAACACTATGCAAGGATGCTCTTATTATAATGCAAGCATGTCTCCAGAACAGTATGCCGCCCATATCAATATACGCCTATAACAAGTCGTTTCTTTATATATAGGGATTTGAACCCGCTCCATAAATTCTACTCTTGTACTCAACCTGTTTCTGAAGATACATCGTGACTGATGAAGTTACTCTAAAACAGTCTAATCCCGCCATTTGCAGTCATATAGTGGTGTCTCCGTTTGCCACTATTGCCCGGCGTACCAGACCTCACTCAATAATTTGATGAACCCTTGGAGTTAACTACAACACAGGTTAGCTCGAAGCATCCCCTGTGGCCCCTTACCAGATAGACCATAGTCTATGGCTTGTTCGCCTTTCTTGATATTGAGCAAGACGAAGTTTCGGGGGTCCATCCCCTAGCTCCGACAGGAATCTCTCCCGCCCTTATCATGGCACTTTAGAAATTAACAAACGAGATACGGATCTCATACTCCCAACTCGTAAGAAGGCACAGACTGTATCCTTTTGACAGGAAGGGTATAACCAAAAACAGCACCTAGTGTTGGCCTATAGAATAGGTCGGATCATAAGGTATCACCCTTAATACCAACTCTTTTCCTTCGGCAAAAAGTGATAATAAATAAGGGTTAAGTAGTAATAGCCATAAGTTACTATCCTAACGATGTCACTAACCCACTACAAGAAATTTGCCATATACCAACGAATACCTATAGTGACGGATCTCTAAAACTGTGGGTATAGGTATCATATACCTACAAATGAGATAAAAGACTGTGGGTATAGTCCTAATTTATTTTTCCCCAAAATTTTTCATTTTCCCTCTCTCTTCTCCCAAAATATTTCATTTTATCCCTCTAAAACTCCTAAATCCCTCTCTCCCCAAACCTAATCTCTAAATCCTCCTCTTCTCGCTGTCGTCGCCCCCCTCTTCCCTGCTGCCGTTGCCTCTTCCCGCTACCATCGCCCGCGCTTCGCACGTGGCGGCCCCATCTTCGTCCCTGACCTCATCGGCCCCCTCACCTCCATCCACACCTTCATCTCCTCCCTCGATCTAATCTCGGTATTCACCTTCTTCTTACTCTTTCGATTTCTCTTTCAATTCAAGCAACGAAACCCTAGTTTGACGATTTGGTTTGATTTTGGTTGCAGAGTCTCGAAGCCGAACTCGATTCCACCGCCGATTTCGAGGACGAACTTGGGGTTGAGGAGCTTAAGGTTTACTCGGAGGAGGAGTTGGTGGAGAGAGCTCTGAGAGAAGGGTTTCAGGTATGTCTTTAAAGATGATGGTGATACAAGATTTAGATGATGATGATGAAATATGGTGCAGATAGATAATTTGTTTGTCGGAGGTCCAAAGGTCACCCATTTTTTCCTGTGACACTTGCTTGGAAGATGTATTAATACATCTAACGAAGAAGAATATTCTCGGAAAGCAGGATAATCATCATACTCAATTCCTTAATGATACTTCATTTCAGCTTATTACAGTGCAGAGGATTTATGGTGTCTTGGTTTGTTGTACTAGGCTCATGGCTTTTAGATTCACCTCTTTTTGAAGCTGAACAGCAGCCTAACTTCATGAATGGAGAGGTCTTTCAGACTTTCTCACACTTAATTTAGAAGGTATATCATCAATAATAAAGATAAAAGATGAGGGCAAAGCGATAGATGCTCACTTTAGTAGTAACTGTCCAATGCTTATATATATAACAACAAAATGGATCTTTAAGTGGCCGTAAGTTGGTTAAAAGTTGCACCCATGCCATAAAAGTTGATAGTCATGAAAACTTTGACACTTGTGGTTTCAAAATGTTATCTGGCAGAAAATTAAACTTGTATTAAGTAGTAAACTTTTTCATTAGTATTATTTCCACTTCTGTTTTGATCAATTTTATTCAGTGCAATTGGCACTATAATTGCTACATTATCTCTTAAGTAATTTTTTACCCAAGTTCTTTCTTCCAACTTAGTATGTTGGTTTACCAATGCAGTACTAGATAGTTCTTCCGCTTAGTATGAGTATTAATTAATAGCTATGAATTTCTATTTTGTAGGCATTTTCCACAGTGGGTACACCCGACTATATCGCACCGGAAGTATTCTTGAAGAAAGGATATGGAATGGAATGTGATTGGTTTGTTTATTACTGAAACTTCATTGCTTTGTTTATGTTCATTCAATGTTTATGTTCATTCAATGTGCTAAATCATTTTTGTTAATGTGCGTTTGGTTTGAATATGCAGATAAACAATGCTGGCACTAAAAAAGGTTTCAGACCTTTGTTACAGTTTTCAGATGAAGATATTATTCAGGTATATATCCCGATTTCATAGATCCTTTTATGTTCTCTTCCCTACAAAATCTTCCGGTATATTGTTCACATATTGTCAATCTTACATTTCTGACAGCAGTGAACATGCCTATATTGTATTTTCACTCAGCACATGCATTTTCATATGCATTGCTTATCATAAATTCATAATAAAATAGTTGTTGCGAATAGCACATAGGGTAATTAGCTTATGTATGAGAAACATGCATATGTAATTTAATATCACCTTCCATACCTGTATATTATATTTTAATGGATTTGACATTGTTCATCGATTAGATTGTCTCAACAAACTTGGTCGGTTCAGTACTCTGCACAAAAGAAGCCATGCATGTCATGGGATCTTAGGACAAGGGAGGTCATATATTCAACATGGATGGAGTAGGTTCTCGGTGGATCAAGCACTCCGCTGACAGCTATGTAAGTTTTAGCATAGGCTTATAGGATCTGTGCTTGTTTGTGAATTGAAACCATTTATATAACTATGTAACTTGACACCAATAATCTCAGCACATCAAGTTGCGATTGGTTCTGGGTCTACATTACTGATTTGAAGTAATTTTCAAGAACAGGATCGAAAAACTTCTTACATATATTGGATTTGAAGTAATTTAGACAATTGTACAAAGAAATTTTCACTGCAAAGAGTCATAATTTTCGGGGATATGGGAAAGGTATATCTATATAATAGAACACAAAGAAAGCTATCAGGTGGCTCACATTCAATCTATCCCAAAATCAATGGACCAGATCTACTCTCACAAAACATATTTTCCCGCCCAAATTTCAAATCCAAAAATTTCAATCCCAAATTTCTCCCCCTTACTTACCGCTGCTCTGTCTCTCTCTCTTCTTCCAATCTCTCTCTCTATCTGTGTCCCTCTCTCTCTCTCTCACTCATCCCGTATCCCCCTTCTCTCTTCCCAAAATCCAGATCAAATCCAAAAATTTCAAACCCAAATTTCTCCCACTTACTTACCACTGCTCTGTCTCTCTCTCTTCTTCCAATCTATCTCTCTATATGTGTCCCTCTCTCTCTCTCTCACTCATCCCGTATCCCCCTTCTCTCTTCCCAAAATCCAGAACCCAAACCTCCTTGCAACCTCGCCATCCCCCCCACCTCACTGTGCACCCGACCAACCTCCACCCACCTGCACTCCCGACCTCCTTCGATGCTCCGTCAGCCCCACCTCATCGAAACCGCCATCGAACCTCCACCTCCTTCGAAGCTGCTTCAGCTCCGTCAACCCAACCACCACCTCAGCGAAGCCCACACTCGAAGCTCCGTCACTCGAAGCTCCGTCACACTCAGGTTAAATGATTTTGTGTTAGGTTTTTTTGCTAATTTTTTATGGATGGGGGATTATGTAAGAGGGGGGGGGGGGGAGGAGGTGAATGGGGAGACGAGGAGGACGTCGGTGATGATCGGAGGTTCTGCAAGATGTTGTCTTTGTTTGTTTGTTTGTTGATGTTTGAAAATTGTTGGGTTTTTGGGGATGACTGATTTTGAGTGATGGAATATGTGGGGGGTTTTCGTTTCTTAGAAATTTGTTGACCGATGCGAGTAGTTCCAAAATCAATGCACATAATTGCTATGCTCATGAACAGTACACTTCCTGTAAATGTTCTTCACTGTTTTTTCTGCTTGGTTACTGTTTAATTTGTGTTTATGTTTTCTGTATTTTTGTTTCAGGTTTTGGTGTCAGAGTTCCGCTTATAGAGAAAGGTATTTTTTTGCTCTATGAATCTTTGGCTTGCTTTGTTTGATTGTTATTTCTGCATATGTCATTTTTGGGTGTTGCATGTTGTTAGTTGGAGTTCAATTTCTTTATTGTACGTGTCGTTGGTGAGGTTCAGTTTGCTGCCTGTTGAAGTTTGTTGGTTGGTCTTTTGTTAGAAGTTTGTTAGAAGTTTGTTGGTTGGTTTTGTTTATTGTATGTATCGTTAGGGTGACACATTTTACTTTCTATTCGTTCTATAATTTCCATAGTTTTTTGTTAGAAGTTTGTTTAGCAGTGTTCTTGCCGTCTTGATAATCAGTCCAGTTTGACCTGTTACATATTTTTTTTGGGTTGGTGATATAGACCCCCCCCCCCCCCCCCCCCCCCCGTCTCTCTCTCTCTTCATTTCCGGTGCACTGCTGTATCATTTGGTTTTATATTTTTGTATGTGATGGTGATTGTAAGTTTCTTCTTTTGTTATCACTGTTTAATTTGGTTTTATGTTTTTTCTGTGTATTTCAGGTTTAGCACGTCGACGTCCACTTAACATGAAAAGGTATAATTTCTTGCTCTCAGGTTCTCCCAGCAATTTTGTTTCGTTGTTATTACTGCATGGGTGACTTTTCATTTTACATGTTATTTGTTGTTATTTATTTGTTGTTGGTTCTTTTCAGATGTTCAGGTTTTTGGCATTTAGGGAGCTTCGTTCCTTTTATCTGTGTACATAGTTTTATTTGATGGATTTTCTTTAACACTGTGATAAGGTGGCATGTTGTCTCTAATTTTTTTTTCTTTCACTTCAGAACAAGATTGCATTGGATAGACAACAGCTTGCGTAACACTCAACACTAAACTTAGTTAGATCTCTTTAAAATCTTTTTTCTTTCACGTCAGAAAAAGGTTGCATTGGATAGACAACAGCTTGCATAACACTTAACACTAAACTTAGTTAGATCTCTTTAAAATGACTATGGAAGAACAGGAGATCAATTACTGTTCCTGGCAAGAGTGGCAGGATTGTACCAAATGGCAGTATATGGTACACTTATTACATGGACTGAGGTGGCAAAAAATGTTAACTGTTAATTGAATAGAGTAGATAACTTTTAGGATAACTAAACAGAACAAAAGATTATGTGAGACAGAAAGCATTTTGGTTCATGAAACCGAAATTGGTACTTGGGATGATAGGTCCTGTATGTGTTTAAGGTTGGTGTTAGCTCCTGAAATTGCTTAACTAGACTGAAATTCATACAAGTAATAACAATTTTTAAAATTGCATTGATTTTCTATATTATTATATGTTGGAAAAAATATTTATAGATACTAAAATGCTGTGTCATAGTTATAGTCAATCCTTAGTTGGATCTAACTATTATAAGCTAAGAGATCAATTCTACGATTGTTTAATTCTTAGAAAAAATTACCTGTTTGCAGTTTTCCTCCTCCCCAAGACTACATTTAATTCTAATTACCTTATCTTCTCTGCATTCTTCTTTGTCCTCTCCAAAGAAGAAGATATTTTTTCTGATATTTCCTCCTTTTTTCTAGGATTTTGTCTATCCTGCCTTTGCTGATTGCTTGAATAGTGTAGGAACATATTTGTGACTGTTGAGAAGACTTTCAAATTTTGTTTTGACTTCGTTCTATCATATTGTACCAGAGACACAATTTGATAGAGTCGTTGGAGAGTTGAAGAGACAAAACTTCATTTCATTGTCCCACATTGTAAATTATCCACACTATTCTAAGTGTGGAAGAATAGCAGATCATAGCGGTGTATAATTTCAGGTACCAGAGAAATTAACAAAACATGTGTAGTCAACCCAATGTTTTCTGATAAGTAGCAAATGATGGCAAGCAGTTACTCAGTAAATACCAAAGCTGTTGTGTGAGAAAATGTTCTCATGTAAGATATGTTTTCGTTAAGGTATTGGGTAATGCTTATGGGACTTATTTATTACTCTACATTTGCAAAATTGATCTCTAGAAAAGTAGAAAACAAATTCATTCATTAAAAAAAATGTATATATTAACATATACATTCAAAACCAAGGTAAAATTAGTAAACCTAACCATACATGCTTAAAACATTCTCTATTGAAGAGCCTTCTTTGCACGCTTGAGAGGACGGGGAAGGCACGAGCATCTAGCTATGGTTTCCATGAAACACCGTTATAAGTAAATGTAAATTTTTAGTATCTACATTCTAGAAAGCTAATTGTCTTTATAGTGATCAAACATGCTTTCTTTTGTAGTGAAATTTAATATGTTTTTCTTAAAGTAATAAATTATATTAGAGTACGGGGGTCCTATGGCATAAGAGGAGATTTCCTCCTATGGCGCACTAAAAATCCAATCCCCGCAACCAAAATTCACAATCCACATCATTCAAGTTGATCTTCTTATTATAATTTCTTACCATAATGTGAAGTAATTTCACTAAGTTTGAACATGTTTTGCTCATTGAGCATGAGCTTGCTAAATGAACGATTTTTCAGCAATAGAACAATAGTGACTACTTAATGCATGGGAAAACAAATTTGATGAGATTTCATCATCTTATGTTTTATGAAGTGTTGGAAACTCTGAACGGTGTGGATCATGCATTTGTTAGGGTGTGATTGAAGGAAATTTTCTTCTTTGCCACCTTATATCCCATTTGCTCTATATATTTATACATTTCCTCTACTAATGCAAAATCCTGGCTCTGCTGCTTGAAGTAAATACTATTATTAGGAGAGCTAATATATATGTTTGTACAGTTCCTAGATTTTGCAGGTTTTGGCTTTTATCCTTTACCTTGGTTCTATATTCTAATTATGTTGATTCTGATGGTTTACTCTTTAACATTTTTAAAACTTGCATTCCATGACATTGAATCTGAGTTTGCTGGTGTTGCATTGTTTTCCAATTAAAGTGTAAGAAGCTCCAGTGTAAGAGCTTTATGGTAAGAGCATGTGGCAAGGTCCTGAGTGCAAGTCCGCACTTGGACATGTGTACCTCTAAATCTTTCATAATTCACAGGAATACGTCTAGGCTGTGGAAATTCGACCGATTGCTTTACCTCAGTATTGATTTGTGTTGGTTTTAACTTTTAAGGGTATACTTTCAAAACATAAAAAAATTTAGTTTAGTGGTCTTGCATGGACTTCCAGGTAACTTGATGTCTCATGGTAAGAGCTTCAGTAGCATGGTCCTGAGTTCATGCTCTACACAGGATAGCTCCATCAAAATTTTCATATTGCCATACATGCATAATGTAATCAGAAGTCAAGATGAAGGGTGTGTCAGATGCTTGACACGTTTCACATGTTCTTTTGGTTAGGACCAGTAGGATTGGTTTACTTCTTATGCCATCCATAAGTAGGCTTTTGTTGAGTTAAGCACGAGGCAGGAATTGTAGTCTTAGAGGAGATTGATACTCAACCATGAGAGCAGGTTATCATTCCAGGAAATTGTGATATGAGCAAGCGCGGTTAGGTGCTTCAGGTATGTGGAGTTAAGGAAACTCAAATAATCACACTTCCAAGCTTTCAAAATTAAAATTTCAAACATCTAAATATTCTTTCAGTTCAATTGTTTTAGAGAACTCAAGAACTGTTGATTTTTTCCCCTTTCTTATGGACAACTTGAGTTCTCTTTGGTAGTTGCCATTATCTTAGAGATCTTTTTTTCCATCATCTTGCACAAGTAGAGGTGTTATGTGCTTGCTAACTTATTATCTAGATAGTTAGTTTTCTGTGAGTTATATCCTTTAGGATGCTTAAATTTAATTTGTTCATGACTGGCCTCTCCTTTATTAAGCATCAAAATTGTTTTTTTTCCATTACAGTTGCAATTCCTACGACAAAAAAATGTACGGGTTACCATTCCAGATGAACGCGTGCTTAATCTGATATCCCTTCGCAAGGTATGCTGAACCCCTTATGTATATTAGATGCTCATTATTGATAATTTTTTAATTCCTATTTTTTAACCAACCAGTGTAGAGAAAGGAAGCAACGAGTTACCATTCCAGCAAGGGAAAGAGAAAGGAAAATGAATGGAGAATCTTTTTTTCGCAGTGTTACTTTTTTGGGTAGTTAACTTCAGTTACGTAGAATGAGGATAGTTAAGAAAATCTATGTAATATTTAGTATTTTAGGAGATTTTGTAAGTACTGTATGTGATGATGATATATAGTGATGGGATATAGTATGTTAAAACCCGTACTCGCAAAGTTGTGGAGTATTGGGCTCTGTGTGTGGTTTTTCAAAGATTTTTCTAAAAGTCCATTACGTTTTCAAATGAAATTTTTGTTTTTATTCTGTATCTCGCGTCATGTGAAGATATTTGTCCCCAGAGCCCTATATATATGATGTCTATGTGATGTTGCTTGGATTGGCCTGGGGAGGATTGATATCAACTGCCCGTGATGTGATATTTTTAGTTGTTAGTAGAATTCCGTACGGAATTGCTGTAAAAGAGCTAATATTTTATGGGTGATTCTGTCAAATTTTTACTAAAATTCCTATTAATATTCTAGAATAGAAATAAGGATTTAATTGAGTAGGCGTAGAAAAAATTAAAAAATAAAATCATACATGGTAATAGTTAACTAATAGTAAGATTTATTATACAGATATGTAGGAGTAATGAAGAGCATTTTCGGTTCGAACCGTCGAGCTTGAAGGCAATTTCTTTTGTACATCAGTCGTTTTGAAAGGTTTTGGTTTGAAAATGCACTTTCCTATAAACTATCAGTGTTGGTTTTTTAAAGTTCTCATTGGTTTTGACTTGATTGATTCCTTTTTCATTAAAATGATTTTTCAGGTCTCTTCATTATGGTGGATTTATTCGTCTATCCATCTGTAATTTTCATGTTCTCAGAATGTTTGTAATGCCTGATAGTTGGGCTTATGTATTTTGTGTGAATCACTCCGTAATTATTTTGAGGGATTGGGGCCAATGTTTGTTCTACTAGCATGTACCTCTTTTTTTTAAATCTATAATTATATTCATGAATGTAAAATATCTCATTCACTGAAATATATAAAAAATTGGGTCCAACAAGTAGATTTCAGATCAAACTTGCAGTACGCTGTCCAGTATATGGATACAGATATATTAATATGGATCACATTTAACAAAAGGTGTTAACATGTACATCACAACAAGCTTTCTCTCTCTCTCTCCCTCTCCCTTTTTTAACCTTCTTTAAAATCATACATGGTTAACTACATGAAAATTTGACAATGGAGAATTAACTGATGCAATTTGAGGCGATAATTGCATTAGCAACTGAATTGCTACTTATGGCAGGCAACAAATCAAATATGAAATCTCTTTTGTTGAAGTCACACATAGCAAGTGATTTTGATCTACTATTGTTGTAGATTCACAGTACTCTTTTTCAATCCTGAGCTCCTGACAAATGATCCTGCAAGATATAAACCAATAAACAACTTAATTCAGAATATATCAATGTCTACTGTCAAATACACATCTATATAAATCATTATTCATGAAGACGTGCATATATATTTAACCTTTTACAGGGTTTTATATACTGCATCGTTCTCGGAAACGTGCTGTAGGTATGCTTGATAAGTACTAGGTATGCTTGATAAGTACTATGCATAAATTTATATGCAGTTCATCCAATCGAATAACTTTAACTAAATTTATATGCAGTTCCGAATACGTGCCGTAGGCACGTGCCACTGGCATACCTAGTATATATATAGTGCACAACCGAAACTTTCCCTATATATATATTTTTATCATAATTAGAATTTGAAAATTTGTCTTTTGGAAGCCAACTGAAACTCAAGCTGTGATCTTTAATCTATATCAGTATATATGTTCAATATAACTTGTGATTAGTACATTGTTAACATTATTAATGGCTTCTATGTTCCATTGCAAATTAATCAGCATGTTAACTAATTAATCAAAACACAGTTGACTAAAATGGTAGGAAATTGCAGGAAATTGCTTCCATCACTCTATTTTGAAACAAACCACTATTTGCAGCACAAAGCCAAGCCAGTTATCACATAAACATACTCTTAAAATCGTGATCCATAACTCGTATATCTGATTTATTACCATTATGTAGTTATGTTACATAAGATGCACAGCTCAAAATTTAAGTGTATCAGAAAATGAAATCGATCTCTGAAGAAAAGCACAAAGAAAAATGGATGCTGAAGATGAACTTTAACCTGTATGGCTGAAAATTTTATACATGTTACTCTGTATATTTCCTTATAATTATTTATTTTTTAAAAATATTTTTCTAATTTGTAAAGGCAGAGCGAGACGGTTCAAATGAATTCAGTAACTACCAGCCAGGTTCACTAAACACCACAGATCAGCTTGTGAAAGATTTGAACAACTACGACATAGTTTTCCATATTGGAGATCTGAGCTATGCCAATGGATACATATCACAATGGGATCAGTTCACTTCACAAACAGAACCTATTGCTTCTACTGTACCATATATGGTTTCCAGGATAATATGCAAAACCAAAATTCTCCCCTTTTTTTTGGCAATTTTTTTTCTTCGTGTTTTTAACAATTTATGATATTTTTTGCCGCTTCAGTGGAAATCATGAAAGAGATTGCCCAGGAACAGGATCCTTCTACGATACAAATGACTCAGGAGGAGAATGTGGCATCGTGGCTGAAACCATGTTTTATGTACCAGCTGAGAACAGAGCCAACTTTTGGTAACTAATTTGCGTTGTTTGTTTACAATGTAACTAATTTACATTTCCTCTTTAGCATTTTGTAAAATTCGTAGAAATTTTTGCTAATATGTTAAATTTTGTTGGTGATTTGCATTCATTCTCATGCTTCACTTTTAGGACTAGTGCAGATTTATCTGTTTACTAATTTGCATATTGAGTTTAAACAGCAAAATTCAATTTGCAGTTACAACAATTTTGGGCTACTCCAAATTCATGATAAATAACTATGCTAGAGTTGGTTAAATTACCAGGTATGCTACAAATTATGGCATGTTCAGGTTCTGCATCGCTGATACCGAGCATGACTGGAGAGAAGGCACTGAACAGTACAAATTCATCGAGCAAGGAAAATGTAATCGAGTTCAAGGTGCAGCATATTTCACATACCTAAATGAAAGTGCATCTAAGCTTTACTACTTTTAGTTGAACAGTTGTTCAAATGTTTGTATAAGAATGTACCCACATGGCATAGAGATCTCTGCCGGTATGTCTATTTCCATCATGAATTTCTCATATTGGTTTGTGACATTGCTTTTTGAGGGGTGGTTATCACACCTATGTTTTTTTTGCTTACTTGTAGGGTCTGTGAGAATATTCCTATTGTGCTCTGTGGCAACAAGGTTGATGTCAATAATAGGCAGGTGAAAGCCAAGATGGTCACCTTTCATAGGAAGAAGAATCTTCAGTACTATGAGATATCGGCTAAGAGCAACTACAATTTCGAAAAGCCTTTCCTCTACTTGGCTCGAAAGCTGCTTGCTGGGTAAGAAACTGAGTAGTTTGTCTTAATTGAGACTTACGTTTGTGAGAAGATAGCTATTAGGAAAGATTTCTTATACTGGAAGTTGGTTTAATTCAGGGATGCAAACCTTCACTTTGTGGAATCACCAGCAGGGTATGCACATTAGCGCTACGAGCTCTGCAGGGTTTCTGCAAGTGTTTTCATAGCACTAGGAAAAGGGAAGCTTCGGTGCCCTGGAGATGTGAGATTTGCTATCTTAGATTCATGGTTTCGACCTATGTTGAAGGATTTTGGATGGCTACAGAGGTGTCCAAAGGGCCTTGAGATTCGGATGTTAGAAGAAGGCCTCGGTCAGGCGATTCTCACCCTCCCATTGAATCAGCAGCAGAGTTTGTTCCTGGAGTGGTTTTAGTGGTTTGGTGGGAAAGGAACCGAGTGTCCTAATCTAAAGTACTAATTTTCTGTTGATGGAGCAAACCTCGAAATTAAGTGGATGAGATTATTATAAGACTTTATATGCTTATTATATGTCAGTATGGTACTTTTAGGTTGACATTTTAACTATTTTGTAATTTGAATTTGACATGCTTGTAATACTTCATTAATTTTTAATATGATTGAAGTTTAATTTTATTTAATTTTGTTTCATAAACACATGTATTTATTTCATTGTGTATTTGGTTTATAATTGAATTAATATTATAAAAGAAAATATTAAATTATCATAAGCATATATAATTAATAAGAAAAAATTGTGTATAGAGCGATGAGTATATATTCAGATAATTGGATGCGAAAACCATCGCTAAAACCTATATCAATGGAGCTTCAACCGTAGGTATAGGAAAGCAAAATGTGTCTTTAAAACCTATACCAACGGATACGAAACCGTGGGTATAACACCGAGGTTTTGTCCAACGGGTAAAAAAACTGTCGCTATAGGCTATAGTGACGGCATTTTGCCGTGGGTATAGCTAATTAAAAACGACGGAAAAATATGTCCGTTGGTATAGGTTTTACGGGCTATACCTACGGTTTTTTGCCTTTTACCCACGTATTTTTGCTGTCACTATATGTCAAATTCCTTGTAGTGACCCTAAACAATCTGAGAGATGACAACAGTACTAACACAACATGCTAGGTCTTAAGTTAGACTTCGCAAGATAATTCTACTAGGTGCTTAACATAGACTTACCAAAATCCTTAAGGATCCTGTTCATAGCCTATCGATCCAAGACCTCGGCAATACGAACATATTTGCATGCTACTGCCCTGAACTTGGATTATGTCTACACTCCCGGCCCGCGATCAACCTACACCAGTTGAGATCTGACAGTGCACGAGGGATGACTCGTCCACAGTCCACGAGGAGTAAAATAAGTACACGTTTTGATGGTCGATGGCTCCTAGGGTAATGATATCACCCTAGACGAGCACAATAACTGCGTACTAGCTAATAAGCTACAAACGAGCAAAACAACTTACATACGAGCCGACTAGCCACGTATGAGCCAAACGAATTACGTACGAGCCAACTGGCTATGTATGCGACAAATGAATCATATAGAAGCAACCATAAAAGTCTTCTAACAACCTAGAAGTAAAATAACATGCTACTAGCAAAACTTGATCTTTTATATTTAGAAGCAACAGAAGAATCTTCTAATAGCCCAATATTGTAATATCCTGGCCGGATATTATATTGTATTTTTATTATTTTTTTAAAATTAAAATATTTTATGGAAATTTCTTGGTTTTTCTAAATAAAAAACTTACCTGGGTATATATACTAGTAAGTATATCAAGTATTGTATCGGTTTTGTGCACTTGTACAAAATCCTGTAAAGATGCATTTTTGAGAAAATGTTTGGAAAATCCTGGGCAAATATTAAAAATTATTATTTTATTTTTATTTTATCATTATTCTCAGAATTGAAATATTTTTGGTGGATATCACCTGGTTTTGTTAATAAACTGTATCTGTACATATATACCAGTCTGTATACATCTGTATTGTATCAAATTGGTACTGTAATCTTCCATGCTGATAATAATATTTATTTTATTTTCGGAATTAATTTATTTTTATACGGATTATGCGGTTTAACAAACGAAAATTTTCGGTATACATATATATACATATGTATGCGTATTGTATCGATTTCGTACGTTTGTACAAATTGTGTTGTTTGTATTTTTGGACAAAAATATATCTTTTTGTCATAATAAATCAAATTTGGATGGCTAGGTTTTTTTGGAAGGATTAAAACTAGGATATAAGATTAATTAGATACATAAGAGTTTAGGGTGTTTCTTCTAGAAGCCTTTCTCCTCCACCTCACCCCTCCACCTCACCCCTTCACCTTACCTCCATCTCACCTTCCCCCTCACCTAGTTTGGCCGGCCTCCCTTACCCCAAGGGGCTTTTTGCAAAATGCCTAGATGCATTTGCACTCTCCACCCTCTCTTTTGTACTATAAATACCCCCCCTTCTCCTCTTGTCTCATTTTTACAAGAAGAAAAAATAGGGAGGAAAAGAAAGAGAGAACAAGCCCTAACTAGAGAGTTCTTCTTGTAGGTTTTTCATAAGAGTTCTTCATTGAGTTGTTGTAGAAAGCTAAGGAGGAAGGAGAAGGTTTGCTAGACTAGTTCCCACAAAGAGATCCAAGATGGGGGTTCTCTACTTCTCTTTTATATGATTTCTTGTTCTCTTTTTATGGTTTGTTTTCTTTATATTGTTGTATGTGAGTAAAGAACCCATCTTTAGGGCTAATAAGTGTTGCTTGTAAAAAGAACTCAACTTTATGAGGTGTGGATGTTGTATGTTGTTAAAACAACTTGGACTAAGATCATAAGCATATAAATGGATGTAGGTTAAAAAGAACTCATCTTTATGATGTGTGGTTGTGTATGTGTTCCTAAATAACTTGGACTAAATTCCTAAGCATAAACAAGGTTGTAGGGGATCAAAATGATCCCATGGAAGTATTGATGGTAGAACTTAAATAAATAACATAAAGATTGAGTCTTTAAGACTTGTTGTGATTATTTTGCTAAAATAACAACTTGGACTAAATTGTATATGCATATGAGTAGTGTGAGTCCAAAAGGACCACATGAAGAGTTTGAACAAAACACATAAAGGTTGAATCTTTAACCATGTTATGACTATTGTTGTTGTTATTGTTGTTTTGTTGAACACAAAACTACAACTTGGGCTATAACTATGAGCACATAAAGTAAGAATACCTACATACCCATTTTGGGGTTGTAGAACTCATCTAGCCTAATAAAAGACAAGTCTTTTATTGTATGTTGCGCTCTACCTTGTCAAAAATCAAGTTTTTACTAAACCTAGTTCATAAAATGTGGACTTGTTGTATGTTGTTTGCTACCATGTTATAAATAAAGTCCTTACTAATTCTAGTTCATGAAAGATTAAGCTTCTATTTTGCTTCTAGATTGTAAAAGATTAGTTCTTTTGTAGCATGTCTATTTTTGCTTTTATGATAGAAAGGATTACTTCTTTTCTTATTGTATGTAGGAACTTGTAGGATTGAAGAAAGTGGGGTTTGTAGTATGTAGGAAATTGTAGATTAAATAAAGGTAGATTTGTAATATGTGGATAGTTAATTGTAACTCATAAAACAAGTAGTTTTTGTAATATGTAAGAAATTGTAATTCTATAAGTAGTAGAGGTTGTAAATTTAGTATGTAAAAAGTACGACTTGTAATTCATAAAAGAGTTAGTTTATGTAATAATCTAGATAAGTCCTTAGTTGCTTTATGAGTTTACTACCATGCTTGAGTTATATGTACTAAAGTAGTCATGCCTAAGTAGTAGTAAAGATCCATGCTTAAGTAGTAGTAAAGATCCATGCTTAAGGTAGTAAAAGAATCATGCTTAAGTAGTAGTAAAAGAATCATGCTTAAGTAGTATTAGAGATCCATGCTTAAGTAATAGTAAAGGAATCATGCTTAAGTAGTAGTAAAAGAATCATGCTTAAGTTGTAGTAAAGAAACCATGCTTGAGTTGCTAATTATTGTAGTAAAGAAACCATGCTTGAGTTATTGCTAAAGAAACCATGCTTGAGTTATTGCTAAAGAAACCCATCCTTGAGTTATTGCTAAAGAAATCCATGCTTGAGTTGTTGATAAAGAACCCATCATGCTTAAGTTATATGTTGCTAAGTAACTCATGCTTGAGTTGTAGGAAAGAAACCCATCATGCTTAAGTTGTATGTGACACGAAGCCATGCCTAAGTTGTGTAGTAAAGAAACTCATCATGCTTAAGTTGTATGTGATAAGAAGCCATGTTTAAGTTGTTGTAGGTGTTTGTAGTAAAGAAATTCATACTTGAGTTGTAGTAAGAAACCCATGCTCGAGTTATTGCAGTTGTTCTAGTAAAGAACCCATGTTTGAGTTATTGTAGTTGTTCTAAGTAAAGAACCCATGCTTGAGTTATTGTAATAGTTCTAGTAAAGAACCCATGCTTGAGATGTGTAGTTGTTTTAGATTCAAAAGAATCCATGCATGTTAAGTTATATGTTGTAGTGGTTTTTATTAAATTCTAAAAGGAACTCACGAGTTTAGCTTACATGCTAATCCATTTGAACTATTGAAATGAACCCATGTTCCATATTTGTTATAGTTCGATCTTTAAGAAGAAACCCATGAAACTAGCTCCATGATAGTTCTAGCTTGAATTGGCAAGGAACCTGTGCATTTAGGTTCTAGGTGGTTCCAGCTCAACCTTGAGAAAAAACCCATGAACCTACTCACATGTTGTCATAGTTCAAATTTGGGAAAAAGAACCCATGATTCCTAGTCGTATGTGGTTCTAATTGAAATTGAACCATATGATGTGAACATGCTTCATCTTCAATGTATGGATAATAATGGTTGGGAAAGTCACTAGTATTGTTAGCTCGATAAAGCATAGTCTAGGGTCTTATAGTTACCCTAGGGGTCATCGACCATCAAGACTCGCATCTTACCACCTTGGAAACTAGGGATAGATCATACCTCGAGCACCGACGGATCTTACCTGATGTGGGTTGATCGCGAGCCGAGAGTATTGACGAGATCCGAGTAGGGGTAGTGATGAGTGAGGGAGATTCCGTCACCGGTGTCTTGGATTGATAGGCCATGAGTGGGATCGGGATAATCTTATGAAGGTTCTTATTGGAAACCCCGTGAGATTGTTGGGTTTAGTGACATCGTTAGGGTAGTAACTTATGGCTATTACTACTTAACCTTTACTTATTATCATTCAAACGCCGAAGGAAAAGAGTTGGTGTTAAGGGTGATACCTTATAATCCGACCTGTCCTATAGGCCGACACGAGGCGGTGTTGTTCAGTTGTACCCTTCTTGTCAAAGGGATACGATATGTGCCTTCTCACGAGTTGGGAGCACGGGACCCGTATCTTGTCTGTTAATTTCTAAAGTGCCTTGATAAGGCGAGAGCGATTCCTGTCGGAGCTAGGGGATGGACCCCCAGAACTCCGTCTTGTCTTATATCTAAGGGCGAGAAGCAATAGACTACGGTCTAGCTAGGGGGCTACAGGGGATGCTTCGAGCTAACCTGTGTTGTGGTTAACTCCAAAGGTTCGTCAGATATTTGAGTGAGGTCTGGTGCGTCTGGCGGGATTATACCGTTTCGGGGCAACCTCATCAGTCATATCGCATCTTCAGAAACAAGTTGAGTACAAGAGTAGAATTCATGGTGCGAGTTCAAATTAGGGATGGCAAGTGGGTCGGGTTAACCGCCGATCCGCCCGCGACCCACACGTATAACCCGGCCCGCGAAACGGCGGTTCGGATTCGGGTTAGGGTCGAACCCGTGAACAGTAACGGGTCGACCCGGGTCTCGAAAATAACGGATCCAACCCACGCAACCCGGCCCGCGAACCCGTTTAAAAAACCCAACCCGCCCGCCAACCCGCGAGTCCACCCGCGGGTTGCGAACCGTTAGACCCGAACGGGTCAAACATTCGACCCGCCCCGGGTCGACCGTTGACCCGTAGGTCCAACGGGTCGAAACGTGCCGTTGGGCACTGTTGTCTAGAGAGCCTCAACGGCTCTAATTGCCGTTTTTTTGGTTTTTTTTATTTTTAGCCTATAAATACCCCCCAAAACCCCATAAAAAAATTTACAAAAATCTCTCTTACTCTCTCTACTATTATAACTCATTTCTAAGCAATTTGTGAACAATTGAAGTATTGAACAAGCAATTCTTGAAGGCATATACACGATCAAATTCCGATCGTATCGAAATCAAAATTCAATAACGTCTTCAACTCTTCAACTCTCGTCCAACTCCAATTAATCAAGTCTTCAACTCTCCTTCAAGCTCTCCTCAACACTTCAATTCCGGAATCGCTTATTTCTACTTCTACTTCTATTCTTATTTTCACGGATTTTTTTATATACGTGTATCCATGGTGAACGGTATCAAAATTTCATATTATTTAATTTTTCTTGTAGTTATAATGTTTGTTGGTTTTTTGATCTTCTCTATCTCAACCCTCTTGTTTTTAGCTTTTTTTTATAACTCATCGCTCCAACATTGTGTAGTTTTTTTTTACATACATTACTACATAATGTCTAGATCATGCGGTAGCGGTCGTAGCCAAAGTGGGCAAGATTCCACCAGCACTTTCCGTAGGCCACCAATTGTCCCAATTAGTGAGCTCGCCGAAGAGTACCATGATTCTCCTACGCAACAATGAGGTATACACGATGAGGTTGTAGGAGACATACAATTAGAAGAAGAAGAACAACAACAACAACCAACCGAAACAACACAACCCCGTAGTGGTAGGAAAAGTAGAGGGGAAAGTAGTGATTTGCATAAATTTTACGATTTTATCCCGGACGAAAAAAATTCGGGTATAGGTTTGAATGTTTGTAAAACATGTTCTAAGGCATACAAATTCAAGAGGGGTGATGGCACCGGTACAATTTGTAGACACATCCAACATAACCATAAAGACCTTGTTGACCTACCCGACCAACAAAAAATCAACCATAGGACCGGTCTAGTTGATAGCCACCCTTATGATACCGATCTTGTTCGTTGAGAAATGGCCCGATTAGTAATAAAGGAAGAGTTACCATTTTCCTATCCCAAGAATAGGGACTTGGAAAATTTTAATCAAACGGCCTTAAACCCTCATTTTAGAAGAATCCCGAGAAATACTTGCAAATCGGATTGTTTTAAAGTGTACAATGAAATGAAGGACGCTTTGATTGCAATTTTATGGAGTTTAACTTGTAGAGTTAGTTTAACTTCGGATTGTTGGACGGGTGCCAACTATTCCAATGATGGGAATAATCTATCATTGGATCGACAATGATTGGATTCTTCAAAAAAGAATCATATCACTTGTCGCGTTGCCCTATCCCCATAGTGGTGCTGAAATAGCAAACCATATTTTAGAAATTTGTGATATTTTTCATATTCGCGATAAAATTATGTGCATTAATTTTGATAATGCATGCAACAATTACTACTTTAAAATCCGCATTAAACCCTCCATCTGACAATATTTTTCATATTAGATGTGCATGTCATATTTTAAATTTATGTGTTCAAGATGCATTAAAAATAGCCGATCCATATATACTTAAAATTAGAAAGTGTGTACATTTTATTGCATTAAGTCCCAGCGTATTTCAAGAATGGAAAAATTGGTGTAGGATTTAAAATGTACCTTTTAAAAGATTTCCAAAGGATGTTAAACATCGATGGAATTCTACTTTTGATTTACTACATGTTGTTACCGAATATAAAGTGGTTGTAAATAAATTTTTTATCGCAAAAAATATGCCAAATTTTGAAATGACTCCCACCGACTGGTTTTATGCCGAATCTTTGTTGAAAATTTTAAAACCTTTTAAAACCGCAACTTTAAAATTTTCAAAATCATATGAATCTACTTCTAGTAGCATTTTTATTTCAATAGTTACTATGATGCAAACATTTAACGAAATGTTAAATGATGCTTATGTTGGTGATATTGTAAAACCTGCATACAAAAAAAATTTGAAGTATTTTTATCCTCCTCCTATGTTGATTTGTGTTGCTATTGTTATGGATCCTCGTATCAAATTAGAAGGTACGAAGAGTTTGATTGAAATGTTTTTTGCATTACTTGGGGAAAATGTAGAAACAGAATAGAAATTGATTGCGCTTCTTTTTTAGTTAAATTTGAATCTACATTAAATAACTTGTATGATTATTATGATAAAACTTTTGCTTTTAGTAGTACAACTTCTGTAATTAGTTCTTCTTCTGGTAGTTCCAAAGGTAAGGGTAAGAGTAAATTTAATGATAGAACATTTAATTTACTTGCACAAATTCAATCCAAAAAACCTAGGACTAATTAACCAAATGAATTAAATTGGTATAACCAACAAGATTCTGAGTCTTCTTCTTCTTCAGTAGATATTTTACAATGGTGGAAAGACCATGAACACACTTATAGTATTCTTAAATATATGGCTAAAGATTTAATAACTCCTCCTGTCTCTACAGTTGCTTCTGAAAGTGCATTTTCTTCAAGTGGCAGGGTTCTAACTGATTACGGGAATCGCTTGAAGCCTGACTCGTTAGAGATGCTCGTTTGCACAGAAGACTGGCTGAAGGCTGAAGATAGGACACAAGGGAAAGCATTATCTACGTCCACAGGTGGGAGCAACTCGTTGGAAGAACAACAACAACAACAACAATAGCAACCAAAATGAAGAATTCAATACCAACAATTGAACAACAATAAGTCAACAACAACAAATTGAAGGCCACCAACTTGAAGACAATTGTAAATAGATAAAAAAATTATATTAGATCTTTGCTTGTTATTTTAAATTATAAATATTGAAGTAAATTGAAATTGTATATAAGAAATATGTTTATAAAACAAATTTGTGAATTATTTATTTCTTATTAGAAATTGTGAAACTTGTATAACTTGAAGTCATATGAATAATATTTCAAATTTTTTGGGCAATTTGACTCTTACAATCTTATTATTATTATTATTATTATTAAGGTTTTTTTTAAAAAAAAACCTATCTAAACGGGCCAGCCCGCGACCCTACCCGAACCGATCGGGGTTGGACCCGAAAGGGTTCACGGGTTGGGCGGGTAGCAATTTCTAGTTTTTGACCCGGCCCGGCCCGGCCCGGTTAAGTAACCAACCTGGCCTGAACCTGCCCAAGTCAATATCGAACCCGGGCGGGTGCAGCCCAGCCCGGTCCGTTCGACCCGAATGCCAACCCTAGTTCAAATCCCTATATATGAAGAAACGGCATGATATGGGGCATATGTAGTATGGGTTGCATACTGTCCCAGAGTCTTGCTTGCATTATAATAAGAGCATCATTGCATTAGTTAATCTGGCATTAGAGTCTATGTCATAGCATACACTGACACATCAATTATATATACACGTTTTTTTTTATCAATCTGTTTGCTTAAAGTGGAGAATCGTTGCTAGTTATCAGCCTTAAAGCATCAGTATATCCACTGACATCCCCATTTCAATAGGTACTGGATTGCAGAAGTACAGGTACAGGATTCAAGAGGACTCAAGGCGAGTGAAGAAAGAATCGATTTTATTTCCGCTGTAATATATATTGTTTACTATTGTTCCATTTTAAACAATTGTTGTAATTCATTTAATTGTTGGGAAGCATCCAAGTGAAGTACCAAGTGTTGTTCTTGTTCATTATACTCTGATGTAAACTTTTTAAAAGTTGTAACACTCGGAATTTTAAAGATATTATTGTAACACTGATGTAATGTATTGCAGTTTATAACATTTGGACATGTAATACATTTGTGTTGAATAAAAAGTTTTAAATTTTCCTGTTTTTTCTGTGTATTGTGACTAATTGAAGGAAAGATTCTGGCTTATGTCATGATTTCCCAGTGTATGGAAATCAGGGCGTTACAAATATAAACATACCACTAAAGAAAACTTGATCTTTTATACAAAAAGCAACATAAAAAGCCTTCTAACAACCTAGAAGCAATTAAACATGCTACTCTCATCGGAATTCAACAAAATTGGACTTCCTAGAAAGGTGAGAACGTCTACTAAAACTCTCTAGTTGGAAACATTTTCAGATTAAGTCAATAAGAGGTACAAAAACCTCGAACAATCTAAATAGCGAAGCTTCAGCCGAAATGGCCAGCTGCTGTGACTTGTAACGAATATAACTCCTACTTCTCTTTTCGGAATCTAACCAAATAGGATATTTTGGAAAGATGAGAACATATACTAAAACTCTCTAGTTGAGAACTTTTCCAATTTCAGTAAGTAAGAGGTCCAAAAACTTTAAACAATCAAAACAGCGAGCTTTCAGCCAAAACGCTAGCTGCTGTAATTTTGTAAGGGTCATAACTCTTGCTCTGTTTATTGGAATCTAACCAAATAGAAAATTTTGGAAAATTGAGAGATTCTACTACAACTCTCTAGTTGATGAACTTCTCAGATTCAGTCATTAAAATGTACAAAAACTTCGAACAATCCAAACAACGAGCTTTCAGCCAAAAGGCCAGCTGCTGTAATTTTGTAAGGATCATAACTGTTGCTCCGCTTATCGGAGTCTATCCAAATAGGACATTTTGGAAAGATGAGAGACTCTACTACAACTCTCTAGTTGAACACTTTTTCAGATTTAATCAATAAGAGGTGCAAAAACATCGAACCATCTAGACAGCAAGCTTTAGCCAAAAAGCTGGCTACTGAGATTTGTAAAGCTCATAACTTTTGTAATAGTTATCGAAATCTAACAAAATAGGCCATTTTGGAAAAGGGAGAACATCTACTAAAAATTTCTAGTTGAACACATTTCAGATTCAATCAATAAGAGGTGCAAAAACTTCGAACCATCTAGACAGCGAGCTTTAGCCAAAAAGCTGGCTACTGAGATTTGTAAAACTCATAACTTTTGCAATACATATCGGAATCTAACAGAATAGGCCATTTTGGAAAGGGGAGAACATCTACTACAAATTTCTAGTTGAACACTTTTTCAGAGTCAATCAATAAGAGGTGCAAAAACTTCGAACCATCCAGACAACGTGCTTTAGCCAAAAACCTGGTTGCTGGGATCTGTAAAGCTCATAACTTTTGCAATACTTATCGGAATCTAACAAAATAGGCTATTTTCGAAAGGGGAGAACATCTACTACAACTTTCTAGTTGAACACCTTTTCAGATTCAATTAATAAAGGTATAAAAACTTCGAACCATCCAGACAGCAAGCTTCAGCCAAAAAGCTGGTAGCTGAGATTTGTAAAGCTCATAGCTTTTGCAATACTTATTGGGATCTAACAAAATAGGCTATTTTGGAAAGGGTAGAACATCTACTACAACTCTCTTGTTGAACACTTTTTCAGATTCCGTAAGGAACACAAAATCCAGTCCTTTAAGCACAAGTCGATTCAACCAAAACAACAGTTTTGTTGCAAAACTCGTTGTTTTGGGGAAACGATTTGTTTAACCCATCAAACTAAGCCATAAAAATCTACAAAAATTAGAGCACGGTAATAACATGTATGAGAACATTTCAAATTAATTTGGAGTCAAAATTCCAAATTTAACACAAGTAATTAATCAAAACTACGTACTAGTTTAGGGTTGATTCTTTAGTGTTTTATCTGTGTTCTACTACTTCAATCATGTATGCCCTTTTATTCTAGTCCATAATCATCCATATGCACATGAAAATTTTCCAAGTTGTTCACATAATCAAGCAAATAAAACAACAAAACAATAATAAATGAGTTGAGAACCCCCACCCAAACTTGTAGGAAGAACTTCCTAGCTCACTTCTCCTCCTTGTTCTTGCTCCTTGTTCTTGCTCCTCCTGTAAAGAACAAGCCATGAAATCAACCCACTCTTTCTTTTGATTTTGATCTCTCTTTCTTTTTCTATCTTCTCAATTTTTTTTCTAAATAAAAACAAGTAAAGAAGAAGGAGAATGAGATAAGAAGAGATGGACAGACAAAATGAAAGAGGGGTTTTTTTTCCCTTCTTGTTTGAGGCCAGCCAAGGGGTAGGGGGGGTGGGTGGTAGGTGAAGGGGAGTTGGGTTTGTGGTAGAGAATGAGACAAGTGTTCTCATTCTCATGGTTTGAACAATTTGAAATCAATTTGCAATTTTAAATTGCAATCAAACCCTAATCCAATCCTAACCTTCTTTTTCATCATGATTGATTAAAAATAAGAGACATTTTTCCAAAATCACATACTACATGATTTCGTACAAATGTACGAAATCGATACAATACATATATGTACATATATCTGTCTATACAGATAATTTTTATTAGTTAAAACGAATAATCTCTCCCAAAAATATTTTAATTCAGAAATAATATTAAAAATAATTTTATTACCGGCTCGGAAGATTTTAGTACCAATTTGATACTATACAGATGTATATATATATATATATATATATATATATACATCTGTATATATATATATATATATATATAATGTTTATTAACAAAACCGGGTAATATCCACCAAAAATATTTCAATTCTAAAAATAAAAATAAAATAATAATTTTTAATACCAATCCGTGATTTAACAGACATTTTATCAAAAAATGCATTTTACACGATTCTGTACAAGTGCACAAAACCGATACAATACATATATATACTTACTAGTACATATATACAGATAAGTTTTTATTAGTAAAAGCAATTAATTTCCATAAAAATATTTTAATTTTAAAAAAATAAAAAAAATAAAAAATATAATATTTGACCGGGATATTACTATATTCCCTCCTTAGAATAGTTCTGTCCTCAGAACTATGTTTAGTCAGGAGAATAGAAAAATATCTACACACTAAATAACTCAGGGAAAGAAATCTTATATGGCTTTCCGGCTCCCAAGTGACTCCTCCACAAACTGGTTCTCCAAAGAACCCGGCCTTGATCCCAAAGCTGCCTGTAGACTCTACCAAAATTGAGATGTAACTCTTGAATCTTGGTCAGAATCGCTGATACTAGTACTCGATGCTGCTTCATTATGCCTTTAATGTCGACTTCCGCTAATTTTTCTAGCGACTAAGTCATCTTTATCGGTAGAAAATGTGCAGACTTTGTCAACTGATCCCCATTAACCCAACTTGAGTCATTCATTTTTGAATTCCTGGGCAATCATGTGATGAAGCCCATATTGATATTCTGAGATCAAATTGCTGCTTCGGTGCTTCAATCTCTGCATCCCCTGCCTAAGCCTTCTGACTTGCTTTCTTCGACTCGGTTGCAGCTTCCAACGTGCCAAAACTGAGCTTCAATCTTGAGCAATCACTTTAATACTGTCTTGCCTGATCTCATCATTTAGCTTCTTACTTCCTTCACGATCTTTGGCTGAGGACAATACTTCACTACCTCGATCTTTCGTGGTTCGGTAGCCACCCCCTCCTTAGAGTAAGACATGGCCTACTAATGCCACTTCAAACTTTCAGCATTCATTTTGACAATTGCATAAAGTTGTTGCTCCTGTAGCTGCTCTGAACTGCAGTCAAATGCTCAGCGTGCCCTTCTTCCCTTCCTGCTAGGTCCAACTTAAACAAATCCATACTTACGGTCTTTCCTCTGATCTAGAGTTTACAGCCCTTATAGCACAAATTTGTAATGAGGATTGCTCCAGATGATGTAATCAACAAAACCAAATCTAGAGTTTCCTCCCACACACATCTCAATTTCTTGAAAAATAATTTAGACATGGAATATGATGAACGAAAATTGAACAAAACGGTTTCCTGGATTTCATATATATATATATATATATATATATATCCATTTGGTTACAAAAAGTGTTATATCATATATTACTTCTTAGTCCAAAATAAATTTCAAAATACAACTTTTAAACTTAGTTGCAACTCTGTATGCACATACTGGTAATGGCTCTTCTGCCTTCTTCAACTTGCCTTTAGTAAGTGCGAACTCTCACCTTTGGTGAACATGCTCCTTTCCTTTATTGTTCATCTTCGGGGTTAATCTGCTGTCATTCTTATGAAGCTGGAAACAATTTGGCCTAATATGACCAATCTCCCCACAATTGTAACATGTACGGGTCTCCACTTGAGGGTTTTTCCTCGGACACTAGCTCTTGAAATGACCATGCTCCCCACGTAGGAAACAACTTTCTGGTTTGGTGCCTCTAAGTTTGCCCTCCATTTTCTGAGTCTTGTGCTTCTGACCTTGGTTCTTGAACCCTGATGCTGGTGCAGATCCTTTCCCTTGTAGTCGTGGACAGATTGATTTCCCGTACCCAACTTCCTCACAGAAATGACATACTACAACCTCGGTGGTCCCCTGGATTTGCTCCAATCGTGCTAATCTGGAATCAAAATGTTCCTGCTCCTTTGCTAGGCCTGCTAATGCAGCTCTGCAAGCATTTCTCAGTTTCTTAGCTTGACGACCTTTCCTGGTCCTGTACTTCCTCAGCTTCTTTATTTCCCGATGTATGTTGGCTGCCGCCGCTGTGCGTTGATCCACACTTAGCCATTGCGGTGGTGAAGGCGAGTCCATCTCGAGGTTAGCTTGTAGTGACATCTCCTTCGGCTCCTCGCTCGAGATCATCGGATTATCCCTTGAAATCGGCTCATTCTCTTCTATCAACACATCCTCGGTTAGGATATCCTCGAATACCATCCTTAAAACACATATATTGGAATTAGTCCAGATATAGAAAATTTATAAATCATAAGTTGAAAGAAACAACAATATGAATTATAACTGTCTACAACTAGCTAAAACTTGACCCCCTAAAAGGCATCCAAGTTTAATTTTCCTACTGTATTGGACTGTAAATTGAAGTCGGTTCTGATACCACTCTGTAACGCCCTGATTTTCATAGACTGGAAAACTGTAACATAAGCCAGAATCTTTTCCTTCAATTGGCCACAATACACAGAAAAATAGGAAAATTTAAAACTTTTTATTCAACACAAATGTATTACAAGTCCAAATGTTATAAAATTGCAATACATTACGTTAGTGTTACAATAATGCCACACAAGCCCAAGTGTTACAAAATTTCAATAAAAATTACTGCAGAGTACAATGAATAATATATAACACTTGGTACTTTCACTTGGATGCTTCTCAACATAAATAAATTACAACATATATTACAATTGAAATAAAATCAACACTTCGCTTCTCTTGCCTTGAGTCCTCCTGAATCCTGTACCTATAGCTCTGCAATCCAGTACCTATTGAAGTGGGGACGTAAGTTCATATACTGACGCTTTAAGGCTGATGACTAGCAGCGATTCTCAACTTTAAACAAACAGATTGATGAAAAGAGAAACGTATATATATATATATAATTAATGTGTCAGTGTATGCTATGACTTAGTCTCTAATGCAAGATTAACTAATGCAAGGATGCTCTGATTCTAATGCAAGCAAGTCTCCGGAACAGTATGCCGCCCATATCAACATACGCCCATAACAAGCCGTTTCTTCATATATATAGAGATTTGAACCCGCGCCATGAATTCTACTCTTGTACCCAACCTGTTTATGAAGATACATCGTGACTGATGAGGTTGCCCTGAAATGGTCTAATCCCGCCATTCGCAGTCATATAGTGGTGTCTCCGTTTACCACTATTGCCCGGCTTACCGGACCTCACTCAAAAATCTGACGAACCCTTGGAGTTAACTACAACACATGTTAGCTCGAACCATCCCTTGTGGCCCCCTAGTAGATAGACCGTAGTCTATGGCTTGTTCACCTTTCTTAATATAGAGCATGACGGAGTTCCGGGGGTCCATCCCCTAGCTCCGACAGGAATCTCTCCCGCCCTTATCATGGCACTTCAGAAATTAACAGACGAGATACGGATCCCGTGCTCCCAACTCATGAGAAGGCACAGACCGTATCCCTTTGACAGAAAGGGTACAACCAATAACACCACCTAGTGTTGGCCTATAGAATAGGTCGGATCATAAGGTATCACCCTTAATACCAACTCTTTTCCTTCGGCAAAAAATAATAATAAATAAGGGTTAAGTAGTAATAGCCATAAGTTACTACCCTGGCAATGTCACTATCCCTAAACAATCCGAGGGATGAATACAGTACTAACACAACATGCTAGGTCTTAAGTTAGTCTTCGCAAGATAATTCTATTAGGTGCTCAACCTAGACTTACCAGAATCCCTAAGGATCCTATTCATAGCCTATCGATTCAAGACTCCGGCAATACGAACGTATTCACATGCTACTGTCCTGAACTTGGATTCCGTCTACACTCCTGACCCGCGATCAACCTATACCAGTTAAGATATGACGGTGCATAAGGGGTGATTCGTCCACAGTCCACGAGGAGTAAATAAATACACATCTTAATGGTCGATGGCTCTTAGGGTAATGATATCACCCTAGACGAGCACAATAACTATGTACTAGCTAATAAGCTACATACGAGCAAAACAACTTATATACGAGTCGACTGGCTACGTATGAGCCAAACAAATTACATACGAGCCAACTGGCTATGTATGTGACAAATGAATCATATAGAAGCAACCATAAAAGTCTTCTAACAACCAAGAAGCAAAATAACATGCTACTAGTAAAACTTGATCTTTTATATTTAAAATCAACAGAAGAATCTTCTAATAGCTCAATATAAACATACCACTAAAGAGAACTTGATCTTTTATACAAAAAGCAACATAAAAAGCCTTCTAACAACCTAGCAGCAATTAAACATGCTACTCTCTTCGAAATTCAACAAATTTGGACTTTTTAGAAAGGTGAGAACGTCTCCTACAACTCTCTAGTTGAAAACCGTCTCAGATTAAGTCTTTAAGAGGTACAAAAACCTCGAACAATTTAAACATCGAAGCTTCAGCCGAAATAGCCAGATGCTGTGACTTGTAACGATCATAACTCCTACTCCGCTTATCGGAATCTAACAAAATAGGATATTTTAGAAAGATGAGAACATATACTAAAACTCTCTAGTTGAGAACTTTTCCAATTTCAGTAAGTAAGAGGTCCAAAAACTTCGGACTATCCAAACATCGAGCTTTTAGCCAAAAGGCCAACTGCTGTAATTTTGTAAGGGTCATAAATCTTGCTCCGCTTATCGGAATCTAACCAAATAGGACATTTTGGAAAGGTGAGAGAATCTAATACAACTATCTAGTTGATGAACTTCTCATATTCAGTCATTAAAAGGTACAAAAACTTCGAACAATCCAAACAGCGAGCTTTCAGCCAAAAGGCCAGCTGCTGTAATTTTGTAAGGGTCATAACTCTTGCTCTGCTTATCAGAGTCTAACCAAATAGGACATTTTTGAAAGGTGAGAGACTAACTATAACACTCTAGTTGAACACTTTTTCAGATTTAGTCAATAAGAGGTGCAAAAACTACGAACCATCCAGATAGCAAGCTTTAACCAAAAAGCCTGCTGCTGAAACTTGTAAAGCTTATAACTTTTGCTATACTTAGCGGAATCTAACAAAATAGGCCTTTTTGGAAAGGGGAGAACATCTAATTCAACTTTCTAGTTGAACATTTTTTCAGATTCAATCAATAAGAGGTGCAAAAACTTCGAACCATCCAGACAGCGAGCTTTTGCCCAAAAAATGTCACCCCTGTTTTCATTTTTGGTATTTTGGGAGTGTATTTTTCATTTTTGTGTATTTTCATATCTCTTTTACTTTTTGGAACCGTGTATTGGATTATTTTCAATATATATTTTTTTCTTTCATTTTTGACCTCCTTGTGCTGATTGTTCGTCATTTTGTTCATTTTCGCCATTTTGAGTTCTTTTCTCATTTTTCTTGGCCTCATTCATGATTATTATTTATTTTGGTGATGAGATGGATTTTTGGTGGTGATTTACCCAAATCGAGATTTTTGGCCCTTAAGGAGATTTTTAGGAGCCATAGAATTCTCTATATATTGTATCCCCATTTGAATTTGACCCAATACCCATTACCCATTTGTATACCTATTAACTCATATTCATACTCACTACCCATTAACCCACAATTAACCCATATATATAACCCCTAATCTCCCCTAAACCCTAACCCTAATCATATTTTTCCTCTCTTGTAATCCGGCCTCTCCTTTCCTTCCCTTCTACTCCCAGCCTGTGCTTTCCCTTCCCAAAACTGACCCTCCATCAGCCCTCCTAGACCTTGCCGACCCCCACACACATCTCCATCACCATACTACATCAAAAACCCAACCATACAAACCCTAAACCTCCTCTCTTGTGGCCGGCATCTCCAAAACAGCACCCCATCATCCCAAAACAGCACAAAGCTCTCTCCTTTACTGGTTTGCCAAGTGGTTATCATCCACTTTGGATCGTGCATCAAGGAGATTGATCGAAAGGCATTTCTGGTTCGTGTGTTCGCTTGGAAACGCGTGAGAAGGCAATTTTGTTCGTGGGTTTTGCACTTGGATTCGTTTGCGTCATATTTCTCTCCATAACAAGGCAAGTAACTTGTACATAATTTCATTAGGTTGATACAAGTCAAAAAGTTCACATATAGGGTAGTTGTATCTAGAGACGGCCAAAAGTTGTATTGTTATTGATGGGTTTTGTCTCTATTGTGTTAATTGGCCATAGATGACTTATAGCACCAAGTTTGATAGGATGATAACATAGGTTAATCCCAAAATTGGATTTTTGTTCGTATGTGTGATTAATTGCATGATATGTGTTTGATTGATTTCCCATGTGAAAAATAATAGGCTTGGACTTGTTAGAAATCCTTTAATATGATATTTAGATGATTTGTAGGCTGCGTTTCAAATTTGGTAGAGTTTGGTTCATTATTATGAAAGTTATGACGTTTTTAAGATGAGGTGTGGAATCTGGAATTTGCGAACTGTGCTGTGTTGTTTGCTGTTTTCACCTATGCTAGGGTCCGAATCTCAACTTGTACATTTCAAAGTAAATTGTGGATAATCGTGTCTATTTTCAAACCCCACTAGTTTTACTGCATTTGTAGTTCGTATGACTGAGATATGATAATTTTGGTACAGGCGTGTCGGTAGTTTTCAGATTCAGTTTTGTGTCAATTTTGCTAACTATTTATTTTCAAGATCTAGGCTATACATAATATATTGCTATAATATTTTTCTCAGTGTTTTCTCATGATGTTAGGGACTTTCCAGATTTTTGGTGTATTTTAAAGATAAGATTTGTGTGGTGTTTCATATCCCTTTCTAAAATCTACTTTTGCTGTAAATTGCGTGCTGTTCAGTATAGAACCCTGTTTTCACCCTAATTCTTTTTACTGTATGAAGATTATTTGTGAAATATGAAAGTTGGAAAATTTTATCTATTTTCACGTAGTTTTGGCGGAATTGGATTTTGATTCACTGATTGCGAGATAACCTTGTTTTCGTACAATAGTGTTGAGAAATTCCGGATTCGTCAAACCATGTTTTTGTGTTACTTTTTATTTTTGATAACTTATCTATACTTACTGGAATATTATGAAACTTATTATTTTGAGTCTGTATATATAGGGGATTACCCCAAATTTTTTTGTGGAATTATTTGATACGTTTTCATGCTGTTTTCATGTGTTTGAAGTTGTTCCCCTGTTTTCTGGCTGAACATAAATTTCATATTCAAATCAGTTTTGAGTTGAGATGTTGTGAACTAGTATGTGACTTAATTATATACATTGGAATTGTGTGAATGTCTAGTTTCCAGATCCTTCGACGAATTGTGATTTACATGTCTGTAGCTCTCAGAATCTTTGTTTTACTACTGATTGGTCTTGCTGACCTGATTATGAACATAGGCTAATTTGCTCGGTTGTGTGACTCTATATTACCTATACTTGCTGATGTGATTCCCTGAACCTAAACCTGATTATATCATGTTAGTTTGACACCATTTAGTGCACATTCATGTCTGTTTGTTTTATAACCATAATAAAAGTAATCAAGCCGGGATTTATGGGAAAGATCTAGTAGTGGGAAAGCATAGAAATGTGTACTTAGAAGGGGGCCCGTGTTTCCCATATAATTATCTGTATTCTGACCCTGTCTACATTAATTCTTATATATGAAGGTGTAGATTAGAAGAGAACCACTAGGTTCTATCTGTCTGTTTCTGACTCTGTCTACATTACTTCTTATAGGAAGGTGTAGAGAAGAAGAGAACCACTAGGTTCTATCTGTCTGTTCTAATATCTGTCTGACCCTGAGTACACGGCCCTATATGATCCCCTACGAAATCTAAAGCGAAACTGTTGTGTTGTAGCAACCATGTAGGGTGGGTTGCATGTCGTGCTACCTGGATAGTAATCACACAAGACTTACATTAATCTAAAATCTGAATCTGAATCTGTTTCTGAATTCTGAATCCGAATCTGAATCTGAATCTGTTATATGGAAATCTGAATCTAAACCTGAATACCTGACTATCTGAGATCTGTTATCTGATTACCTGACATATCTGTTATCTGACACTTGACACTTAATACTTGAGACATATGCTAGGATACCATGTTAGTTGATTATGGCATACCATATTAGGTCTGTTTCTGATAATAGTTAGATCTGTTTAGTTTCCCCATGTGCTTGTATCCTACTCTATTTGTGATCCGGACTTGCAATTAAAGGGTACTTGTTTTCTCCTTTTCTCTTTTTCTTGCAAATTTACTTATTGCAGATCAGGTTGGACAGCTGCTTGATGGTAATGGAGAAAGGATTTATTAAGTTGGACATTTTTGTTTTCTGCTTTATTATTATTATTATGAGTTGTTGCTTGAACAATGAACAAGTTGTATTTGGTTTATTTGGATATTATCTGTATTTGGGCGATTGGACCCAGAATATTGTTTTTCTCCAGACTCTGAATTTTATTTGGGAATATTGTATTTAATTTCAAATAAATTTCTGTTGGTAATTTGTTCCAAGTATTGCATGTTGGTTCCACTTTTTGCTTCCGAATCTGACATATTCTGTGATGTGTTGCAAAGATTCTGAAACAGCTTAAGGATGATAATAATCATTCACTGGACTTTTGTTGCGTACTCGTATTCCGTATTCCTTTTTGGGAAGCGGGGCGTGACAAAAAAGCTGGCTGCTGAGATTTGTAAAGCTCTTAACTTTTGCAATACCTATCGGAATCTAACAAAATAGGCCATTTTCGAAAGGGAGAACATCTAATACGACTTTCTCGATGAACACTTTTTAAGATTCAATCAATAAGAGATGCAAAAACTTCGAACCATCCAGATAGCGAGTTCCAGCCAAAAAGTTGGCTGCTGAGATTTGTAAAGCTCACAACTTTTGCAATACTTATCGGAATCTAACAGAATAGGCCATTTTGGAAAGGGGAGAACATCTAATACAACTCTCTAGTTGAACACTTTTTCATATTCCGTAAGGAACTAAAAATTCAGTCCTTTAAACACAAGTCGAATCAAAGAAAACAGCAGTTTTGTTGCAAAACTCGCTATTTTGGGGAAACGATTTGTTTAACCCATCAAACTAAGCCAGAAAAATCTACAAAAATTAGAGCAGTGTAATAACATGTATGAGAACATTTCAAATTAATTTGGAGTCAAAATTCCAACTTTAACACAAGTAATTAATCAAAACCACGCACTAGTTTAGGGTTGATTCTTTAGTGTTTTATCTGTGTTCTACTACTTCAATCATGTATGCCCTTTTATTCTAGTCCATAAACATCCATATGCACATGAAAATTTTCCAAGTTGTTCACATAATCAAGCAAATAAAACAACAAAACAATAATAAATGAGTTGAGAACCCCCACCCAAACTTGTAGGAAGAACTTCCTAGCTCACTTCTCCTCCTTGTTCTTGCTCCTCCTGTAAAGAACAAGCCATGAAATCAACCCACTCTTTCTTTTGATTTTGATCTCTCTTTCTTTTCTATCTTCTCAACTTTTTACTAAATAAAAACAAGTAAAGAAGAAGGAGAATGAGATGAGAAGAGATGGAGAGACAAAACGAAAGAGGGGTTTTTTTGCCCTTCTTGTTTGAGGCCGGCAAGGGGTAGGGGGGGGGTGGGTTATAGCTGAAGGGGAGTTGGGTTTGTGGTAGAGAATGAGACAAGTGTTCTCATTCTCATGGTTAGAACAATTTGAAATCAATTTGCAATTTTGAATTGCAATCAAACCCTAATCCAATCCTAACCTTCTATTTGATCATGATTGATAAAAAATAAAAGAAATTTTTTCAAAATCACTTACTCCATGATTTCGTACAAACGTACGAAATCGATACAGTACATATACGTACATATATCTGTCTATAGAGATAATTTTTATTAGTTAAAATGAATAATCTCTACCAAAATTATTTTAATTAAAAAATAATAATAAAATTAATTTTATTACCGGCTCGGAAGATTTCAGTACCAATTTGATACAATACAGATGTATACAGACTGGTATATATATATATATATATATATATATATATATATATATATATATAATGTTTATTAACAAAACCGGGTAATATCCACAAAAAATAATTCAATTTTGAAGGTAAGAATAAAATAATTGTAAAATAATAATTTTTAATTCCAGCCCGAGATTTTACAGACATTTTCTCAAAAAATGCATTTTACAGGATTGTGTACAAGTGCATAAAACCAATACAATACATATATATACTTACTAGTATATATATACATGTAAGTTTTTATTAGTAAAACCAAGTAATTTCCATAAAAATATTTTAATTTTAAATAATAATAATAATTCAAATATAATATCCGTCCGGGATATTACAAATTATGGGTTGACTTGGTAGTGAACAATCGGGGACTGTACTCGGTAGGGGTCCCTTGCCAGTTGATTCCCGTAAATTCCCGTAATTCCCGTAATTCCCGTAAATTTCCGTAATTCCCGTAAATTCACAGTTACTAGCCCGAGTACATGATCCGTGAATTCACCATCACAGTCTAAAACGTTCACTTGTTTGCTTGCGCCGAACCTGTGGAATGGGACGCAGTAGTACGTGCACTAGATAGATTAATAAAATAAATAATAACCTGCATTTGACATTTCATGCTTGATCCCGTATATCATTATCAATATAGAACTTGATTTGAATTTATTAATTATTGCATGATTAAACATAGACCCTTGACATTATTGCCACTCATTGATTTTGTACTTGACTTTGATCCCGTCCTTTATTCTTGATACAACATATTTCTTATTGTTCTCTGTTTCCCACTACTTGCTGTCCATGACGTGCTCTAAGGATATTATTTTCTTTATATTTAGATCAGATTTTACAGGTTCCGAAGGGGTGATATCCGAAGGAATTGGTTAGCAACGGTTTTAGAGAATGGAGCCCGAGAATAGATTGTTAGAATTATCTTTTATGCCATCTCTCCTTTGAATATTGTTATTCTAGTTGTATTTTGTATTACTTGTGTCTCGAAGTTTACTTTTTCCCCGATGTTGGATATTATTTGGTGAATTTATTTTATGATTATTTTTGAGTTTATTCATTGTTCATGTGGTTATTTTTTTCATGTGTGGTTGTATTCTCTTGTATATTGTTGAGTTAGACTAGTACAGCTTATGGATGGTGTTTACATCATTCGCTGGGCCTTCGTTACATACTCGTATTCCTGTATTTTGGGAAGCGGGGCGTGACAAATGCCATCCTGGGCCAACTTGGCCTCGCTTAACTCCAGGCAGTACCCTCAGCCTACCACATGCGCATGAAGTTCCCAACCAAGTTTGGGGTCAGGATCGTCAAAGGAAATTAGGAGGCAGCTCGGGCCTGTTACACCGCCACGGTGGGGGCACTGTCCTCCCTTTCGAAGCGGTCGAGCTCCCATTGGACCAAGTTCAATATGTTCCGATCTGGTGGGCGAGCTGGAAGAAATCCCGTTCTCAGAGGCCCTGTTAAATGCTTAAAAATGAGCAATTCCCCCCCCCCCCCCCCCCCCCCCCCCGCCTTCATGGGAAAAATTATCTGTTGTATCCACTGAAATTGAGACCTGTTTGCTTGGACACCCTCAGACATGCTGGGAATATTCGAGGAACTCATCATGCATAGACTAAGTGTCCACCCGGACTCCAAGCCGATATAGCAGAGATGCCGAAAGTTTGCCCCTGAAAGGCAACAAGCAATGAAGGAGGAGGTCAACAAACTCCTCTATTCCCGGTTCATCCAAGAGGTCAACTACCCAAAGTGGTTGGCTAACATCATGCTAGTCAAAAAGTCCAATTACAAATGGAGGATGTGCATCGACCTTACCGACCTCAACAAAGTCTGCCTGAAAGATCCTTTCCCTCTCCCTACTATTGATGCCCTGAATGATGCTGCCTACGGACACAAGTTGTTGAGCTTCATGGATGCCTACTCTGGTTACAACCAGATTCGGATGTTCCCTCTGGACATTATGAATATGGATTTTATCACCGATCAGGGGAACTACTGCTACAAGGTCATACCCTTCTGGTTGAAGAATGCAGGCGCCACTTACCAGAGGCTCGTTAACTGAGTTTTCAAACAGCAGATTTGTCAGAACATGGAGGTCTAGTGGATGACATGCTCGTCAAAAGCCTCTGGGGCAAAGACCACATAAGCGATCTGGAAGAGGCCATCGGGATCCTAAGGATGCATAATATCTGAATCAACCCCTCTAAGTGTGCCTTCAGCGTCACCGCAGGAAATTCCTCGAGAGATAGAAGCTAATTCAGAGAAAATTCAGGCCATCCTAAACATGGCCCCTCCCAGGAAAGTCAAGGAAGTACAACGGCTCACTGGTCATCTTGCAGCCATTGGCCGTTTCCTTTTGAGGTTGGGAAAGAAGTCCTCCCTTTCTTCAAATCCTTTTAGGGAGCGAAGAATTTCCAATGGGGGTAGCCCCAGCAACAGGTTTTCGATAAGCTCAAAGAGTACCTCTCCAATCCCCCTCTCTTCAGCAAGCCAAAGCAAGGAGGGGTGCTATACCTGTACTTGGTAGCTTTGGAGAAGGCCCTCAGTAAGCTGAGGACGACCATTAAGGGATAAGTGCTGGCTGAATTCATAACTAAATGTGCCATCCCGGAAGTCCCCGAAACTCCAGAAGATGAGCCCGTTTAGGAACTTTACGTGTACGGATCATCCTGTGAAGAAGGTAGCGAGGACGGAGTCATCTTAAGCGGTCCAAATGGCTTTATCCTCCAATACTCCCTGCGCTTCAGCTTCAAGGCATCCGAGGCAAAGTATGAGGTCCTGTTAGCCAGATTCCTTCCAGCCCGAAAAGTGGGGGCTAAACAGGTCAAATCCTTCAGCGACTCACAACTCATCGTCAATCAAGTGCACGGAGAATATGAATGCCACGACACCCGGATGGTCAAGTATCTGGCCCAGGTCAAGCTCCTCTTGTCCACCTTTGAGGATGCCTCGATCGTCAGGATCCCTCGAGAAATGAACAGTCAGGTGAATGCCCTATCTAAATTAGCATCCTCTTCATTCGAAGGTCTAGATCGTACAGTCCTGGTAGAAGTCTTTGTTCGACCAAGCATCGACAAAGAAAGCTTCAAAGTCCTCTGTCTCGATCTGCCCACCTAACAACCAACCTGGATGGATCTGATCCTGAACTACCTAAGAAGCAAGGAACTTCCCTAAGACGCCTCCGAGGCTAGGAGGATGCAATTCAGGGCCAAGAGTTTTGTGCTTATCAATGGCATGCTCTTCAAGCGCTCCTGCACAAAGACCGACGACATACCCTACCTCCGATGCCTGTCACTGGAGGAGGCCAAGTATGCACTCGAGGAAATTCACTCTGGAATTAGTAGCTGCCACATGGGCAACAGATCTCTTTTGGGAAAGTTCTCACAGGTACTACTAGTCGACCCTATTGCAAGATGCTCAAGACCTGGTAAAGAGGTGTGGCTCGTGCAATAGGTTCTCTTCGGTCTGACAATTTTCCCAAAGCCAATCTCAAGTCGCTTGCTAGCCCAACTCCCTTTGCCATATGATGGATGGACTTGGTCGGACCATTCCCAAATGCTACGGGTCAAAGGTGCTTCCTCGACGTGGCTATCGACTATTTCACAAAATGGGTCGAAGCGAAGCCCCTTGTCACTATCACTGAGCACCAGGTCCAATAATTCTTCTGGAAGCACATCGTCCACTGATTTAGGATTCCTCTGATCCTGATCACCGACAATGGTAATCAGTTCATAAGAAAGGGCTTCAACAAATTTTGCGAAGACCTAGGAATCTAGCGGAGGTTCTCCTCCGTCTCACACCCCTAGTTCAACGGCCAGGCTGAGAATGCCAACCGACAAATCCTCGACGACCTCAAGAAGAGAATAAATAAATCCCCCAAGGGATTGTAGGTCCACGAGTTGCCCAGCGTACTGTGGTCCTATCACACAACCAAGAGGATCTCTATGGACGAGTCCCCTTTCAACTTAACCTTTGACACCGAGGCCGTAATCCCCCCATAAGTCGGGTTAGCATCACCATGGGTCATGAGCTTTGACAAGGATTCAAATCCAGATGGCCTTAGGGCTAACCTGGACCTCCTCGACGAAGTTCATGAAATGGCGGACATAAGAAGAAACGTCTACCAACAGAGGATGTAATGATTTTACTATCAGAAGTTCCGATCAACCAACATCAAAGAAGGCGATCTTGTGCTAACGCAACTCGAGATATCTGAATTGAGCAAAATGGGGAAACTCGTGCTCAATTGGGAGGGCCCGTATAGGGTCTCCAAAATGGTCCACCAAGGCACTTACCGACTTGAAGACCCGGGGGTAGGGTAGTCAGGAGGACCTGGAATGTAGAACACTTGATGAAGTTCTACGAAAGCCACTATGGGTCTGCACTTGTAATGAGGCTTTCAAAGGCTGACAAATGTACCTGCCTTTGACAGTCAATGAATAAATCTATTTTTCATTCCAAATTCAACTTATTGGGTCACTTGTAATGGGCACCTAAGGCCCAGCCTCAACGCCAAAAATCCCTGAAGAATATCCCCTTCGTGGTGGCATCCGACACCTAGGCTTCAGTGCAAAAAATACCTGAAGGATATCCTCCTTGAGGTGGCATCCAATGCCGAAGATGTGAACGTCAATAATCTTTAAGATTACCTCCTCAAACCCACCCCCTTGGAATGGTATCCAATGCCGAAGGACATCAGTGCAAGAATCCTTGATGTCCCCTCAGACCCATCCCCCGTGGATGGCATCCGATGCCGAGAGTTTACGTGCCACTCGTACAAACAAAGAGTTGGGGCAAAACGCTTCTGATTAGAAAGGAAACAATTACAAAGGGGGCAGTGGCCAGTCTGCAATTGGCAAGTACAACACCATAAGTAAACTATCACCTAAACCCTCTTATGGTCTTCTTGTACTTCAGCACCAGCTATCACCACCTGTCAGACGCCATGTGGTCGTCTCACACTTTCGCATAAGCTCGTGACTGCCTTGCACCTTGGTTCATTGCCATCTCCAACACCTCGAGTGCCAAGCGGCATCACAGAGACGGAAAGAGATGATGATGAAGGACACTCAACCGGCCGAGTAGGGCAACAATATCTATAAGGGATTAACTCGCTGTGTAAAAGAGACATTATACACGCACGCCGGCCTCAAAGGTGAGCCCTTCATGTGGAGAGAGTTCTCTGATGATGGGAACTCTCTCACCTCGGCCCCGGCTTGGTACATCAGATCCTAGAATCTGGGATACCCCTGCTGACCCCAAGAAGGAGTACCTTGATCCTCTCCAAGCCTTAGTGAAGCAAAAACATCCGCACGAGGGGTGATACTTGGGAACGCTCCACCAAGTATCTAAGGGAAAGAATAGAGCAACATTTTCGACCCAGTGCGCAGAACTTCAGATCTCCAAATTCGGGACAAGAATATGTCTCCTGACTGAATACCGATCCTGGTAGGACCGAGTGCAATCTCTCCAGACTGTTCCCCACCATCCTTGACCCATGGACGATTATTTGGGTCCGCAACGTAGGCCACGCTGAATACTGAGACATCTCCAGATGAAGACGAAGACTGAGGCACTTGTGAGTCAACCACCCAGCGACAAGGGGTTTTATAGACGCTACAAATAACTCCCAAACTTCCAGCATTTATTGCAGGCACCGCTACAACTCACTAGGAACCTTGAATGCTTCAACAGGTGGCATAAGCAAACACGTGCCATGCTACGCATCTGACAAACCCAGGTCTGCTCCTCGGCATGGCATCCGAGACCGACCCCTGGCGATAAAAGCTTGACGATCCCGCCCTCGCAACAACTCTCTTGGAATGGTATCCGATTCCAGGGGCCTCTAACGAATCCTTGAATGTTCCTATCTTGGGATTACACCTCAGCATGGTATCCGAGGTCGAGCCTTGGTGATGAAACCTTGAGGATCTCTCCTACGGTTAACACCCACGGTTCGGTACCTAACTTCGGATCTCTCCGATACTCAGATGTCTCAGACACCACACACTACCTCCTCAACAAAGATGACTCAACCATCTCAGTGGCTGACACAGATACATAACAAGATTTACATTAAGCAAAGGAATTATAGGATGGGCGGTGGCCAGTCCGCAGTTGGCAAATCAAACAACAAATTTATAACTAAATGCTTATACAATTAACCTCTTTGTAATACCCCAAATTCCAAATAAGACTGAATTCGAGTTCCACAGGAACTTTTCAATTCATTTCGTACAATTTTACAAAGAAATTAATAGTTATATTTCAACAAAAATTACATCAGAGTCTTTTACATCAACACGCAGTGGAATAAATAAAATACAACAATAATAAATGTACAATTGAAACAACTTTAATATTTAAGTAATCATCAGCAACAATTTCATCATTATGTCCTCTTGTAAACTCCAAGTCCTGCATATAAAACTATGGGCACGTCAGTTGCTTACAACCGACAAAATATTATACACGGCCATCCTCGCTATACCGAACAGTATAACGATTCTTAAATACTTTAACAAACCACAATCTTGATCACAAATAAAGCTACAAAGGGACTATCCTATTGATGTAGTGTTGTACTGTGTACTTAGTCCTTAATGCAGTTATTTATATTACAAGACACTAATACGCACTTGTTCGGATTCTACGCATCCCATACTACATAGGTCCGAGGGCAAGCCCTTAATCGTTCTTCATCTTATAGGGTTCAATCCCTCGCCATGACTTAAACTACTACGGCAACTACGATAAGTATTCTAGATGTTCTATGAGTTACGAGCCCATGTCCAGACAGTCTGGAGGAGAATCCCATGCACTGACATGACGCATCATGCAGGCAGTCTGTGGACAATTTAGCCTCCGTCATGGAACAATGGCACCACCCGTAGTCACCAAACATTCTACAAGCGTCGCCACCGGGATGATAATTCCGGAGTAGAGCTCACGCCATGACATGACGCATCAAGTAGGCAGTCAGTGAATCACTCTCACACCGCCAATCTGATGGCCCTCATACTCATATTTTTCTCTTACGTTCGCCACATCTTCACTATGTATCTAATCCTTACAAATTTTTTTGTTTCAAAAGAAAATCATCACAACCTAGAGCTAGCTTACCCTACCGGACTTAAATCAAAACAACAGAGACAGTCAGCCTACCTGGCTACTTTTCAAGAGATGCTCAATCCACACTGGTTAGCTCTCAAATTATAAATAAAACTGCCGGTCACTAGGGTCTCGCCTAGTCTCTAGATTTCAAAACTATCTCTTTCTAAAGATCAACAATATTTCATATTCAATCTTAAATAATAATATTTTCATTTCTTTTATTCATAAACTCTTTCTCAAAACATTTCTTTATAATTTCATAACATGAGATAATTCAATTCAACCACTTTTCATCAATTTAATCATTCATAACCTTGTGTGCAATTCAAATAATCTTAAATCAAGTATTAATAATCATGAAATCCCACTAAGAACAATCCAAGTGAATTACAACTTTCATTTCTCTTAAAATAAACAATGGTCACTTTTTAATAGACAAAAATCGAATTCTTTCAACAATATTCATTTTAAAAATCCTCTTTTAATACTCCCAAAATATCTCAAATATTGTAGAATTAATTTTTATAAAGTCTAAACAATTTTAGAATAATAAATATATTTTTTCTGAATATTTATCTCATTTAAATCCCTCAAAATACTAAAAAAATCAAAAAAAGGTTAGAAGTTGAACACCAGGTTTCGAACCCATGACCAAAGGCCAGACCCGGATGAACAGTGACCAACTTGTGGTGCCACTGAAAACCAATTAGTCCAAGGCGCCCAATTGTTCTGTCTTGAAGTTAAATTAGACTTAACTATTGGCTCTCGGGTTTGAGTTAAAATCAAGTTTCAGAAAAATAAAGTCTCTGGAGAGACTTGAACCAAGACCAATAGCTCCGCCATGCTAGATTAACAGACCCCAAAAGTGCACTCACTGACCAGTATGGACAGAGTGACTAACCAGACATCAGACTCAGTTGAAATACTTTTGTATGTACTGTACTGTGATTAATTTTTCTTTAATAAAATCGATCTTTCAATTGATTTGTACTTCTACAAATTATAATTAATTTTTCTAGAATGCGTTTCTTTGAAAAACAATATCATACATGTTCTCAAATTCATAAGTTTCTCATTTTTGCAATATAATAAAATCTTTCTTCAAAATGCATAAAAACACATATAATCAATTTTCCAAATAAAATGTTGTCTTTCATAAAAACTTTTCTATAAAATTACTTATACTCATAAAATAAACTAATAAGACAAAATAAGCCTTTCTTTATCACACTAGCAACAAAATCATTTTTTTTCTTCTTCATATATTTGCATTATTTCAACAATTATTCAAATCATGCATCATACAATCACGATTCATTTAAATTGCAAATAATTTAGCACACAAATATACTAACATCCATTATACCAAATTCTAAAGAAATAAATTAAGCAATTTCACACCTACCACACCAATTAAGATTTAGAAATTGAACTCTACATTAATTAGCATATAATCTCATCATACCAATTCAAATTCAACAAATAAATTGTATATTTCTAGCATGCCAATCTACTCCTAATTTAGAAAGATTTTAAGAAACACCCACCTAAGGAAATTTAATTCCTAGCAATTGTACTCCTAGAATTAGGAGCTCATAGAGAACTCCGCTCCGCCTCCTCGAGATCCGTGCACCAAAGCCAATCCCAAGCTCCATTTCGGTCAGAGCACAACAAGACCAAAAGCATCAACTTCGGCAAATCCAGTGAAGGGCAATTTCATCTCATATACATATATATACATATGTGTGTATATATATATATATATATATATATATATATATATATATATATATATATATAGGTGGAATGGTAGGTTTGGGAAAAGCAACAGAGGACATGGTTGGTCTGGGTAGTTTTCGGAAGAGTGACAGAGAAGTGCAGAAGAGATGTGAAGAGGTGATGGATTGTATGTATATATATACATATATATCTATTTGTATAGATACATCAATTAGTATGGTGGATTTTAATGGAGAAGGCAAAAGCATGCTGGATTTGGATTACGGAAATGAACAGAGAAGGAGAAATAGGGTTGATGATGAGGAAAGGTGTAAGGGTATTTTGTATAGAAGAGTAGTAGAGTAGTTATAATAACTACTCTCCACTAGCAACACTAACACCACTCACATGTTTCAAAAATTGTTTCTCCCTCCACTTCAAAAGCAACCGGTCGGTTTCCCTCTTTTTTTTGCAAAACACGTGTACGTGCTCTGCACGTGCACACAGTTCATTCACAAATTTGATTATTTATTTAATTTAAAATACATGTATATAACATATAAGATGTATATAAAATTTAATTTAATTAAATTTATACTTTTTTATGCACAATTAAAATAGACACACATATTTCATGAAATTTATTTTGAAGAAAGAATACGCCTAAACACATGCACCAAAACACGTGTGTCGCCCGTCTCGAAAATACGAAATTGATTTTATCGACCGAAAAATATTTATAAATAATCGGAATACAATCTAAGAAAAATATATTTAATATACACATTCAATAATGTAGTTAATACATACATTGAAAATACGTGCACTACTCGTATAAAAATATTTTAATCAAAACAGACGAAAAGTGAATTTCTGTTTGTAAAACAAATTTAAACATGTCATAAGAATAAATAATTGAAACCCATCGAAAATATTGCACGTAATAGTAGAATACCCGAAATCGACACGTGCATCGATAATACATAAAAAAAACATATAAAAATATAAAGATTGAAATTTAGCATTTGAGTTGTCTCAAATGAGATTTTAAGAATATAGGAATGCATAAATAGTCGGAATCGAAAATACATATCGAAATACGTTACGGATATTACCAGTAATGGTACAAAATACACGTGAGTAACATCCGTTGGCAAAATTGTCATTTCCAATTTTGCGGGGTGTTACACTCTCCCCCCCCTTAGAACAGTTCTGTTCCTAGAACTCACTAGGGTAAATATTGTATTTTGTGCACACCAAAGAAAATATCATTATGGCATATAGAAAAGTGAAAACATTAAGAAAATAAAGGTAGTATAAAGATAACCAATGTGGAAAAGCAAGACAAACTCTATACAAGAAAACTATGAGTATCAAATTTTATAAGAACGAAATAAGAAATCTAGGAAAAATAGCAGAAGAAAATAATGCGACAATAAGATAGGATAGATGGAGAGAAATTTTCATATAAAAATAATATTAGATAAAACATTAGATAAAATGAAAAATAAATTGAGTCATTATTTGTGGAATAGTTCAGAAAACAATATAATAACGAAAACATAGTCAATAGATAATTTTATCAATAAATCTGGTAGTCAAAATTCATCAAAGAAATAAGCGGTAGAAAATTTGCAAATTGATTTGGTACTGTATATTACGAGATAAAAATTTGATTAGAAATTTTAAGAGAAGATTTTTGGATAAGTGGTAGAAAAATAGACAAAATGAAATATAGATAAAAGTATAGACGACATAAAATAATTTTGTATAACAATTAATAAAATAATTTGTAAGGTAACTATAATAATTATACGATTTAGAAATTAAAGATATAGAAGATATACATCGAAATACTTTCGAATTGTCAAGTAGAGCAAGAAAAACCAACATGCAAAATTACATACGTACATAGGTGTAAAAATTATAGGGTGAAACAAACGAAAATTAATAAGGATTTGTAGGAGTAAAACAAGACATTATAGTAGAAAATATATTATTGAAACAATGCAAATACTAATCATATAGAAATAACTTACAAATCGAAGGAAAAGTATAAATTCCAATTTTTTTTTGTTAGGTGAGTAGCCACCAAATCTAAGATAAGTTAGTAGCAAAATACAATGAAGTGATGTGAAATGCTTACTCATGAAAATATTCAAAAAAAGAAGAAGAAGAAAACAACAAGATAGTTGAGATTAAGTAGTAAATACACAAGTAGGATAAATATAGAAATCAGTATAAATAATATAATGCTAGGTTGTAAAACAGTATAAATTAGTATAAGCTAGTACAAAAGGATAGTGGTAAGTGAATATTATAGAAAACAAAGTAGGGGTTATCTAAGTAGAAAATTTCATTCTGGTGTAGGTTCGCCTCGTTGGTATTCAACTGCAGGACTACCTCCTCGAAATCAAGTTGCAGAATTGCCTCTACGACATCCGATTGCAGTTTGCTATCTGGACATTCGCTTGCAGACTTTGCCACCCCGACGTCCAGTTGCAGTTTGCCTCCATTGACATCTAGTTGCAGATTTGCCCTCTCGGCATCAGGTTGCACCAAAACAGGAAATGGAAAGATGTAATCTTCCATATAAACTTGGATATTGGGTGTTTAATAAAGTATGGTGTTATATTTTGAAATCAGTGATATAAAAGTGGATGGAAAAGTTGTAAATGAAGTAGGAAATTTCTACAACAAAATATTAAAATAGATATACTGACTTTAAATATAGGATATAAAAAATTTGTAGTAATGGAAATCATTTGTAAAGTATATGCACGAGTTGAAAACACAAATGAAAAACAATAATTATGTAGTATATGTATTATATTGAAGAAGCGTAAAACTATAAAATTAATGAATAGCGATTAATAGTAAAAGTGAATATGATAAAACAAATTAGCAAATAATATATGGTAACAATAGTATCGAATGTAGGCAAATAAATAAAATGGTATGTCATATTTATACGAGTAAAATATTTTAATCTTGTTAAAAAAATATACTGAATATATAAGACAATATAAGATAAATGAAAAATATAGTATCACAAAATCAAATCATATAAAATGACTGCACATAATAAAACTTTCATAAGCAAAATTCAAAATATAATAGAAATAATAAATCAAGAAAATAATAGTTGCAATATAAATTTAATAAACGGCAATGAAATACGTAACATAATAGCAATATAAACGGGTAAACATGAAAGAGACATAAAAACATGAAAAACAAAATTTTAAGACTGAAAGACAAATAAAACACGTTCAAAAGATCAAGACTCAGGAAGAAAGACAAAATAATAGATATTCAAGTGTTTTAATAGTATAAGAAAATATTTATTTGAAAAATATTGAATGTTGAAAAAGTATTGTGATAAGAATTCACAAAAAATAATTTGAGAGGGAAATGTGTCTACGTGTAACGTATCTTGAATGTAGATTTAAACCAACCACGCTTCCACTGCGGCACTTTAATACCCAGGGAAAACATGCTCGCATACCATCTCACATCAGTGTATACGAGGAGAACATAATGAATGAAGGTCAATAATTACTTCATTCACGACTCCAGCTATCCAATGAGGAAAGAGAGGAGAAAAATGTCAGTATATAAAGCAACACAAATGTAAATCACTTACATTTAAATCTCTATAAACCGAACTCACACTTTTAATGTCCACCATAATGTGTCGTCCTTGTAAATTTGTACTACTCATTGAAGCGTGGTTCTGATACCACACTGTAACACCCCGAATTCCAAATACGCCTGAATTCGAGTTTCACAGGATCTTTTCACTTCATTTCGTACAATTTTACAAGGAAATTAAAACTTTTATTTCAACAATAATTATATCAGAGTCTTTTACATCAACATGTAGTGGAATAAATAAAATACAACAATAATAAATGTACAATTGAAACAACTTTAACATTTAAGTAATCAACAGCAATAATTTCATCATTATGTTCTCTTGTAAACTACAAGTCCTGCATATAAAACTGTAGATACGTCAGTTGCTTACAACCGACGAAATATTATACACGGTTATCCTCGCTATGCCGAACAGTATAACGATTCTCAAATACTTTAACAAACCACAATCTTGATCACAAATAAAGCTACAAAGGGACTATCCTATTGATGTCGTGTTGTGCTGTGCACTTAGTCCTTAATGCGGTTTTTTATATTACATGACACTAATACGCACTTGTTCGGATTCTATGCATCCCATACTACATAGGTCCGAGGAAAAGCCCTTAATCATTTTTCATCTTGTAGGGTTCAATCCCTCGCCATGACTTAAACTACTATGGTAACTACGATAGGTATCCTAGATGTTCTATGAGTTACGAGCCCATGTCCAGACAGTCTGGAGGGGAATCCCATGCACTGACATGACGCTTCATGTAGGCAGTTTGTGGACAATTCAGGCTCTGTCATGGAACGATGGCACCACCCGTTGTCTCCAAACACCCCACAAGAGTCGCCACCGGGACCATAATTGCGGAGTAGTGCTCACGCCATGACATGATGCATCAAGTAGGCTCTTTGTGAATCACTCTCGCACCGCCAATCCGATGGCCCTCATACTCGTGTTTCCTCTTACGTTCGTCACATCTTCACTATGTATCTAATCCTTACAGTTTTGTTTGTTTCAAAAGAAAATCATCACAACCAAGAGCTAGCTTACCCTACCGGACTTAAATCAAAACAACAGAGATAGTCAACCTACCTGGCTACTTCTCAAGAGATGTTCAATGCACACTGGTTAGCTCTCAAATCATAAATAAAACTGCCGGTCACTAGGGTCTCGCCTAGCCACTAGATTCCAACAACTATCTCTTTCTAGAGATCAACAATATTTCATATTCAATCTCAAATAATAATCTTTCCATTTCTTTCTAGAGATCAACAATATTGCATCAACTATCTCTTTCTCAAAATATTTCTTTCTAATTTCATAACATGAGATAATTCAATTCAACCACTTTTCATCAATTAAATCATTCATAACCTTGTGTGCAATTCAAATAATTTTAAATCAAGTATTAATAATCATGAAATCCTACTAAGAACAATCCAAGTGAATTACAACTTTCATTTCTCTTAAAATAAACAATGGTCACTTTTTAATCGACAAAAATCGAGTTCTTTCAACAATATTCACTGTAAAAATCCTCTTTTAATACTCCCAAAATATCTCAAATATTTTAGAATTAATTTTCATAAATTCTAAACAATTTTAGAATAATAAAAATATGTTTTTGAGATTTTATCTCACTTAAATCCCTTAAAATACTAAAAAAACCAAAAAAAGATTAAAAGTTGAACACCAGGTTTCGAACCCATGACCATAGGCCAGACCCGGATGAATAGTGACCAACTTGTGGCACCACCGAAAATCAATTAGTCCAAGGCGCCCAACTGTTCTGTCTTGAAGTTAAATTAGACTTAACGATTGGCTCTCGGGTTTGAGTTAAAATCAAGTTTCAGAAAAATAAAGTCTCTGGAGAGACTTGAACCCAAGACCAATAGCTCCGTCGTGCTAGATTAACAGACCCCAAAGTGCACTCACTAACCAGTATGGACAGAGTGACTAACCTGACATAAGACTCATTTGAAATACTTTTGTATGTACTGTACTCTGATTAATTATTCTTTAACTAAATTGATCTTTCAATTGATTTGTACTTCTACAAAATATAATTAATTTTTCCAGAATGTGTTTCTTTGAAAAATAATATCATACATGTTCTCAGATTCATAAGTTTCTCATTTTTGCAATATAATAAAATCTTTCTTCGAAATGCATAAAAACACATATAATCAATTTTCCAAATAAAATGTTGTCTTACATAAAAACTTTTCTATAAAATTACTTATACTCATAAAATAAACTAATAAGACAAAATCCGCCTTTCTTTATCACACTAGCAACAAAATATTTTTTTTTCTTCTTCATATATTTGCATTATTTCAACTATTATTCAAATCATGCATCATACAATTATGATTCATTTAAATTGCAAATAATTTAGCACACAAATATACTAACATCCATTATACCAAATTCTAAAGAAATAAATTAAGCAATTTCACACCTACCACATCAATTAAGATTTAGCAATTAAACTTTACATTAATTAGCATATAATCTCATTATACCAATTCAAATTCAACAAATAAATTGTATATTATCTAGCATGCCAGTCTACTCCAAATTTAGAAAGAGTTTAAGAAACACCCACCCAAGCACTACAAAACATGTGCGATTTACCGGCGTATATTCCCCGACGTTTTACCATTCGCGCCGGGGTAGGGAGTGACCAGGAATGGGGCGTCAGATTGGATGGTTATACACCGGCGGCCTTTATAAAACGCCAGGGAATCATGATATTCACCGGCGTTTTATTTATAAACACCGGTGAATGGTATTATTCACCAGTATTTTAATAACAAACGCCGGGGAATATATAGATACATTCACCGGCGTTCGTAACTTCAAACGCCGGTGAATTAAGTGAGATAAATCCCCACGAACCCTAACATTTTGCTCGCTAATTCCCAAACCTAATTTTCGCCGCCTTCGTTTTCCCTCCTCCCTCTCTCTATTTCTCGCGCTTCGCCTCCGACCCTTCGTCATCTTCGACAGCCCAATTCGATTTCCCTCCTCCCTCTCTCTATTTCGCAGTGAATTTGCGATCGAAAACCACAGCTCGTTGCCCCGCTCTCTCTATCTCCTACGCCACCGCTCGTCGCCCCGCTGGTCGGCCCCCTCTCTCTCTTCGGTAATTACTCTTGATTTCTCTCCTTTTCACTGTCAAAGATGCTGAATTCATGCATCTGATTGGCATCTTAGCATGATTTTTTTACCAAAATGGGTTCACTGTCAACTAAGTATGCTGTATGTATACCAAAATCCTCCAAATCTGTACAAGAATTGGGAGGAACAAACCTTGTGCAGGTTTATTTTGGAGCCACAAACATCATGATTTAGATGGGATGAAGAATTAATAGAGAAACATATATGCTTAGATACTGGAAATTTTCATTTCCTTTTACTGTTAAAGAAACTGAATTCATGCATCTGATTGTCATCTTAGCTTGATTTTTTTACCAAAATATGTTGACTGTCAAAGATGAATGCTGTATGTATAACAAAATCCTCCAAATCTGTACAAGAATTGGGCTGAACAAACCTTGTGCAGGTTTCTTTTGGAGCCACAAACATCAATGGTTTAGTTGGGATGAAGAATTAATAGAGAAACATATATGCTTAGATACTAGAAATTTTCATTTTCATTTACTGTTAAAGAATCTGAGTTCATGCATCTGATTGCCTTCTTAGCATGTTTTTTTTACCAAAATGGATTAACTGTCAACTAAGGATGCTGGCTATATACCAAAATCCTCCAAATCTGTACAAGAATTGGGCTGAACTAACCTTGTGCAAGTTTATTTTGGAGCCACAAACATCATGATTTAGTTGGGATGAAGAATTAATAGAGAAATATATATGCTTATATACTGGAAATTTTCATTTTCTTTTAATGTCAAAGATGTTGAATTCATGCATCTGATTGTCATCTTAGGCTCTTAGCATGATTTTTTACCAAAATGTGTTAACTTTCAACTAAGGATGCTGGTTGTATACCAAAATCCTCCAAATCTGTACAAGAATTGGGCGGAACAAACCTTGTGCAGGTTTCTTTTGGAGGCAAAAACATCATGATTTAGTTGGGATGAAGAATTAATAGAGAAACATATATACTTAGATACTGGAAATTTTCATTTCCTTTTACTATTAAAGAAACTGAATTCATGCATCTGATTGTCATCTTAGCATGATTTTTTTACCAAAATGTGTTGACTGTCAACTAAGTATGTTGTATGTATACCAAAATCCTCCAAATTTGTACAAGAATTGGGCAGAACAAACCTTGTGCATGTTTCTTTTGGAGGCACAAACATCAATGGTTTAGTTGGGATGAAGAATTAATAGAGAAACATACATGCTTAGATACTGGAAATTTTTATTTTCTTTTACTGTTAAAGTAGCTGAATTCATGCATCTGATTGCCATCTTAGCATGATTTTTTTACCAAAATGGGTTCACTGTCAACTAAGGATGTTTTATGTATACCAAAATCCTCCAAATCTGTACAAGAATTGGGCGGAACAAACCTTGTGCAGGTTTATTTTGGAGCCACAAACATCATGTGTTAGTTCGGATGAAGAATTAATAGAGAAACATATATGCTTATATACTGAAAATTTTCATTTTTCTTTACTCTCAAAGATGCTGAATTCATGCATCTGATTGTCATCTAAGGATGCTAGCTGTATACCAAAATCCTCCAAATCTGTACAAGAATTGGGTTGAATAAACCTTGTGCAGGTTTCTTTTGGAGCTACAAACATCAATGATTTAGTTGGGATGAAGAATTAATAGAGCAACGTATTAGTAGCCATATTAGTTTCTTTTGTGCAGGTTTATTATTATTATCATTATTATTATTATTTCGGGATGAGTAACTGATTATTAGTAGCCATGAACAGAATAGTTCATGAGTCATCAGATCTTCTTGTTACCGTATTTACAGCACGATGCCCTCGTTATTCGTCCGATTCCTCTTCCTCAGCAAATACCCTTTACCATCATCATCTCCTTGAACGGAAAGCCAAATACAGGGGAGACTTTAGTCGAATCGATATTAGACTCGAACACAAGGTGTGCGATAAAATGCCAATAAGGTGATTGTGATAATTTCCACAAAGGTAGTTTAGGGTTATGTGAATAGAGTAGATTGTATTAAGATTTAATTATTTTTTATACATTTTTGGAACCACGATTTCTTTATTTTACAGTTAATTATTATATCGTTTATTTATTTGCAGCTAGGGTTAGTTTTAAAAAAGGTGAAATTAAATATACAAAATGCCCTTTACTTTCAATACTATTTAATATGTCAAATTTTAATTTCAGATTGTGTGCTATTGTTATAATGGATAGAAGTTGGATTAGTAAACCACGATTATCCAAGGAGTACCGTGATGGTATTAAAAATTTTATTATCTTTGCCAAACGACATTCTCGTGATCCCAACCTAATCCTTTGTCTATGCCTCCGGTGTACAAATTGTAATTTGAGGACATGTGACGTAGTACATACACATTTGGTTGTGAACGGTTTTCTTCAAGGGTACACACGGTGGTTTTGTCATGGAGAGAATCATACGTCAGCTTCCGTTCATCCGGTTGTATTAGAAAATGTAGATGAGCCCTTAGTGAACGAAGACTTAAGTGTTCCCGATGAGATGCATGCTTTGCTGCAAGACGCCTTGGGGATTCATAATGTTTCTTTCCACACCAATAATCCAACAACCCAAGTTCATAATGAGTCAACAGAAACATCTCACATTGGTGGTGGAGTGGACGAGGAAATGCCTGACCCCACCCCTGAAAATAATAAACAGCAAGAATCCTTCGCTAAGTTGCTCGAAGATGCTAGTACTCCGCTGTACCGCGATTGCACCAAATTCTCTAAATTCTCATTCATTGTCAGACTATTTCAGATTAAACCTTGTGCATCTGATTGTCATCTTAGCATGATTATTTTACCAAAATGGGTTGACTATCAACTAAGGATGCTGGCTGTATACCAAAATCCTCCAAATCTGTACAAGAATTGGGTGAGAACAAACCTTGTGCAGGTTTCTTTTGTAGCCACAAACATCATGATTTAGTTGGGATGAAGAATTAATAGAGAAACATATATGCTTATATACTGGAAATTTTCATTTTCTTTTACTGTCAAAGATGCTAAATTCATGCATCTGATTGTCACCTTAGCATGATTTTTTTACCAAAATGGGTTCACTGTCAACTAAGGATGTTGTATGTATACCAAAATCCTCCAAATCTGTACAAGAATTGGGTGAGAACAAACCTTGTGCAGGTTTCTTTTGTAGCCACAAACATCATGATTTAGTTGGGATGAAGAATTAATAGAGAAACATATATGCTTATATACTGGAAATTTTCATTTTCTTTTACTGTGAAAGAAGCTGAATTCATGCATCTGATTGCCTTCTTAGCATGATTTTTTTACCAAAATGTGTTAACTATCAACTAGAGGATGCTGTATGTATACCAAAATCCTCCAAATCTGTACAAGAATTGGGCTGAACAAACCTTGTGCAGGTTTCTTTTGGAACCACAAACATCATGATTTAGTTGGGATGATGAATTAATGGAGAAACATATATGCTTAGATAATGGAAATTTCCATTTTCTTTTACTGTCAAAGAAACTGAATTCATGCATCTGATTGTCATCTTAGCATGATTTTTTTACCAAAATGGTTTCACTGTCAACTAGAGGATGCTGGTTGTATACCAAAATCCTCCAAATTTGTACAAGAATTGGGCTGAACAAACCTTGTGCAGGTTTATTTTGGAGCCACAAACATCATGATTTAGTTGGGATGATGAATTAATGGAGAAACATATATGCTTAGATACTGGAAATTTTCATTTCCTTTTACTGTTAAAGAAACTGAATTCATGCATCTGATTGTCATCTTAGCATGTTTTTTTTACCAAAATGGGTTCACTGTCAACTAAGGATGCTGTATGTATACCAAAATCCTCCAAATCTGTACAAGAATTGGGTGAGAACAAACCTTGTGCAGTTTTCTTTTGTAGCCACAAACATCATGATTTAGTTGGGATGAAGAATTAATAGAGAAACATATATGCTTATATACTGGAAATTTTCATTTTCTTTCACTATTAAAGAAGCTGAATTCATGCATCTGATTATCATCTTAGCATGATTTTTTTACCAAAATGGGTTGACTGTCAACTAGAGGATGCTGTATGTATACCAAAATCCTCCAAATCTGTACAAGAATTGGGTTAGAACAAATCTTGTGCAGGTTTCTTTTGTAGCCACAAACATCATGATTTAGTTGGGATGATGAATTAATAGAGAAACATATATGCTTATATACTGGAAATTTTCATTTTCTTTTACTGTGAAAGAAGCTGAATTCATGCATCTGATTGTCATCTTAGCATGATTTTGATTGTCATTTTCATTTTCTTTTACTGTTAAAGAAGCTGAATTCATGCATCTGAAGATTTAAGATCCAGGATGGCAAATTTTGATTGGGCTGTGATTGGATTGTTTAGTGGCTGTCGTCTATGTTCTTAATTGGGCTGTGATTAGAAAGAGAGGGCTCGAGTGGAGATCTGGAAACCCTTATAGAGACATCTCGTTTATAATAATTTATTATTATTGTTGTTCTTATCGCTCTTGCTGTAGTTGCTGATGTCTCTTTATGTGCGTTTGCTGAAGAGAAAGCAGGGATGAGAGAGAGATGAGGAAAATGCCGCTATGTTAGCCTGGTGTATCCTCATTCTCTACCATTCTCTGCTTCCATTTTTGGCTTCTATATTTGGTTTCCTTCCACGATGACAGTTCCTTAAAACTGCACTTGATATGAGCCCCTTCTTATTTTACTTATTTTTCTTATATTTGGTTTACTGTTGAACTAAATTATTGTTTTTTTTCATAGAGCGGTCACCCAGATCAAGAAAATTCTGATGATCAGCACTGAAGCTACTCGAGGGGTATGGATCTGTGGTCGGCGGCCTCTAGTTGTTGTTGTTGTTATGTTGTTCTTGTTGTTGTTATGTTCTGTATTGTTGTTTTAAGTAGTTGTTGAGATATTTGGGATGTTAATTACTGTATTTGTTAATTATGATGTTAATTAAGCGGTGAATTTGGACGATTAATGGACTATGTGTGAAACTTTATTATCTTAATTAATTCTTGTGTTTGGTTGTAATTTGCGCATTAGTATGCTTGAAATTGGTTGATTCAGTTGTGAATTAGTTTACAGGTTTTTTAAATGAAATTGTGAATTGAAATCGAAAGAAAAATTGGAGCAGGAAAAACCAACGGGCATACACCGGTGTTTCATAGAACGCCGGTGTATCTAATTGTTTAGTTGAAAATTTCGTTAGAGAGGTGTTTCCACACAGGCGGGTGTACCTATAAGTTGCAGCACTTCTAAGATACACCGGCGTTTTATAAAATGCCGGTGAATATCTATATGGCGGCGTTTTATGACACGCCGGTGTTTGTAAGTAGGGAAAGAAGGGCGCTTAGAAACAAGCATACACCGGCGCTCTATGACCGCCGGTAAATATTACACATTCCCTGGCGTTTTTACAATCGCCGGTGAAAAGATATATACCGGCGGTATGTGACCGCCGGTGAATGTATATTGGGGAAAGAATGGCACCCAGAAATCACCATATACCGGCGTTTGTCTGGCCGCCGGTGTATTTTAAAGATATACCGGCGTCCAGCAAAAACGCCGGTGAATGTGCCTATCTTTCCGCGATGCTCGATTCGGCGGCATTTGCACCGGTGTTTTTATAAACGCCGGTGAATGTTTCACCGGCGTAAAAAACCGCCGGTGAAGGTCTAAAAAAGCCGGCGAATAGGTTCTGTGTTGTAGTGAAGAAAATTTAATTCCTAGCAATTGTACTCCTAGAATTAGGAGCACCTAGAGAACTCCGCGCTGCCTCCTCGAGATCCGTGCACCAAAGCCAAGCCCAAGCTCCATTTCGGTCAGAGCACAGCAAGACCAAAAGCATCATCTTCGGCAAGTCCAGAGAAGGGCAATTTCATCTCATATACATATATATACATATGTGTGCGTGTGTGTGTGTGTGTGTGTGTGTGTGTGTGTGTGTGTGTGTGTGTGTCTATATATATATATATATATATATATATATATATATATATATATATGCCTAGTATAGGCTTATAGGTAGAATGGTAGGTTTGGGAAAAGCAACAGAGGACTTGGTTGGTCTGGGTGGTTTTCGGAAGAGTGACAGAGAAGGGAAGAACAGATGTGAAGAGGTGATGGATTCTATGTATATATATATATATATATATATATATATATATATACATATATATCTATATGTATAGATACATCAATTAGTATGGTGAATTTTAATGGAGAAGGCAAAAAGCATGCTGGATTTGATTTTACGGAATTGAACAGAGAAGGAGAAATAGGGTTGATGATGAGGTAGGGTGTAGGGGTATTTTTTATGGAAGAGTAGTACAGTAGTTATAATAACTACTCTCCACTAGCAACACTAACACTACTCACATGTTTCAAAAATTGTTTCTCCCTCCACTTCAAAAGCAACCGGCCGGTTTCCCTCTCGCCTTTGCAAAACACGTGTACGTGCTCTGCACGTGCACACCCTTCATTCACAAATTTGATTATTTATTTAATTTAAAATACATGTATATAACATATAAGATGTATATAAAATTTAATTTAATTAATTTTATACTTTTTTATGCACAATTAAAATAGACACACACATTTCATGAAATTTATTTTGAAGAAAGAATACGCTTAAACACGTGCACCAAAATACGTGCTTCGCCCGTAAAATCTCAAAAATACGATATTGACTTTATCGACGGAAAAATATTTATAAATAATCGGAATACAATCTAAGAAAAATATATTTAATATACACATTCAATAATGTAGTTAATACATTCATTGAAAACACGTGCACTACTCGTATAAAAGTATTTTAATCAAAACAGACGAAATGAGAATTTTTGTTTGTAAAACAAATTTAAACATGTCATAAGAATAAATAATTGAAACCCATCGAAAATATTGCACGTAACGGTAGAATACCCGAAATAGACACGTGCATCGATAATACGTAAAAAAACAGGTAAAAATTTAAAGATTGAAATTTAGCATTTGAGTTGTATCAAATGAGATTTTAAGAATACGGAAATGCGTAAATAGTCAGAATCCAAAATACATATCGAAATACATTATGGATATCACCAGTAACTGTACAAAATACACGTGAGTAATACACGATAACAAAATTGTCATTTTCAAATTTGCGGGGTATTACACTCTTGGTGCAGCTTCCAGAAGCCCTACAACCATCAAAACACCGAACCAAACGTGCCTCAGTTGTAACACCCCAAATTCCAAAATCAGGTAATTCGTAGCATAAACAAGATCTTTACTTCAACTTCGTAAAAAATACAAGGAATTTAAAACTTTTCATCACATTGTTAATATTCACAGTACATAGCGGAAGTTTACATGAAAGAAATACATTTTATAACATCCAATATTTTCAATATTGCGACATCATCAACACCAAACTCATATCCTCATCGCTTGCTATTCCGACCTACAACTAGAAAACTACAGGCATGTTAGTTGCATACAACTGAACCAATACTATAATACATCGATTCTTTAATTTAGCAACCACAAACTTGAATGCAAAATGGAAAGTGATTATCCTAATTATGTCAGTGTATGATATGGACTTAATGACTAATGCAGACATTCCTACTTACGATGCAACACTAATGCACGCTTGTTCGGAATCTATGAATCCCATACTATATAGATTTGAGGGCAAGCCTTCGACATACTTCTCGTTATAGGGTTCAATCCCTCGTCATGAAATCCTACTACGGTAACAAAAATAAGGTTTAGACATTTCACGAGTACGAATTCCAGTCCCGGAGTACACCGCCCGACTAAACAGAATCCTCGTTGTGCAAACATCTCACAAGTTCCCCTCTAGCCCCAAAATATGTTGGAGATCTGTCTCCTTTCCACCAGAATATTCGTGATTCCGGAGTATACCGCCTGATCATTCATAATCCCGAATTTATTTAAGGCTCGTCTCGCTCCGCATAGCAACCACTTTCCCAGAGTATACCGCCCGACTGGCTGAAATACACCGCCAGACTATATAGAAACGCCCCACTTATGTTTGCCTAGGTCTCATCACGTCTTCTTGTCTAGTGCATGTCCTTAATTTAAATTTTAGTTATTATATCTAAAGTTAGCTTACCCTGCCGAACTTAAACTCATTCATAAAAAATTTAGGTCCATTGTGACAATTTCTCAAAATTTTATTTATCATAATTGCCGGATTTTACGGGTCTCGCTCAGCCTCTGGAATCCATCCATCTCAACACAGAGATCTTTTAGGTCATTCTTGACCTCTTTATACACTTTTTCATTCATTACAATTAATTTGATTCTTTTATTATTCATTCTTCTTCAATTCATCAATTCAAAACAGATGTATAATTCCAAAATTATTCAATTAAATAAAGAAAATCCTTTCAAACATCATATGTCTACTTTTCAATTTTCTTTCACTCATCATCTAAACCATTTATCAATTTTCTTTCATTCATCATCTAAACCATTTATAACAATTTTTAATACACATTGCATCTCTAAATTTCACACTGCTATCTCAAAAATATTCCAAATTTTAGTTTGCCTTAAAACAAAACTAGTATTTTTCACGTGCGATGCACATTATGATAAGAGTTGGAGGACTTTCACGTGCAATATATGTGTTAAGAAATAGTTTTGGAGTTGGATGTGCGGTGCATGTAATTGGGAATTTTTTTTTTTTTGAAGAAAAAGCTATGATTAGTACTTGCAATGCACATGTTTATAAGTAGAATTTGGGTGTATTCAACATATGTGTATGTTTGGTGTTAAAAATATTGAAAATTTATTTTGCACGTCCGTTGCATGTTTTAAATATGTGAAATTTTGTTTGTTTGTTAGTTTTTGTTGTAATTAATGGGAGAGTTTGAATTGCACGTACAATGCATGGATTTGTATGTTGACAAATTACAACTCCAACTCTCCCATTATATATAGAGAAGATGATTGTGGAATAAATTTAAATAACCAATGGAATCATATTTAAAAAAAATGCATTTTTACCATAAATTAAATCTTAAGTGTATATATAGTTATTTCAAAATATTCCATTATTATTTTAGATTAATTTAACCATATTTTTCTCAAAACAATACATACAATTATATGCAAAAATATTAATAGTCCCAAAAAATGGCACCATCCAGAATCGAACCCAAGCAAATCAATTCCCCGAAAAGAACCCAGTAACCAATATGCCAACTCTCGGTCGATGTAAAGATCTCACAAAATATCTTATAAGACTCCGTTCACTGTTATAAAAAATTAATAAAATTTTAAAATAAAAACACAGTCGCAAAGGCTCAAACCTGCATCCCACGCACTATACACAGCTCTCTAAACAGCACCGGACAGCCAGAAGGTCCTACTCTATAGTACTATCAACTTCTCTAGGTTAATTAATGTGAACTAAAGCATCACTCCGAATGGTTTTAAAAATAAAAAATAATCAATTTACACTCAGGCAGAATCGAACCCGTGACTTGGGCGCTGTACACTGCGTCCAAACTCAAACACTAAGACCAAACTCTCAAGCTAGACTCACTGTCAATTCTTCTACGGGAAATGAAATATAGTTTACTACATCTTGCTATATTTACATTACTCTAACATCGAAATATAATTTCGTAACTTGTACAATTCGAATTCTATATTACAGAGAATTAACATGGGAAAATTTTAGTATTCAAAATTCATAATTTTTTCATGTTTAAGTTAATTATTAATGTCATGCCTCGATGTCCGTTATACAGAAATATGGGCACGTAACCGAGGTCCAGCGAATGATATAAGTGTGCCAACTCATATCATCCATAAGCTGTACAATGCCGGTAAGCTCAGCAATATAATAATAATCACATAAACAAGAATAAAATGTAATAACCAATATCCGAGATACAAGAACTTACCAAATAGCCAGAGAATACACAATGCAGTAACAGTATGTCAAGTTCTTCCAGTATCTCATCATCTGTACTTGTATAAACAATAACTTAAAAGAAAGATGGAGAGTACCCGTTAGAGCAAGCTTCGGGTGACAAGTAGTAGCAAGTAGTGAAGGATGTAAAGGACTATATAACAAGAACAAAAATTGAAAAGATATCGGAGTCAATGAATGATAAATCGATAATCAATAATCAATAAACAATTGTCGATAACAATAATGAATAATCAATAATCGATGACCAATAATCAATAACAATAAATCATAATCGATGTTCAGTGTTCATCTTATGTCTATTAGTTTTTTTGATTAACCTATCTAATGCATGTAATACTGCGTCCCATACCACAAGTTTGGTGCATGCAAATAGTGATCGTTTAGACTGTGATGGTGAACTCAACGGATCGTGTACTCGGATAACAAGATAACAAGATAACAAGATAACAAGCGTTACTCCACCTTCCATAACAATAATCCATGTAAACAAGAGGGGTCCCTTACCGAGTACCGTTTCCGATTGTTCACTACCAAGTCGACCCTTAATTCTCTGGTTTGTTAATATTTTATTACAACAGTTATGGACATGCAATCAATACGATCAATGAGAACGGTGGTATTAAGAATTATACAATCGGTACAATTGATGAGAACGGTAGTGTTGATACAGTGACAAAATGTATCAAGGTTGTACAATACATGAAATGTACATGGTTCATTTCATTAAATATGAAACATATCGGGTTTATACGCAAAAAACATAACAATGCAAGTTCTGGATAGCAGCAACTATAAGTACTCAAATTCACTTCCCCACTGCTACGGGAATGCAAATCCGATTCTTTAAGAGATTCTAGATAGTAGTCTCTCTGGCAGTTTCTGTGCATATACACATGATACATTATAGTCACAGAAGCTAGGTCATTCAATCAATTCTTTACGGGTTTCGTGCACAGTCTCGGTTCTGGAAATCATAATAATGCAGAACTAAAATAGTGATAACTTCCAATCCATAAATCGGATTAAGAATTCGTAAGATGTTCCAGAAACTAGACACCGTGTGATACAATTTTTATGTACAAGGTTTTAAGTTATGTCAGGAACTGGGTCGAAACCTCAGTGCAAACTCGGGCAAACGACAGGGCAACAAGGTTAAATGTTTCATAATACAATAAATTGACATTTCAAGAATTTAACCAATAACAATGACACGATAAAAAGACTATAAATCAATAAAAATGGTACGATAAACAACAATGAATTAATAATGGAATTCAACTAGATGCAGTATTCAAATCAATTACTACTTGCCGGGTTTCAGAGAGTATTTTCTTGAACTAGAACAAAAAAAATGAGTTCAAGTGATGCTTGCCTGTTAGAATACGATTCCGAATATGAAAGAATAATGAGGCAAGTGTCCCGACGGCGATACACGGTAGCAACACGTGCAATATACGTACACCGCAACACGTGCACACACACCGCGGACAGCAAGAATACCACACAGCAATAGCAGGATCACAACAACAAATGGCAAGAACACCGACACAGCAAACAACGAGATCACGAACATAGAAAACACAGCAAGAACACTAACAGCAATCGACAAAGGCGTCAATGGCTAACAGTAATCGACAAGGGCACAGAAAGAGAGAGAGAGAGAGCAGTGGGGACAGCGGTGCATGCGATCGCGATGGGGGTCGAAGGTAGTGCAGGGGTGCACTCGAGGCTGTCGATGGCAGGGTGTTGGGTTCGGGGTGCACAGCAATGAGGGAGAAGTGCAGAGAGGGGTGGCAGTGAGGGACAGGTGCAAGCGACGAGAGATGGTTTCGGTGGTTGAGTAGCGGGAGGATCGGAAGGCGCTCGGGGCTGGGTTGCATTCGGTGAAGGAGGAAGGCGACGCGATGTTAGGCTCGAGCGGTGGAGGAACAAGGTCACGAGGGAGATACGCGACGAGGGGACTGTGGCAGTGGCGAGCAGGGGTGAGGGAGAAGATGACGACGAGGTGGGGGAGAGCGACGAGGTTCGGGGCGACTGCGGGGGTGCTGCAAAGGTGGAGCTCCGGTAGTTTGGCAACTGTGGTGAGGGCGAGTAGGGGTTTGTCGATGGTCAATGAGGGAGGAAGGAGGTGGTCGGTAGGTGATCGGAAACGGCAGTGACGAGATGGGTTGTAGAGGCTTCGGGATTGTGGCGGCTTGGAGATGGTGAGACGGCGAAGCAGCGGCAGGAGGTTGAAGAGCCAACTGCAAGTAGGGGTGACGAGAGCGGAGGGTTAAAGAAGGCAGGGTGAGGGCTGGTGATGGGTGGGCTTTGACCGAGGTGGAAGGTGCAAGGTGGTTGTAGCAATGGTGGTGGAGGATGTGAAGTTGCGGTGGCGGTGAGGTGAAGGAGGAAGTCGAGGAGTTGGGGGTGCTATGTTTTTGGAACAGAGGAAAAGAAAAAGAGGAGAGAGGGGGAGAGAGAGAGAGTCACAGGGTGAGAGAATGAGAGAGGAGGGAGAGAGAGTTAATATAATAAATAAGTATTAAGGTTAATAATAGGGTTAAGTGGTTAGTTATTGAGGAGAAATAGGGGATAAGTGAGAAGTTATGAGTAGTGGGGAGTATGGAGGGATCGAGAATTAAAACATGGGCCTAACACTGTAACCCCTGTTTTTCATTTTCTGTATTTTGGATGTATTTTTTTCTTTTTCGTGTATTTATTTTGTACTCTTCCGTTCCTCTGAACCGTGTATTGTTCTTCGTTCTCAATAATAACTCCATCTGTTCTGATTTTTTACTCTATTTTGTGGCCTTGAATATTTTCTTGATTTGATTCTGATCTTTCTGTCCCAAATTATTGTCTCCAATTTAAATTGTTTTGCTCCAATAATTTTTTTTTGATGGCCTATTTAATTAATGTTTAGATTTTATTCTATTTCTTGATGGATCTTTATACCCTAAAACCCTATTGGATCTTTAAATCCACAACCCATAATCCCAACCCGTTAGCCCCTTATTAGCCCTAGTTTGCTTGTATATATATACCCTGTTTGCATCCCCCTGTTCACCATCAAGCCCTAGCCGCTAAACCCCCATCATCCTGATCCCACTGTTCATCCTCTACCTCTCATCTCCCGGTCTCTCCTAGCCCCGATGCATCCCCGCCTAACCCCCGACGCCTCATTACCCAGCATCGTGCTGCCTCCTCCCTGTTGTGACCTCACAGCGACGCAACAGCACCCCGACAACCTTGGTGCACCCCCCCCCCCCATCCGTTATTCCCCCCGACCGCAGCGTCAGACAATAAACAGCAGCATCGACAGCGAGCACTGCTGCCGTAGTTCGTCGTTCCCCCATGTGCACCCGGCTTCCTCTCTCTCTCTTGTGTGCGTGTGCTTGTTTGCGTACGTGTGTTCATGGGTCGTTCGTTGAGTTCGTGCCTGGTAATTCGTTCCTATTATTCTCGTTCTTGCTTCGTTTCGTCGTCAATTTCAAGGCAAGTAACTTTTATTTCTTTTGTTGCATATACAAGTACTTAATACTGCCTGTAGCGTAGTTTTTTTTTCTAGAGTCAATTCGTATGAAACCCTTGTTAGATCTCGCCTCTAGGTGTTGATCCATCCGTAGTTGTCTCGTTACACACACGACATGAAATAACCTAGAAATAATTAATTCTTGTTACATATATGTATGTTGTTCGTGATCCATGATGTGTTGTATGATCTTGTATGCATGAGTGTTAGTCGTAGTTTACCTTATTGTAGACTTGTTAAATACCCCATACCATGCTTGTGTTTTGTTTTGATTTGGATTTGTTACACTTGAACTAGTCGATTTAACGCATAAGAGGATTTCTGTTTTTGCTGTTGTCCCGTTTTTGGACAGTATTTTAGACCCTATTAGGGTCAGTAAATCAATTTTATTTGTGAATATGAATCATAGATTTCGCTGTCTACTTTCTAGAATTTCTAACAGTTCTCAGTTTCGATTTGTGAGTTGCAAGTTATTGCTGTTTTACTATAGATGTGTAGAAAATTTCAGAATCTATTTTATATGAATTCTGTATAGTTATTTATTTTTATAATGATGTTAAGGATAATATTTTGATCCAGTATTTTGCTGAGTACAACTAGACTTGATTGGGATTAATCCCTAAATTTTGTGGATTTAATTAATGGCTTTTATAAACTATTCAATGCTTGCAAACAACTACTATACTTCAAGAATTTTCATGCTGTTCTGTAAAGAACCTTAATTTCAACCTGATTTTACGTGCTGTTGATAAAAACTTTGTGAATATGAAATGTAGCCTATTGTATCTATTTTATCACCCTTTTGACGGATTTGGATTTGGATTTATATTTTGTAATCTATTGCTGTTTTAGTACTGCTGTGTCAAGAGTTTCATATTTACAAATTTGCTATATCGTGCTATTTTCTGATTTATTTGACCTTACTAGATATGTTGGAATATTATGAAATTATATTCTCTGATACTAGACATACTAGGGAATACTCTAGATTTTTCTTGGATTTAATCAGTAAGCTTTTATCCCGTTTTCCTGTTTATGAATACAAACTTGTGATTTCTGACTGAACATATTTTCTGGATACAATTCTGTTTTGAGCCCTGTTTTTGTGAATATTATATGACTTATATATATTTTTTGGATTTGTCCAGGAGTCTATTTTCTAAAATTTCTGATGAATCCAGATTTGCATTTTTGTGGCAACGGGAATATCAGATTTGGTGCAGTACTGTCTTGCTATCCAGAACTAGAATTTTCGTTGTCTTAGTCTATTTTGAGTCTTTCATCACTCATTCGTGTCCTTTGTTCAACTTGTACTTGTTCCTTGTCATCTTACCATGTTTCTTGACTTGTTTGTGCACGACCATGCTTGACTTGAATAATAATAACAAGAAACTAAGCCAGGGTTTAAAGGGAAAGATCTAATATTGGAAAATACAGAAACATGTACTCCGAAGGGGATCTATAGATCCTACATAATTCCTTGATACTTGATACTTGGAGCTTGACAGGTGATTAATTGACACTTGCACACTTGACACATGATACTTGGTACTTGGAGCTTGATACTTGATTACTTAATACATGAGCCTGAGTACACTGCCCTCTATGATCCCCTATGAAATATAAAATATAAATTATTTGAATGTAGCAAGCATGTGGTAAAAATTTGGGACGCATGAAGTGCTACCTAGATAGGACTAGATGCAAGACTTGAACATTATAACTTAACACTTGTTACTTGTACATGATACTTGACACTTGTTACTTGTTACTCGTTACATGATACTTGTTTACTTGACACTTGTTACATGCCACTTGTACCCGTTCATCTTGCCATGCTAGTTGTTTCTGTTCTTAATTAGAGTTAGTTGCTCTATTTTGCTGTTACATCTGTCCATGCTATACTTGCTTCCGCTGTTACCCTATTCTTGTTTATCTTTCCTGTACTTGTCGCCTGCACTACAAACGACCCGTAACTTGCATTGGCGGGCATTTTGTTTCTATTTCCTTTTTCCTGAAATTTATTAAATTGCAGATTATAGTGATCAGCTGCCCGAAGGAGTAGGTGATCAAAGATTCTAGTTGGTTAGAGTTCTAGCTATATCGATTTATTTCATGTTACTTATCTTGAATAATTGTAATTTACTTCATGGATATTTGTATTGAGCTTTTTGTCCCAGACTTGTGTTTTGTTCCAGACATAATTATTTGAAATTCAGTATTCTTGCTTCTTGTTTCAAGTAATCTTGTTGACTATATTAATTCAGTTATGCATGCGTGGTTGACTATTTCTCTTGTATATCTCTTGTTTATACTTGTACTCGTTGTAAAGATCCTGACAGTTTATGAATGGTGAAAGTCATTCGCTGAACTTAGTCACGTATCCGTATTCCGTATCTCCTTTTTGGAAAGCGGGGCGTGACAAACACCATGATCAAATAATAATAGACTTGGTACACAAAAATATACATTTGTTCGGGTTTCAAATTAAATAGATAAAAGGTAGGGTAAGATCTATGGGATTTCATAAATTAATAAACAATCGAGAAGGATTGATAATAATAATAACAACAACAATAATAGTAATAATTAAAATAATTCAATGAATAATAATCGATCTGGTATTGGGCTAAAATATGAATAGTCAAATACTAATATAATGCAACACAAATTAAATACTCAAACACTAATAACACAATAGAATGTATTAGAATTCTCGTGTTCAACATGACGGTTAATCAAAAAAGAGAAGGAACAAGATTATAGAATAAAATATGATTTTTTTTTTATGCATTAATCAAAATACCAATTAGTAATAGGATAAAATAAAGTATAATTTAGGTTTGTGTTTACACAATAAATAAACCAATGATTAAATAGTAATAATAGTAGAAATTTCTGGGTTCAAACAATTTAATCGGATATTCAAATGAAAGCAATGAGGTCCAAGAAAATAGAAGGATTTATAGAAAAATTGAAATACAAGAGTACGGAGAAAAGAAAAGAGAAATCTGTATAATCGGGAACGGAGGTTACAATTAATATGAGACATCACATTAATTTAACCATACCAATGCAACAATGCATTTCAATGACTATATCTCATCCAATTTCTTAATATAAGGTGTTCATTTCTTTTCAAAAATTTTGGCTAGCAAACATAACATTATCACATCATCAATTTAATGAAATTTAACAATCTAATACATGATAAACAATTAAATTAACAATGCATTTGATTCTACCACTAGTTCACCATCTAAAGATTCTGCATTGCATCAAACATGACTTTCTAATATTATTGTAATCCCCATTTTCGCCAATAAGTATTTTCCATGTATTTTCGATAATTTGATTTTTATAAATTTATTTTGTACTAAAATCTGTTCGGATCTTTTATTAGAGTATTTTCTAAACAGAATTTTTATTTATTTCGAATAATGGTCTATTTTGATGTTACTTCATATTTCTTATTTATCCGATATTTATATTTGAGTCTAAAGCATATATATTATTATTATTGGATCATTTTAATCTTATTATTATTACTTTAATTGCATTTATTATCTTTATTATTGTTATTATTATTATTATTGGTATTGTTATTAATATTAATATTTTGTTACTATTATTATTGTAATTATTAGTATTATTGTTCTTATTGTCATTATTATTATTATTATTATTATTATTATTATTATTATTATTGTAAAGCCCGAACATACTTATTTATTCGTATTTTATTATTTGATTTGATGTGTGTGTATATATATATATATATGTATGTATATTTTATAAACCCTATAGCCCATTTTGTTATTGGATTTAAACCCAATACCCAATAACCCAGAATTTTCCCTATATACTAATCCTAATTAAAACCCTAACCTAACCTATACTACCTTAACCCTATCACCGTTACCCTAAACCTACCCCCATCTACTGTTGGAACCAACCCCTACTATTCAGCCCCTTCTTCTTCCTCTAGGGACTACTTCTGAAACCCCACAGCCCTCTATTCTCCTCCGCTTCCATCTTCCACCGCCTCATCAGCCCTCTTTGCCTTCGACCATCCACCTCTCCTCATCACCCTCATCCTCCTTGCCTTTGCCCTATCATCGCCGCAGCCAACCCACCATTGCCGCCCCATCAAGCTTCACATTGCCTTCATCTGTGCAGTCCCCTCAACTGCCCTCCCTCGATGCCCAGTCGCCGAGACGCCTGCTCCTCCCCAAGACTCTCCCGCCATTGCCATCTCCACCCTCCACCTGTAACCATCCCTCACACTGTGAACCTCAGTCGACCGAACCCTTCGCTCATTCGCCCCCCTTCCTCTGTTTCGCTCTCGAAACAGAGCCCCGTCAACCTCTGTCTGCCCTCGTCGATGCCAGTCGACCCCCATTGCCTCGTCGAGCCGTGCCGCCACTTGCGATGCCCTCCTCTGTCGAGCATCACCTTCCTCAACCAGTCGATGCCCAGACTCGAAGAACCCCAATCCCAATCGTCCTGTTGATTCTTGGTTTTGATGACTACAACACAATACAAAGTTGTACTGCCACATATCTCTTGCAGAGTGTATCAAAGTCATACCATGGTAAAATACACGAAGGCAACACAAACTGATGAAGCTTTCAAAAGTATTTGATCAAGGTTTAAGACATCAAGACAAAGGCTCAAGCTCAAGACAAAGACTCAAGTTAAAAACAAGATTTAAAGTGTTTCAAATGTTTAAACAAAGTGTCGTGTAATATTGTATTTTCTTTTCTTTGAGTCTTAGAAACTTGTAATAGCCTTGTCACACACACACTCACACATACTTTAAATAATCTGAGTATTTTTGTAACACCCCGAATTCCAAATAAGGACGAATTTGAGATTCCACAGGATCTTTACTTCACTTTATACAATTTTACAAGGAAATTTAAACTTTTCATATAGTACATCAGAGTTACAGTACACTTTTTTAACACAGCGGAAGAATAAAATAATTTACAATAAAACATTTACAACATCTTTAAAATAAAACAAATTCAGCATATCCAATTTATAGCTTCAAGAACATCCATTACCTGCATGTAATATTGTGGGCACGTCAGTCGCTTACAACTGACAAAATTTTATACACGGCTATCCTCTTTATGCTGGAAATAGTATAACGATCTCCATACTTTAAAAAAATCACAAATTTGAATGAACATAAAGTGTTAAATCGTGACTACGCTAAACATGTAAGTGTATGCCATGCCTTAATGCCTAATGCACACCATTTATAATAGGATGACACTAATGCACACTTGTTCGGATTCTATGCATTCCATACTACATAGGTCCGAGGACAAGCGCCTACGTACTCCACAATAAAGGGTTCGATCCCTTGCCATGAAACTACCCAGTAATAAGACAAGGTTTAGATCATTCCACGAATTTGAACCCCAGCCCCGGAGTCTACCGCTAATTGTTATCACAGATCCCACATCGTGCGAATCATTCCGCAAGTGCCCCTCTAGCCCCGGTATATGCATATACATTGGAGTACGGCAAAACAAAAACTATCAGCCCGATTACTCAAGATCCTGGAATCCACCGCTGACCCGTCTTCATAATCCTAGATTTAAATATAAAAGCTCATCTCCCACAGAGCAACCACAGTCCGCCGACTAGGTCTATAGCTACGGAGATCCACCGCCGACTGTATAGATCAACCCACTTACGTTTGCCCAGGTTTACTACATCTTCACTTATGTGCCTAATTATTTTAGTTTAAGACATGAATGTGTTATCACCCTAGAATCGGTTTTACCTCCTACCGGCCTTGTTCACAAAAAATATATGAGATCGCTCGACGGCAATATCTCGAAATCAAATCTCAAAATCTTTCTTTCAATATTGCCGGTAACCGAGGTCTCACTAATTCTTAAATCATAATCTTTCATGCACAAGAAACATGTGTACACATACCCTTTAATAATCATGTCTTAAACCTAGTAATTTTATCTTTCAACTTATTCACAAGTAATCATAGTCTCATCACTATTCATGATCTATTCATTCATAATCTTGGAAGCGAATAACTTTTCTTCAAGAACACAATGAAATATTATTAACAAATTCAAGCTCTAACACTATCTCAATTCGCTACAATTATTCTTTAACACAATAAGAGTATAAACTCTTCAAGAGAAATCACTTCACAACTAATATTTTATTCTTTTTCACAAGGAAAGTTTTTATTCTCAAAATAATATTTTTTTTAAAAGTCACATTACATTTTTTCTATCTCGAATATCCATTTTTTTATATCTCAAATAGACTTGAAAAATTCTACAACTATTTTAATAACTCTATTTCATTTTATAAGAAATTTAGAAATTTTCTCTAAATTTTATTTGCATTAAAACTCAAAAATCAACTAAAATAAATCCCAAAAATATTAAAATTCACTATAAGGTTTTGAACCCGTGGCTGACTAGGCAGCGACCAAAGGCCCACCGCAAACCAGAGAGTCCAAGTGGACTCTTTGTCTAATTCTTAACCTAAACTGGTCATATGCTCAGTATTGGGCCCTGTTTGTATTTAAACAAATCACAAAGAAAAGATTTGAGCTTAACAAGTTGCGAACCCAGGCCACTAAGGAAGCCTGCGCAACGCGCAGACCACCAGGCCGAATGCGCCCAACGGCATGAACTCACTTTGTGGGTTTTTGTCCCAACTTTCTGTTATCCTATTATTTTTCATAAAACTTGATTATCTACAAATAATTTATTTAAACTGAAATTTACTTACTAACAGAAAATTATGGATTAGAAAAATTTTCATATTTGATAATACATCTAATTTCAAATCCATTTCTTCTCTTTTAATAAACTTGAATTTCTTTAATTTAATAAAAAGCAATTTGTACCTCTTATAACCAAATAAAGTGAATCTCTAGGCACCAAATTAACTTTACTACATATTTCTTGACTACAAGAAAAATCTTTAACACTTCTTCATGCATATTATAAGTTTTGACAATACCATTTCAATCACGCCTAAACTTGTATACTATATGGCATTATCCCATTTATCATTACTTTCTTTCTAATTATCATAGTGTCAATTTCCCTTCTCAAACATAACATGGTTACTATAAGTCATGGCATAAATAGCATAAATTAAATCTACATTTACCACATCAATGTTAATCTACTTTATTTATTTGTCAAAATTAGCATGCTTATCCTACAAATTAGAAAGCATAAAGATCACCCACCTTAGTTGAAGCTTGAACAATTGAAAGAAGGAGAACACCACTTCTAGCTCTAAGGACTCCTAGTTCTTCTCCTCCTAGCAAAAGCCTCCAAACACAAGAACACTACTCTTTTTTTTCCTTCTCTCTTATTTCTTTCTTTCTTTCTTTTCTTTCTTTCTTTTGATTATATTTTTGGTGAAAGAGAAATGTAGGAAATAGTGCTTTATTTATAGGATTTTGGGAGGGTTTAAAGTACAAAAATTTCACCCTAATAACTCTTCAAATTAATTCATGCAACCTTACACTTTCCTAACTCCTAAAACCTACAATCCTTCATCTCCCCCACTTTTCTAGCCATAACTCTCATTCACTCTGTCATTTCCTCACTCCTACTTCCGGTTTCAAACAGTAGAAGAAGCCAACCGGTGGGCCCCAGCATTTGCCACGTCATTCCTTCACTTGACGAAGTCAAACAGCCCAAATCAAGGCCAAGCTTGTTGTTCCTTTTACCGTGTGGGCCCCCAAAATCACCTTTCATTCATATACCATTCAATTTATTAATCCGTTTCCATTATATTTTACAAAGTGCTTTAAGCACAAAATACCAAACAGCACACTAGTTGTATGCAACCTGGTGGGCCACCTTGACAAAATCCACATCAAAATATTTTACAACTTGGAAAACTAGTTTGTCTTTTCTAATCTTTCTTCCTATGTTCTGTCTTTATCTTTGACCAGTAATTCACATCGTGCGATACACGATTTAATAATTAAAAAAAAATTTGTTCCGGCCCTCTTCCTCGCCTTTCTCCATTAGATCCGGCCGATTGCCCTACTTTCTCCATCTCCTCCCTTCATTAAATTTGTTCCCCTTGTCTTCCTCTCCAGACCCTTTTCGCTGCGCGTCCCCTTTCGTGGTATTTCACTTCTTCTGTTCCTTCCCCTCTCCGGCTCGTCGCCCGCCCTCTTGGAGGCCTCGTCGGTAGGCTGCCACGTCTATTCTCTCACCATTTTTCTCCACCCGCCTCCCCCCCTTTCCGTCTCGTCCTTTTCCGCTTGCTGGCGGGGTTTCTCTGAGCGGCGTCATTTCAGCTGTTGCTCTTCCTCATCACCCGGTGTCCGGTGCTCAACGCCGCCTAGGATACTGCGGGACAGCACTGTCGATTCGTCTCGAGCTTCACCGTAGGTAAATATTGGATCAGAGGCTAATCACTGTAAGTATTGGTCTTCTATTCTTTGGTTTTTGGTGTGTTTCGTTTGTTTGTGGTTTTCTTCATTGCTCGCCATCAGCCTGCGCTGGCCGGTATTGGTGAGTTCTACTTATCGGGCAGTCATTTATTAGGTCTCTCGAGGCTCTCTATTGAGAGAGCTCGATTGATTGTTCACGTAGTTGTTCTGGATCGCTCCGGCCGATCTTAGCCGTTTTCTCGTTTGCTCCCTAGTGGAGTGTTCTGTTTACTTTATCTAGTTTTCTCCTACCCTAACATTCTTCTGCTTAGCTTCTTTCTTTACCTCCCGTGATCTCAGCTTATTCTCCCTCTTAGGGGTGGTGCTGTGCGTTTATTGTCGCCTTCAATATTGGCTAGCGGTAGTGCTACCCTCCCCTAGCCATTGTTTTTCTGGCCGAACTCTTATTGGGCCTGTTTCTTTCAGTGTGATAGCCCATGGCCCTTTCATGGGTGCAAGTTGTTAAAAAAAACTCAAAAAAAAAAGCCTCGGTTATCATTTGAGCGATTTTAACGGGCTTAGCCCACATGGGTTTCTACGACCTGGATACTCGAAGCTTCCTAGAAACATCCCTTTCCCTTCTTCCTGCCCCTCTCAGCCTAAGTTCTCTTCATCCTCTCTTTTCTCTTCTCCCTACTCTCGCTGTTCACCGCTCGTCTACTTCCGTTACTTGCAAAAAGGACACATTAAAAAATACTGTGTAGCAGCAATGAAGTGTCTCTTCTGCCAAAAAGATGGCCACTCTCGTCCCAAATGTTTCGCTCTTCAAAGGATGCTGGGTATGTCGATCGGTGTCCCGATCGCGGATCAAGTTCTGGCGGCGTTAGACTTTCCGGGTTTACAACGTAAGCTCTCTGCGGAATCATCTCACATCCCCAAAATCAAAAAAAATCCTTCTAAGTCTCCTCTCCTACCCACCCCCCTCTGATCAATTGGATTGAAGAGCCCATAGTTCTTCCTACTAAAGCCAAGGTGTCCCCCTCTGCTAGCTCCGCCATTCCGATCGTCTTACAAGTGTTCGTTCCCCCCGTCGACCTATCGGATCGATTGAAATCTTTCGACACTTATGGTGCCATATCTTTTTCCAGAGGTTCGATCCCCACTTTTACTCTGAATTCGCTTCTCAGCAATTCGTGTAATGTCAAGAATTGGGATTGGTTTCTATGTTCATGTTCTAACGGTGACGTCGTTATTCGCTGTCTTTCCCCTAAACTGCTCCAGGATCTGATTGAGAATGCTTCATTATCGGTGGGCGCAATTTCTCTGACTATTCGTAAATGGATTCAAATGTCTCCCCCTCTATCTGGCCCCAAACTGATTCCTACTGTGGTGACTTTACTGGGACTGCCTCCTTTCTGCGATTCGCTGCATAGGGTGGGGAATTTGGCGTGTTGTGTGGGTAAATTATCTAGAATCTCCTCTGCTTCTAAACTCGCTTCAGGCTGTATGCAAATGGAGGCGGTTTTTGATATTCCTGATAATCATGAGCGCATTGAGGCGTTCGTGCTGAAGGATGGTATCGTATCTTTTCCAGTATCGGTTCAATACCACATCCCCTCTTCCTCAAAAAGAACTGATATAGTTTGTTTCGCTAATCCGTTGCATTCTAATCCCCTCACCTCTCCCGCCCCGTCATCTTTCCACCCTGGTTCGGTCTCCTCTTCTAAATCCCATTGGAAGGCTACTCTGAAAGCACCGGTTAAAAAAAAAAATCCAACCTCCTAATAAACCATTTGTTCCTTCTGGCAAGTCGAAGATCTCGCCTGCCAAACCTCCGAATCTTGTTTGGATCAATCCGGACATCAATTCTCAATCCTCTTCTAAGTCTGTTACCAAGGTTTCGGATCGTCTGGATGTTGCTCCCTTGGCTATCGCCTCATTATCAGAGCCTCTGGAGGTAAAGCTCCCGCCTACTACTTCCATTACTGCTTCTGAGGAACCTCCCCCTACTACTAAGCGTTCGATCCCTGATTCCCTCTGGCGCAAATGGGAAGTTAATCTGCATTTTGAATCCGATTGGCAACTATTTCAAAAACAAGCCCACCTCTCCTCTATTACGGCTTCGGATCCTGCTCTTCCTCACATCAAAGTCAAATCAGATAAAGCTTCCCAAGCTCCCTCTTAGACTGCCCTCGACAACTTATTGGATGATGAGGAAGAGGACCGTAAGAAAGATTTAGCCGACAGTAAGGTGAGTCTTTTTGTTTATTTATGTGTTTACTCCTTATTTAATTCTGTTCTTTGGCATTATCGTTATTTACATTTGCTTTTCCCTAATCCCTTCTCCGGCCGAGTGTCTCGACACCCACGCATTTCCTCTCGTTCTGTTTTCGGAAGCATGCTGTTCCATATCTTTCGACATTAAATTAGCGATGCACGCCTCTTTAAGTGCTTTTTTACCAAACTTCAGTGCTTATTTCTATACTGGGTTGTTTCCGAATGAGGTTAATCATTTTGGGTCTTGCTCTAATACCATCCCACTGTCGGTTTCTCTCGATAACTGCATACCCTCTTTAATCGACTCTAATGTCCATTGCTCATCAGTAAGGGTGTCGATCGAGGCTCAAGCAAATATTATCTCGTCTGCAGTTCCTAATTCCATCCCCCGTCTGATCCGATCCAGTGCTCGCTTAAGGGCTAAATTCGTAGACTCCGCTTCTCTTCCTCTCTCGGAGTCTAGGCCTTCCGTACCTATCTCCGATTCAGTTTTTCCACCTCTAGGATCTATTTTTCATCTTCAATTTGATCAGTGTTCGGATTGCGATCTCATTTCCATTTCTTCGGAATTAGGTTTCTTGCCTATATCTTCCCCCTTATCAATTGCCTCTGCCATCAGAAAGAAAGAACGATCTAGAGTCAAAGAGTTCAAAGTGGTTTAATGATTACGGTCTCTTGGAACATCAGGGGACTGAATTGTCCCGATAAGCAAAGATCTGTATTCCATTTGATTTCTTCTTCGCAATGCGATCTTATATCTATCCAAGAATTTAAACTTGAGGTTCCCTCTCCGTCGATTCTTAGATCGATCGGAGGTACCATCATTTCGAATTGGATCTCCCTAGATGCGATAGGTACTAGGGGAGGTATTCTCTTCGGATTTAAAGAATCTATTTTCTCTATAGTCTCGATTCAACGCCTCAATTTTTTTCTCATTGTTCAACTTCATTGGTTGCCTCTTAACACCAACCTCACGGTTATTTCGGTTTACGGCCCTTCATCTTCTGAAGGTCGACCATTGTTTTGGACCGAATTCCTTTCTCTGCTACCCCATTCTAACGAGTTATGCATCTTCTGTGGTGACTTCAATGTTACGAGATTCGCCAACGAAAGATCTAATAGTTCATCGATTGGCAATAATCGTTTCAACGAATGCATCCAAGCATTACAGCTGAATGATATCCCTTTATCTGGCAGATCATTTACCTGGTCGAACCTCCGCCATCTTCCAGCAATGGCGAAGCTCGATCGATTCTTGGTGTCCAATGATTGGATCAACCGTTTTCACAACTCCTTTGCGCTTGCCTTACCTAATCCCTCCTCTGATCAAGTGCCCATTGCGTTGCACTCTGACTTTCATTTCCCTCGTCACCATCAGTTCAGATTCGAAAAATTTTGGTTGCAAGACCAAGTTTTTGTTAACCTCGTTAAGGATTGCCTATCGGTGATATCAGGGTCTTCTGGTTTAGGCTCCATTCTTCTCAAACTTCACGCGATTAAATTCGGATGCAAAAAAGTTTTACCTCTCCTCCATTGAAAGACAATTTAACACCAATTTCCTAAAAAAGTTTTACCTCTCCTCCATTGAATCAATAGATAAAATGGATGAGCAAGGGCGGATCTCAGTTGATTTATTCAACGAGCGGAATTCGTGCAAACAAGAATTTTCGGATATTCTTCACCAAGAACATGTGAAATGGGCCCAAGGAGCCAAATTTCGGTGGCTCAAAGAGGGAGATTGCAATACAGCTTTTTTTCATAATTTTGCCTCCCACAGACATAGAAGTAATCACATTTCAACTATCGTTCACGAGGGGATTGAACTCTCTTCTAACGAAGATATTCACCTATCTTTCCTCCGCTTCTACAAAAATCTAATTGGTTCTTCCAAACCGAGGGCGCTGAGCCTGGATTGGACTCAACTGTATGGTGATGTTTCTATCGATCTCTCTTCTCTTGAAGCTCCGTTTTCATTGGAAGAAATCAAAGTGGCGGTTTTCGCTTTAAAAAGCGATGCGGCGCCGGGTCCCGATGGATTTCCCGCCTTCTTTTTTCAAAAATTCTGGAATTATTTGAAAGATGACCTTTTTCGAATGTTCACCGAGCTTCATCTAGGTTCCTTTTCTTTCGACCGCATCAACTACGCTCATATTGTTCTAATTCCTAAGTTAGTTGGTGTGAACACCGTGGCTAATTTTAGGCCGATTAGTCTTATCAACTCCACGTTCAAAATTATCATGAAGGTTCTGTCGACCCATCTGGGAGAAGTGATCTCCCCTCTTATTGATCCGGCTCAATCGGGTTTTATTAAAGATCGATTTATTCTTGATAGTGTGGCTTCGGCCCAGGAAATTATCACCTCGTGTCACAATTCCAAATCTGAGGGTATTCTCCTCAAACTTGATTTTCAAAAAGCTTACGATAATGTTTCGTGGGAATATCTCTTCGATATCTTAAGCAATAGGGGTTTTGGTCCCAAATGGATTGCTTGGATCAAATCTAGCCTTTTCGCGGGTACCTCATCCATCCTCATTAATGGATCTGAGGGTCGTAAATTTAAAATTAAATGCGGACTCAGGCAAGGTGACCCGCTGTCTTTCCTTCTATTCTCTCTTGTAGCAGACGTTTTCAGTAAACTTCTTCGCAATGCTTGGGACGCCCAGGTCATCGAAGAACTGGGAGAGTCTCGTTCTTTCAATGGCGTACTGAACCTCCAGTACGCTGACGACACCATCATTCTGGCCAAACCTAATCATCACACTCTCAGAAACCTGAAACTGCTTCTCTACTGCTTTGAACTAGCATCTGGTCTTACCATCAACTTTCAAAAGTCATCGGTTGCTTGGTTGGGAGGTTCTCCCAATAGGCAGGACGAAATCTCCGCATTTTTTAACTGTCCGGTTGCGTCTTTTCCTATCACATACCTAGGTATTCCCCTGAGATGGGGCAAACTTCATAGATCGGATTGGTCTCCGATGATCGACAAGGTCGAATCCAGACTGTCTGCGTGGTCTGGGAAACAGTTGTCTCGAGGCGGTAGACTAATTCTGCTCAACTCAGTTCTTTCTTCCATCCCCTTATACATGATGTCTTTCTACTTTATCCCGTCTTAGGTTATCAAAAGAATCGATCGTATTAGAAGTAACTTTCTCTGGTTTTGTTCTTCTAATTACAATCCCGGTTAGCATCTTTGTAACTGGAAGCTCATTTGTTCTTCTAAAATGGCCGGTGGTTTAGGGGTCTTAGATCTTAGGCACCAAAACTTAGCCTTACTAGGCAAATGGATTTGGAGGTTCCTCAAAAGGGAGGACCTACCCTGGATTAGATGCATCAAAGCCAATTACTTTGTGACCAATGAATGGTGGAGTTTCCCGGATCGTCCTCACAGGAAGTCCTCCCCGTTCTGGAAAGGTATTTGGAAAGCGGCAGTGGCTTTCCATTGTGGTTTAAGCCATGGATGTGCGGATGGATCCATGACCAGATTTTGGTCGGACATATGGATTGGTAATTCCTCTTTAGCTACCGCTTTCCCTGACATTTTCTGTTTCGCTGCCAATCCTCTAGCTTTAGTATCAGAGTGCTATAGCACCCACGAAGCCCGTAGGGAGTGGTCGATTCCCTTCTTATCTAATCTCCCTCCCCAATTATCTCCGATGTTTGATGATTTACTCGAAGTCATTAACAAAGCGGAATGGCTTGAGAAAGAGGACTTCTTCTGGCGATGGAATTCGTCTAAGATCTTCTCAGTCTGTTCTTTCTACCTTTTCCTCAATTATAGAGGGATTAAATCGCCTTTCTACGATCTGGTTTGGAAATCTTGTGCTCCGCTAAAGGTGAAGATCCTAGTGTGGTTAGCTCTCAACAATAAACTTCTTACCGTTGAATTTCTCAACAAGAGAAATCTAGCTTGGGGGCAATTGTGTCCACTATGCAATTCTGCTCCCGAGGATGCGAACCACTTGTTTATCGAGTGTGATTACTCCCTATCCCTTTGGAAAGTTGTCACTCTGGTTTGGGAAATTTCAAACACACTGATCAGTCTGTTCGATTGCTGGACTAAGCATCCTCCCAACCGTAACCTCCACAGTTCATGGATTCTCTCCTTCCAGATTATTCTTTGGATAATTTGGAAAGAAAGAAATCACATAATTTTCCGGCAAATATACACTCCCTCTCGTTCATTAGCAAATGAGTTATTACGTTTATTCAATTTTTGGAAATCTTCTTTAAATTCGAAAGCTAGAGAAAATATGAAGGGTGAAAGTTTGGAGAAGGCTTACCATTGTCTTATTAACCTCAATGCTATTTAATTTTCTATTTATGTTCTCTCTTTCTGTCTATTGCGGTTAACTTGTTCTCTATTTTGCGCTAGTAGGGCTCAGTTCTTCAGCTTATCGGTGTGGTCTCAATTTTTTCCTATGTTTACTTTCTGATGCAGGCTTGAAGGGTTATGCTCGCCTACCCTTATAATGATTCTGGCATGATATTTTGTCTTCGTGTTTGGGCAGTTCGGGCTGGTGATGTAGTTGTTTTTGAAGCCCAGTTTAATACTTGGGTCTGTTCTCGCTCTCCCCTTGTTCAAGTTTTCTGACTGTTGCTGTTAGGTAGAGGGTTCGGTGGCTTTTGGTTCAGTTCGTTCTAATAGTCAGCTTCCTATGCTCTTCTGTTTAGTAGCTCCTCACTTTGTTTAATCTCAATGCTAGTCGCCTTTGTTTCGTTGTTATGGATGGTCTTTCTGCTGTTAAACAGTTTAAACTAGTTTATGTTTAATTAAAGTTCTATGTTGTGTGTGGAGTGCTCTTATGTGTCCGAATCGGACTTTGCTTATACTGATCTCTCTTCTTTCTCTTTAAGATACCTCTGTACCTGTTTTTTTCTTTCTTTGCTCTGACTGTTTATGGAGGCTCTCAGCTGTTATTTCCCTTGGTCTTGAACATATTAGGTATAATCACACTATGGTAGTGATTTAGCTCTGATCGAGGTTTGATAGCGGCTCTTTTGATCAGTTAGCTTATGTTCATTTGTTGCCCTGTGGTGGCATTGTATCGGCTGTGTTTATCGCCTCGTTATGTATTTTATTATCGCGTTTTTGTTTTGTCTGGTGAATTATTCATCTGGCATTCCATTTCTCTCCAGAGATCAGTATGCCTGGTTATATACATTTTTTCTTTTGCTGACTGAGTGGTCTTTGGTCAGAGCTGCTCTCGGCGTTAAGGGTTGGCTTCCCTCCTCCCTTGGGTTGTCTTGTTTTGACTCTTTGGGATCCAGCGTGATCAATTCTGCGGATCGACCTCGAGTGATCCTCAGCATTGTTTACTTCCTTCTTATCATACTAGTTTTGGTGTTATTATTAGCTCATTGCCTTTGCTGTGTTCCGTTCTGGCCCAATTGGGGGCTGCTTTGTTGAGTCAGCATCGTTGGCTCAGCTTCGCCTTTGATCCTGGGGTTTCAGTTTTGAGGTCCCCGGCGCGCTTCTGCGGTGACGGTGGTTGTTCTGGTCTGCATGGTGCTCGGCGCTGCTGTCGATGGTTTCGACCTGCCTCAGTGGCTTTTTCTGAGTCTGTTGTTTGTATATATCGTTTAGATCTTGTAAATTTGTAACTATCTACTTTTGTATTGACTGTAATGTATTCTGATTAATATAATTATTCGTATGGCTGGAGCCGTTTGGCTCTATCCGTTTCCTCAAAAAATATTTTACAACTTATACTATTCTGTACATATAAACACCTACTTACTTTTCAACATATATATTTATATACATATTCATACTCTATATATTATACTTTAGAAGTTACGGAGTGTTACACACACTCCGAAATTTATTTTGTAAATAAATACGCTCAAATACGTTTACCGAAAATATGTGCGTTGCACGTAAAATATTAAAATACGAAAATTGACTTTATCTACGGAAAAATGTTAAACATGATAAAATACAATATAAGAAAATATATTTATTAATTTTATATATTCCACGAATAGAAAAATGCATTTTAATCAAAATAGAAGAAAAATAAATTTCCGTTTTATAAAATACATAAAATAAATAATATAAACACATAGAAAATATTGTACGTAGTGGTGGAGACACGTGCATCAAAACACATGTAAAGAGCACGTAAAATGCAGAGATTGAAATTTGATATTTTTGTTGACTCAAAATAGTGAAAAAATCCATACGGGAAGTGCATAAATAGTCGGTGATCAAATACGCGGTAAAAACACGTTACAAAATACACATGCGTAACACAAGAGGGCAAAATTGTAATTTTCAATTTTGCGGGGTGGTACAATTTTACAAAATCAAAATGTCAAAACAAGCTTGAATAAGTTCAGTTGTATGAGTACCAGTCGACCACTCATTGGAACCAGTCGACTGTCATAGTACGAAACTGCCTGAACTCATACAAGTTCTGGCCAGTCGACTCATTATGGCAACCTAGTCGACTGTTCAAGCCATTTTGACAGATTTCTGAATTTAAAAGTTGTTTTTCAAATTCAAAACTTTTATACCCGTTTTATTACGGTTTATGGAACTGTTTTACAACGTTCCTTGATTCTTACTCTATAAATAGAGTATCGGAATCATTTGGACAAGGTTCCAAGCATTCTATAAACTCTCAAGTTTTATGTTTTCAAGTGTTTCAAAAGCATACAAACTATCTAAGACTTGGTTATCTGAATTTCAATCTAATATAATATTGATTTCGTTTTAGACTGAATTCAGAAGTTGACCTAATAGCCACTATACAAAGCTTTATCACATACAAGGCTATAGGTTGTTGTAAATTCAATTTTTGTTGTTTTTTCACTCTCGGGTTGTGAAAGTGGTCATCTCGGTTGGAGAGTAGGACTCTTGGTTTTAGAGTCGGTTTCACTCTAGGGTGTAGAGTGGGTTTGCTCTCTCCAGTGGTGAGAGAGGTCTATGGATTTGACATTGTTGTTGTCAAAGGCCATAGAGTATTCTTATACTTTTTCATGAATAGTAGAAAATATCAAGTGCGTTGCTTGGAGACTGGATGTAGGTCGGGAGGACGGAACCAGGATATATCGTTGTGTTTGGCTCTTTGTGGTTATAGTCTCTCAACTTGCAATTTCAATTTCTCTGAGTTTTATTTCAAAAACTTGTCTGGTAAGTCGACTGATTTTCGTTATAAGTCGACTGATCAGACTTGTAACTCTTCAGTAAAATACTCTTCTTATCTGACGCAACAGTCGATTGTATTTCTATTTGCAGTCGACTTAACAATACGAAAAGTTCAAGTTTTTAATTAATTTTTATACAACACTATTCACCCCCCCCCCCTCTAGTGTTATTTGCCTTGCCTACAGGATCCAACACGTCCATGCTGTTGCTCGATTTCCCGCCCAAATAGACCGCAACCGAGTACACCCCCGTCGCTGCCCTGTGCCTCGCCGCCATCGCCAGCCGAGCCCAGTCGCCCCGCACAGTCCCCCGCCGTCGAGCCATCTGCCTCTGCTGCTCTCTCTCCCCCTTCCTTCGTGTCGTTTGGTGTTCGGGAAGTGTGGGGGGGGGAGTTTTGATGTTTTCTGTTTTGTGAAATAGAGAGGGGGATTTGTTAGATTGGCTGTTTGGTGTTTTGGGGGAGGGGATCAGTAATTGTGTTTGTTGTTTGTGAAGAATGGGAGGGATTGATCCGGTGTTTGGTGTATGCTGTTTTGCATGGAGGAGAAGGAATTGGTTTGTTGTGTTGCCGTTTGGTGTTTGGATTGGAGATCCGGTGTCTGCCATTTTGTGTGAGTGGTTGCTCGTAGTTCGCACGTGGTTCCGTGCTTCGTGTTCGTGGTTCGTTGCTCGTTGCACCGGGATTCTCATCCTGTTATTCTTTATATTCAAATTAACCGTCTAACAGGCAAGTCACTGTCCTCTTGAATTGTTAATTGTATCAAATTCAAGTTTTGTTGAAACTCTTGCAAGTAGATCCCTTGTTTATCGTATTATACCTTATTCATCTTTTCGTTGGGTCTATTAAGGATTTACACGAGCTAACCCCCATATTCTTGACATCGTGCCACTTTTGACTCTAAAGTTTGGTTCTTTTATGAGTGCATATAGAATTGATAATAGGGTTGTTCATATAATTGTCACACGAGTAAGTTATTGTAGAGACAATTGCTAGGTTGTATGTTGTTTGATCGATTGATGATTGATTGATGATAAATTGATGTATGAGTGTGTTCCAATTTTATTTATCATGTTTTGACACCCATCATGTTGATTACACAATTTATTGACTGAAGAATTGATACCCATCATGTTAATTAATTTATTTTCAAGAAAACTACACAAATCCTGTATAGTACTTGCAGACCTATATGTTGACTGCTATTTTTGAACCTGTAAACGATCTTAAATTGTATTACATTCTGAATATGAATTGTAGACTTATCTTTCTAGTTTTCAGAATATCTTGAATTTTTCAATTCCGAGTTGTGCAGCAAAAGTTATGCCATTTTACTAGACTTTATTTTTAATTCTTGTATCTTTCATGTTTAAACAGTAAAAAGGCTGATCAAATGATAAAATTTTACTCTGAAAATTTCCATATTATTGCTTAACATGTTTAGGAGTCTAGAAATTATTTTTCATTAATTTATTATTGAGTTTTTGCTGATTCTAAAATTAAAATAACATAATGTCGAAATTTTGCTTGAACATGAAATCTGTAAAGAACACTTTGTTTAACCTAGCTACTGTTGTCAAAATTTGAACTTTAAATATGCGTTGGAACTGTGTGGAAGTCTAGTTTCTAGAATTTCTGACGGATTCACTTTTCAATTTCTGAAATAACGGGAAACTGCATTTTTGTATAGACTGCTCTTACTGTCCAGAATTTCACTTTTCAGTTCTTAATAGATTAATTATTCCTATATCATAGTATTGCATGAATCGAAGTGTGTATGTTGCATTGCATGATCCTAATGAATTATTGTCACCATTCTAATTGTCCTATTCCATGTTACTATCCTATTTCCCCCTATTGATACTATTGTTCATCGAAATGTCCCTTAATTGCATACTGTATTGTTGCATTAATAAAATAATTAATAAGCCAGGGTTTAAGGGATTGACCGGAGTAGTTGATGATATAGTGACTGTTCACTGAAGTGTGGGCCTTATTTTCCAAAATATTGTGTGTTGGCCATTGTTATTATTATCAGTTTATTTTTGGAATACTAACACAGTATCCCAATTAATCGTGTATTATTTTTTATTATTAAGCCAACCAGTGTGCACCAATACTGCAAATACTGTTATCGTGCCATGGACATAATCTATAGAATCTTCCACTTAAGTCTAAAACGAAATTGATTGTATGCATCGAACCTGTAGAATGGGATGCGGTAGTACATACATTAGTTAGGATTAAAATGATTAATAGACACAAGGATTGACACATCACCGACATTGCATATTATTCATCATTGTTCCTATTGATATCGAATATTGGCTAAGTGTTATTGTTATTGATCATTGATTATTGTTACCGAATATTGAATCATTTTTGTAGCTATTGCATCGATTACCGTGATATTGATTATTGATTATTGTCCCATGTTATTGATTTCTATTGATCCATTGATTCATTGTTATACCGTTATTCCATTGTTCCCTGCTTTCTCCACTTGCTGTCCATGACTTGCTCTAAGAAATTTTTTTTCCCTCTTTTTAGATAAAATGTTTACAGGTGTTGATGGTGAATTACCTGATGGTGGGAGAACAACATTAGTGAAGGAAATTGATAGTCTCGCCGCTTAATAAATTATTGCTTTGTCATGAAGACTTAATTATTAGACTATTGTTATTTCATTGTATTGAGACTTGTTATTATTTGGATTGGATTATTATTGTATTGGGTTTATGTCCCGAATATTGCTATTTGTTTCCAGATATTGGATTATTACTGTATTTGGATATCTCATATTGTTTATTCCAAGTATCATTGTTCATGAGATTATTATTATTGCCTACGCAATTGTTCTTTATTGATTATAATGTTGAGTTGATCGATTAAACAGCTTATGGGTGACGTTAGTCATTCGCTGGGCCAATGTCATTTATTCGTATTCCGTATTTTTGGAAAACAGGGCGTGAAAATTATCATGGCATTATAAAAATTAGAAACTAAAGAAATACCCACATCTTTTGATGAAACTTGCAAAAGAAACTCCTAGAAATCTCCAAGCCTCCTCCTCTAAGGCTAGAACTCCAAAGCCAAGAGTAAAATTTTGAAATGGAAAATGAAAGCTTCCTTATGCAAATGGCCGGCCTAGGGTTCTTTTCATGAAGGGGGTGAGATATGGGGGGTTTCTAAAACTAACCACTCACTTCTAATCACTACCTACAACTGAAGACCAATTCAACTCTTCTTTTTTCCCTCCCATTCACTTTGGCCGGCCAGTAGGGTGAGTAATGCATGGGATTTTGAAATGGTGTTGTGTATGCACATAATTTACACACAAATTATGAGGAGTTTTATTCAATATAAATACATATGCTACACATTTTAGTATACATTTAATATAAATGGTTTTAAATTAATCATATTAAAGTTTAGTGCACACTAACAAAGTTAAGAATTTCAATAAAATTTTGCATATGTTACTCAAACTTAATATGGATTCAAGTTAGTTAGTTTCATTAAAAATAGACTATATATTTATACATTGTAAAATAAGAGAGAAATTATTTACATAGCTCATTTTTTTTCTTCTAATTGACACGTGCACAAAGAAAAACACATGTAATGCATGTGTTGATAAAAAATTTAAAAAATATTTTTGCAGTTGTCACATCAGTCACGGAACCCCAGTAGAAATATTTGCAAAAATATTCCGACCTAACTGCACGGACCGATCATAGACGCCTCTGCAAACTCCCATCTTGAGGGCTCCATGAGCGGCGAGTTCGGGGAACCACACCAAACATGCCCAAGCGACAAACAAGCACCAGATCGCCGCCCCCACCTCCCAGGTAGCCCTCGAGCCCGCTCGAATGGTGCATATTCGGTCCCGGCTTTCGGATACCGACGGCTACCATCAGGTCTCAGAATTTGAGATGTACCTGAAGAGGCTCAATGGGATCACCCCGATCCTATTCGGGTTCCCACGAACCAGAACCGCTAGTATTAGAAGCCCCCGTCGGGCCGAACACCCCCAAGCCCTAGATGAGCCTAACCATGAATAGGCCATATCTTACGGGTCTTGGGGGTAAACCTTCAGATCTCGGAATCCGGGGCAAACAGCCCGAAGCGGCAAGCACGAGTTTCGACCCCATCCAGGTCGAACACTCAGACATCAAATCTAACGACCCCAATTTTTTTTTCTAACAATCTTACTAAAATAATCGTAGTGGATTTCAATTAAAATTTGGGTAGTCTCCCCTGAAATATTGGCCCTTTCACAGAAATTCCTTACGGAATTCTGCAAACAATTAAAAAAACCACATCACAGGCAATTAAGATATATCATCCCTAGGCCAAAACAAACAACATCACACAGGTATCATATATATTGGGCTCTGCGGGTAAACATCATCATATCACTCAAGATATGCAATAAAAATCAAAATTTATCTTGAAAACGTAATAGTTTTGTAGAAAATCTTTGAAAAACCACACACAGAACCCAATACTCCACAACAAGGTGGGTACGGGTTTTCACATACTTTATCTCATCACTATATATCATTATCCCACACTGATACAAACATAATGTTCCAAAATACGAAATATTACACAGATTTTATCATCTACCTCATTATACATAACTTTAGCTATTATGAATTAAACAATATCTACATAAACAACCTTGTTAATTTCCTGAGAAGATAAAACTACAAAAACTAAGGAATCCAAAATGTCTCACCTCGCAGCTACTCAATTCCTGCAAAAAGGAAAGTCTAGGGACGTCCACCCTCAGGGAGGGACTCCACTAACCCCAAAAAACAACAGTATACCATATACTGGTGTCAGCCAGTACTGGTGTGAGTATAATTCCAAAAAGAATGAAAACATAAATTAAAACACAAGGAATTATTACCAAGTTAAAAATAAAATATACAAAGTTGATTAAAGAAGTAAGAGCATAAATAAAGGACAATTCATTTAAAAATAAAAACAACTACCACACATTACTCCAGAACAAGTAATTGCCTCCGATATGTGTCCAAGCAGGTAGTTCTCCTCATTTTTATCAAAATGGTGGCGGTAGTTCCTAGGCACACTACCGAAAGCTTCTCTCTTCAATTCCATTTTATTTCACCAATCAGAATAATATCACCACCATAATTTAACCCATCTCGCCCATAAACCTCCTATATATGTAACCTCCTACAATTCACCAACCTCTCCCGAGTCACCCGTATTCCCATATACAAGTTCAACAATATACATATATATATCAAGCATCAATCTATTATCACGTAAGTAGATATTACCCCACTCATACATTAATCAAATTATTTCTATGATATTAGCGGATATATATATATTATCATATTATCATCCCCAGTCTCTTCTGTACATATATATACACACTCAAATTTCCAATTCTTTGTAATGTTATATGGATACATATAACGATCGGTAAAATAGTATTACCAAATATATATAAAACCATCTCAACATCATCACAGATATCCTATCACTATTATCATTAATATAACATTAACAAGAATGTCACCAATATATTAATATAACATTAACAAGAAAGTCACCCATAACAAATATCACCAATATATTCATATAACATTAACAAGAATGTCACCGATAATAAATATCACCAATATATTCATATAACATTAGCAAGAATGTCACCGATAATAAATATCACCAACATATTAATATAACATTAACAAGAATGTCACCAATGACAAATATCACCAATATATTCATATAACATCAACAAGGATGTCACCGATAATAAATTTCACCAATATATTAATATAACATTAACAAGAATGTCACCAATGAAAAATATCACCAATATATTCATATAGCATTAACAAGAATGTCACCGATAATAAATATCACCAATATATTAATACAACATTAACAAGAATGTCACCAACGACAAATATTACCAATATATTCATATAACATTAACAAGAATGTCACCGATAATAAATATCACCAATATATTAACACCATAGGTATATATATATATATATATATATATATATATATATATATATATATATATATATCCAACTTTATGTGATTACACAAATCGCTGCCCTCGAAGGGTCCTACGCGTTCAAGGCACGTTCAAGGCTACATCTCCCTCCCGGCCTTATACCAGCGAGGGAATACACTGCACCCCAAGTAAAATTTAGGTAATATATGTAACACCACACCCGATCTATAGTGGAGTCGTGCCTAGGCAGGTAGTTCCCACCATTCCATAGAAATAGCGGGCGGAAGTTCCTTGGCACGATACCAAGGTAAAGATACTCGCATTACATCCTTACACTTATTCTTACCATATACTTACCATATTTTAACCATTACTTCAGAGTAATATATAACACCACACCCCAAACATAGTTTGGATAATATAACATCGCCCCCCAGATAAACTGGGTAATAAATACCACACCCCGCATATTTTCATTTACTTTATCTTCACTAAGTTGATATAGATACATATACATCACCAATTCCCCTTCCCTTGACTATATTATCATATCCTTTTCTTTTATCAATTCAACTCTCACTTTTCTTTCGGAATTTGCCCCGGCGAGAAATTCCTCGACACAATTCCTAAGGCGTACCAATCTCATATTATATCTTATTCTTTTACTTTAATATTCATTCTCATCTCATAATACAACTCACCTTTGAAATTCCCATATTCCTCACGTAAATACTTATTTTATTAATTTATCGACTAGTGCCCACATAATCGTCAAACTGAAGCCGATAGCCCAGTAAAATAAACATGCCGATTAATTCTCACACAGAGTCTTACATGTCCAAGACTATGTCTTCCTCATGGCCCAATACCAGCGAAGGAATACACTGCAACCCAAGTGAAACTTGGGTATTATACACTGCACCCCAAACTTAGTTTGGGTAATATACACAGCACCCCAAGTCGATAACTTGGGTCATATATAACACTGCACCCCAAGCTGATAACTTGGGTAATACAAGGTCTAGTCCAAATCCTATGGATTCTGTTGGCACGGATAAATAAAAAATTTACTTTTTCATTCAAACACACCCATATAAGTGCAAAAAAAACATACATCCCATTAATAACACCAATTAAGGTCTATTCATCGATAAACACGGTTTCAAAGCACACTAAATATATACTCAATTTATTATGTGCAATACGCACCACCTATACTAAATATCACCCATCACCTTTCCCCGCATATCACACATACACCATGCCATTAATCACATTATCTTATTATGTATAAATCCAATTTATCACTAAAAGAACCAAACATTCAAAACCATGTAAAAGCACCACACAACCACGATTTCAACTATTGAAATTTCGTACTTTCCATTAATTCGTCATCCAGCCATATCCATCACATTGGATGACCCTAAAATTTTATCAAAACATAAAATATATCTAGTATAATCATACTCACCTGGCGAATCAACAGGAATAGACCCCACGCTCGCCAAGAGTATGCATTCGTCAAGACTAAAGCCGATAGCTTAGCCAAATAAATTCACACAACACTGCCCACCAATGATCTTACGCTTTCGTCAAGACTAAAGCCGATAGCTTAGTCAAATAAATTCACACATCGCTACCCACCAAGGGTCTTATACATTCTTCAAGACTAAAGCTGATAGCATAGTCAAATAAATTTACACAACACTGCCCACCAAGGGACTTACGCATTCGTCAAGACTAAAATCGATAGCTTAGTCAATAAATTCATACAACGCTGCCCACCACGGGTCTTACGCATTTGCCAAGACTAAAGCTGATAGCTTAGTCAAATAAATTCAGACAATGCTGCCCACCAAGGGTCTTACACATTCGTCAAGACTAAAGTTAATAGGTTAGTCAAATAAATTCACACAACACTGCCCACTAAGGATCTTACGCATTCGTCAAGACTAAAGCTGATAGCTTAGTCAAATAAATTCACCGGATCTTACGCATTCGTCAAGACTAAAGCTGATAGCTTAGTCAAATAAATTCACCAATGTATATATATATATATATATATATATATATATATATATATATATATATATATATATATATATATAGGGAAAAAGGGGTATGAGCAACTTGCTCATTAAGTAAATAAGCAATTAATGATGTGGCATATATGTGATTGGAAAATTCTTAAAATGGTTAGTTGTCCAATGTATCACATGCATGCCACATAATCAATTGCTCATTTACTAAATGAGCAAGTTGCTCATATCCCTTTTACCCATATATATATATATATGTATATATATATATGTATATATATGTATATACATCTATATAATAAATTACAAAGAAAGCTATCAAGTGGCTCACAATCAATTCCCCCTAAAATTAAAGGCCTAGATCAAACCTCACAAAACATATTTTCCCTCCAAAGTTTCAAACTACAAAACCAAAATTTTTCCCCCAAAACTAAAAAACATATTACTTTATTACCATCTCTCTCTTCTCTCTTCACTTTTTCATATTTCTCTCTTTCTCTCTCTCCCTATCTCTAGAAATTTATTAGATTTTCATAATTTTAATGTTTTTTTGGCACATGTTATATTAAAAATAGCAAATATCTCTTCAACTCCACACTTAAAATTCTAAGAAGTTAGATTTTATACCTCCATTTATAATTATTTTTTAACATATACTAATGGAAACATGGACTTTTATTTACAACTAATTATTGTCATACTATTCAAACTTCAGCTACATAATTGTTGTTTTACTATTTACAGGCTTTTCGTATTTTGTATCGTTCCGAAGACGTACCGTAGGCCTGTGCCCACGGGAAAATCTAGTATATATATATATGTATATACATATATATATATATATATATATATATATATATATATATATATATATATATGTATGTATATATATCACCAATACACTACTACCCATATAATACCGCTAATAATGTCATCAAGAATAACACTCATATATTTGGGTTATCTAACACCAAGTTATATACTTGGTATTATGTTACCCTAATGGGTTCCAGGGTTCCAGGTTAGATAACCCAAATATATGAGTGTTATTCTTGATGACATTATTAGCGGTATTATATGGGTAGTAGTGTATTGGTGATATATATATATATATATATATATATATATATATATATATATATATATATATATATATATATATATATATAATAAAACACAAAGAAAGCTATCAAGCGGCTCTCCTTCAATCCCCCCAAAAATTAAAGGCCCAGATCTAACCTTACAAAACATATTTTTCCTCCAAAAGTTTCCCCCAAAACTCAAATTCAAATCCCCCACCCAAAACAACTCCTATATGTTTTTTATTTCTCTCTCTCTCTCTTTCTCTCTTTCCATCCCCCTTCTATTCAAAAAATTAAGAAAATAATTTTTTTAAAAATTTTTAAAAATTTAAAAACAAAAAAATTAAAATTTAAAAACATAAAAAATAATTTTAAAAAATAATTTAAAAAAATCATATAATATGTTTTTTTGCTTTATGTTTCGTACTTTAATTAATTTGCTGAACCTTCAAAACTATTTTATATGATCAAAGATGGTGCACCACGTGTTAACGGGCAAACCTAGTATATAATAAATTACAAAGAAAGCTATCAAGTGGCTCTCATTCAATCTCCCAAAAAACCAATGGTCTAGATTGATTCTCACAAAACATATTTTTCTGCCAAAAATTTCAAACCCCAAAACTAAAAAATTCAATACTTTATTACTCTCTCTCTCTCTTCTCTCTTCCCTTTTTCATATTTCTTTCTTTCTCTCTCTTCCTCTATCTCTCCCATTCTTTCTTTATTTACTTGGAAATTTAGATTTTAAGATTTCAGGTTTGTAAAATTTTCAAAATTTTTATGATTTTTTTATTGCACATGTTATATTGAAAATAGCAAATATCTCTTCAACAGTTAAATTTCATCATTTTCCACACTTAAAGTTCTAAGACTTTATATTTTACACTCCCATTTATAATTATTTTTCAACATATATTAATGGAAACATGGACTTTTATTTACAACTAATTATTGTCATACTATTCAAACTTGAGCTACATAATTGTTGTTTTATTGTTACATGGTTTTTCGTGTTTTGTATCATTCCGAAGACGTGCCGTAGGCACGTGCCCACGGGCAAATCTAGTATATATATATATCACCTATACATTACTACCCAGATAATACCGCTAATAATGTCACCAAGAATAACACTCTTATATTTGGGTTATCTAACCTGCAACCCATTAGGGTAACATAACACTAAGTACATAACAATATTTCTTTCCATAACCCTCATCTACATACATGGATAAAATATACACATTATATAATCAATCTAACATCATATCCATATGTCACGCACTGCTTCCCAAAATACGGAAATACGAGTATGTAACGAAGGCTCAGCAAATGATGTAAATACCATCCATAAGTTGTACTAGTCTAACTCAACAATATGAATAACGATCACAACCACGCAAGAGAGTATAATCACATAAACGAAGAAAAACTTCAATAATCAATGAATAATACAAAACAATCGGGATCTACTTGTGGAGATCAAAAGAATTCTTGAACAAGAAAAATAAACTAGCTCAAGAGAGACTTGCCTTTCTAACGATGGTTAATTTGAATATGCAAGAATAACGGGATTAGGATCCCGACGGCAACAATACACGTGCAACGCACGTACACCAAAATGTGTGAGGCACGCAACCAACAACACGTGCGATGCACGTAGCAGACGTAACACGTGCAAGAAGAATCAGCAGCAAGAGCACCAATCAGCAACAACAACAACAACCAGCGAGATCGAGAATGATAATAACATAGCACGTGCAACGCATGTACCTGCAAAAGCATGTGCAACACGCGTGCAAAGCAAAGCAAAGCAAGCAACAGCAAGGGTGACCCAATACAACAAACAACAAGAGCAGCAAGGCATAATCGAGGGCGGTGGTCGTTGCAGTGCTTTGGTTGCAGGCAGGGTGATGCAGGAGCCGAAGGGGGTGGTTGTAGAAGGTGTGTTTTGGCGGTAGGGGGAGCTCCGGCAATGGTGGCTGCTGGTGGGGCGGAAAAGGGTGGTGGTGTTGCACATGGTGGAGTTCGATGGTGGTCGAGGTGGGCTTCGATGGGTGCAGGTCGAGGAGGAGAGGTGGGCGGTGGTGAAGTCGAGCGCGATGGGGGGGGGGTGCGACGGTGGCACTCTGTTTCGGGGAGAAAACAGAAGGAGGAGATGCGGGGTGGTTGACGGCGGAGGGCAATGGCGAGGAAGGTGGTTGCAGGGGTTCGACGATGGGGAATAAGGTGACGAGGGCGATGAGATGATGAGGGTGCGAGGTTGGCGATGATGGCTTCGACGACTGGGGAAGATGAGGGGTTGGGTTTCGGAGAACAGGGGAGGAAGATGAAGTGGTAGGGCGGCGCTTGAATAAAAGGGTAATTAGGGTTTGGGGTAGTATAGGTTTGAATAGTATATATGTATATATATATATATATATATATATATATATATATATATATATATATATATAAGGTAGATTTGTATATTGGGTTATTGGGTTGGGATCCATTGGGAGAGCTATAGTGTTTGGGTTATAGATCCAATAGGGGACAGAATAACCAAATAAAATAGGACTTATAAAAAAATATAATTTGTATTACAATATAAAAATTATTTGAAATAACTACAAATATAATTAATAAATAAAAATAGATTTTAATAATCAATCAAAAGTAACAACAACAATAACAACAACAACAGGATTAATCATAAGATTGTATAACAAAATAGGAATTGGGTTTTACAAATTTATTAAAATAATCCGGATAGTTATAATACATTTGATTTGGGCTCAAATATAAATAGTCAATCAATTAGGAATATAAATTCAAGTTAAAATACACCATTTCGAAATAAATGTGATTGTCGATTAGAAAAGATTGTAATAGAAAATCCAAAACGAATTAAAAAACAGAATGAATTTATAAATAATCAAAATACAGAAAATATTCAGGAAATATGTATTTGCGGGAACGAGGGTTGCAATCCTACCCACCTTACATTCGTCCTCGAAATTCATTCTTGCAAGAAGTAGGACAAAACAAAAGAAAACTTAAGAAATAACAAAGTAGGAAAATTAGAAGAAGAGAACTGAAGTGATGAAAGCAGCAGAATAAGAAAGAATTGGATAAGATTGATTTCGAATAATAAATCGATGAGTGATGACGAGTGGAAAGCACGAAAAAGAACTGAACATGGCAAGAAAGGTGGAACAACAAGAGAATCTTGGGACCTGTGGGTTATGGGCTCACCACGCTTCCGTTGCGCAACTCTGATGGTGATATTCCAAGCTGTGGACATATCACTGTAGACCACATGATGCCAATCGACGGACCAAGCAGGCAGAAAAGAATGAGACACTGGAATCAAAGATAATATGGGTTAGAAAAGAATGAATTTATACCCAATGAAAAATCAACGAATGAGGACAACTACAAGGGACAGAAGGAAAACAAGGAATGGAAGAATTGAATACGAAGATGATTAGAAGTGGATCTAATTTGGATTACTATCCAGATTATGTGAAAGTTATTACATGTTCATGTGATCAACGTGGTGCACATATTATTGAGTTAACCTGGCTAGAGCCAAAACCTGACTAATATATTAGCCAAACACGACTAACACATTAGCCAAACCTGGGCTTTGATACCACTAAAAACATGTCACGCCCGGCTTCCAAAAATACGGGAATACGAGTATGTAACGAAGGTCCGGCGAATGATGTAAACACCATCCATATGCTGTAACAGTCTAGCTCAGCAATATGAATAACGATCACAACCACGCAAGAGAATATAATCACATAAACGAAGAACAACTTCAATAATGAATGAAATAATCCAAAACATAATATCCAACATCTGGGATAAAAAGAAACTTCGGGTCTACAAAGCCCATAAAATAAAGTTCAACATCGATAACAATGTTCAAAGAGAAAATAACATGAATAGATAATTAAAGCAGCATAATCTTGGACTCCATTCTCTAGAATTGTTGCTCACCAAGTCCTTCTGGTATCGCTCCTTGATCACCTGTGAATACTTCATCTAAAAAGAGGAGAAAAAAATTGTTGTCACACCCCGCTTCCCAAAAGAATACGAAATACGAGATGTGGCAAAGCCCACTGAATGATTTTCACCATTCATAAGTTGTAAGGATCAACTCAACAGTAAACAGAAAGATACAACCACACATGTATGAAACAAATCTCATAATCAAAAGAATTATTTGAAATCAAATACATAATTCTCAAAAACAAGATCCAGAAAATAAAACAATAAAACTTCGGGTCAAAGAAGCCCAATACAAAGTATCAAGTAGTAACAAGGGAAATTGATAAATTCGATACAAAAATAAACTAAAGAATAAAAGATCCCAGTCAAAAGCCCAGAACACTTGATCGCTTACTCCTGTGGTAACTCATCTCCGAATCATGTATATTTATTATTTGAAAGAAATATGGAAACAGGAAAATAATCTGCCTGTTAGTGCAAGCTACGGGTCGCAAGTAGTACAAGCAAGGGACAATGATAGAAATACAACAAGAGAATCAAGTATAAATGAATGAATTATGTAACAAGAAGATACAACATGCAAATGAGGATCATGCAATTTCATATTATAAACAGAAATCATGAAAACTGGTGCTGAGCTTATAACATGTAAATAGGAACCATGAACTAATAAACAGGAATCATTTGCTTGTAACGGAACATGTAGCATGTAACAAGAATATGCAAGTGTTCGGTGTCAACTTAAGTCTATTCATTTAATCCATCCTAGCTAATGCACGCAATCTTGTGTCCTATTCCACAGGTCGGGTGCATACAAACATGTTAACGATTAGACTCTAGTGGCAAATTATATAGGGTCAAGTACACGGGAATTCTGTACTCATATAATGGAGGCTAGAGGTGGCCCTCGTCACCCATGACGTGGCACTTAGTTCCATACGACTTGTAATTATGTACTCATGTAATGGAGGCTAGAGGTGGCCCCCATCACCCATGACGTGACATTTAGTTCCATACAACTTGTAATCTTGTGTTCATGTAATGGAGGCTAGAGGTGGCCCCCGTCACCCATGACGTGACACTTAGTTCTATGTGGCACATAGTTCTATCTAACTTGTAATCTTGCATCATCATCACGTGAAACACGGTCCCCTACCGAGTACAATCTCCTATATATCCCACTACTAGGTTTTTCCCTTATTACCCCGGCTTGTTACTTATTCTTTTTACCAAGACAGTCATGAATAGAAAAAATCAGGGACATGTAAACATGACAGGTGTAACGCCCTGGATCCCCGTTACTGGACATCCGTGACACAACCAGAATCTTGCCTTCAAATGCATCTGAACACAATAATAACACGAAAATTTAAAACTTTTTATTGCCAAATAAAATCATTACATCATAAATTACAACCATTGTCTTGTTCTTGAACAAGGAATACAAATTACATTAACCCATTACAACTTATTACAAGTATTTACAGACTCGTAAAGCTATCAGCTATCTTCCAGAATGGTAATCAACTGATCACTGCCGAAACTCCGCTGAGTTGTCATTCTGCTTCCCTGGGATATGCCCCTCGACTTGAGTCTTCCACTGCGCGACTCTGATATTTCTGCACCTGCTTGAATGGTAGGTAGGAATATAGCTACTCCACTTTAGTGCCCTGCTTGTCTTGAGTCCTTTTGCACCCCCTACCCGGTATCCAGCACCTAATTGAGTGGGCACGTCAGTACATATACTCACGCAATACTGATAATAGCAGCAATCTCCAACTAGCAGTCACAATCAGTCGTTGAATGAAACCAGAAATGTAGATCCTAATTTCCTAGTGTCACGCCCGCTTCCCAAAATGGAGATATAGAATACGAATATACAGAGTTGCAATGGATTTATTTGCGATATTCCTATCTATTATTTTGGAAATTTATAAATCTTCTATTTTACTGGAAGTAGAACTCCGTATTTCTTCCAGAGAATCTCCTAATTGTTCCAGAGCAACTAGAAAGAGATTCTTTAAGTAGAGAGAATTTAGTTCGGCTGTAGGATACCTATCCAGAAGTTTTCAGAACTCATTTTATGTAATGATCAATAAATTTTGGAATTCCATATTTAATTGTGTGGAATCCTATGCCATTCAAAAAATAGAAAGTTCGAAACAATTGGGACTTTTTTGGAGATTGGATGCAGTTACTAATTCATGAATTTGTCGAGCGAACCGCACTTCTTCCTATACGTCAGGAGTCCATTGATGAAAATGTAACTAAGTCCAGCGAATGGCTTTCACCATTCATAAGCTATCAGGATCTTTACAATGAGTACAACTACAAACAAGAGATATACAAGAGAAATAGTCAACCACGCATGCATAACTGAACTAATATAGTCAACAAGATTACTTGAAACAAGAAGCAAGAATACTAAATTTCATATAATCACGTCTGGAACAAAACACAAGTCTGGGACAGAACGCCCAAAACAAATATCCATGTAACAAGTTACAATTATTCAAGATAAGTAACAAGAAATAAATAGATATAGCAAGAACTCCAGCCAACTAGAATCTTTGATCACCTACTCCATCGGACTGCTTGTAGCGCCCCGGCTTCCGACACTGGAAAACCGTGATACGAGCCAAGACCTTTTCTTCAATTAGTCACAATACACAGAAAAACAGGAGAATTTTAAACTTTTTATTCAATACACAATGTGTTACAAGTCTGAATATTGTACAACTGTAATACTTCACAATAGAGTTAAAAAATTACCTTTACATTTCTAAGTATTACAACTTTCAACATCTTACATCAGAGTACTTCTCAACTAATGCATAATCAATAAATGTACTGCAGCGGAACTAAACATAACACTGACTCCTTGCTTTCCTTGCCTTGAGTCCTCCTGAATTTCGCCTTTGTACTTCGGCTGTAACGCCCCGAATCCCAAATACACTGAATTCGAGATGTTCTACAGGATCTTTTCACTTTCTTTAGTACAATTTTACAGGGAAATTAAAACTTTTCATCATACATCAGAGATTACATCAAATTACATCTTTCCTTTTGCACAGCGGAAGTAAATTTTACAACTATTGAAATAAAGTACAACAACATGATACAATCTTTGAGCATCCATTCTTCTTTAATCTTTAATAAGTCTTTTACCTGCATGTCAGACTGTGGGTACGTCAGTTTATTCAACCGACGAACATTATACACGGCCATCCTCTCTATGCCGGAAATAGTATAACTTAACATTTCATATTTAGCAAACACAAACTTGTCACATTTCAAACTAAAGGGACTACCCTATTGATGTCGTGTTGTGATTGTGCACTTAGTCCTTAATGCAATTAATTATGTTACATGACACTAATGCACACTTGTTCGGATTCTATGCATCCCATACTACATAGGTCCGAGGGCAAGCCCTTATTCGTCCCTCATCTTTATAGGGTTCAATCCCCCGTTATGTCTTAAACTACTACTGTAACTACGGTAGTGTCTTAGATGTCCTATGATCTATGAGCCCATGTCCAGGCAGCCTGGAGGGGAATCCCACGCACTGTCACGACGCATCGAGCAGGCAACCTATGGACAATTCAGCCTCCGCCATGGAACAATGGCACCACCCATAGCCACTCGAACATCTCACGAGCATCGCCAACGGGACGATAATTCCGGAGTAGCGCCCACGCCATGTCTTGACGCATCAAGCAGGCAGCCTGTGGATCGCTCTCACACCGCTATCCGATGGCCCCCATACTCGTGTTTTTCTTCTACTTTCATCACGTCTCCACTATGTACTAGTCCTTAGTTTAATTTAAAAATCATGAACAAAATAATCTCTAAAGTTAGCCTATCCATCAACCGGACTTATTCATTTGTTTCATCATGACCAACCTTGGTCTAATTTCATCTCAATTCATTTTTTTCTCAATGCCGGGGAGACTTAGCTACTCTATTTCAAATTTCATTTCACAATCTTCAACTCATAACAATTTCCATGTCGAGTTCTCAAACTCACATGTATATTCTCTTTCAATTCATGATTACACTTTATTCACAAGTCCATAATGAATACTTTTAACTCACAAAGTTCATATGTATAGCCAACATTTTCTTTTTTTCCTTTCATAAATCATGATTTTAATTTCATAATCATACATGAATTCATGCAACTTCATAATATCACTAGTAACATTCATACTTCATATCTTGCATAATACTCACAAATGAGAATAAACAAAATCATGTCACACCACAAGTACTTTTGCCAATTACTTTATAATAGCCTATTTCACTTAATCTTTATAAGTTATAAGTTCCATAAGTGTAACTCTTATAACCAAAGCTCTAATTATGCCTTTTATTCACAAACCATATTGTATTTCATTCAAATAATACCCAAACCACTCTTATAAAATTCCTTGTATTTTTATGAGAATTACCATATTTATTTCATAATTTTTGGACTTCAAAAACTCCCAAAAAAAATATTTTTCCCTATATGCCGCACCCAAGAATCGAACCAGGCACAGCACCGTGACAGCACAGAGCCCCAACCACTGGGCCGGTCGCCGAACACGCTATAAGAGCGACTGGGGTCTATATACCCTCGGTTCGCTGTTAACTAATTTTTAGAGAATTTTAACAAAAGAAGTGTGGCTACTGGGATTCGAACTGTGCAAACCAGAGAAACAAACCGCAGTCCAAGACCACCTGAGCCACTGGCTCGGTTTGTCACAAACCCATATAAAAATCCTTATGTATTATATTCGTACTGCTTTAGAAATAACTCGATATTCAAATAGCCATAGTTTCTTTTTGCTTTGATAAAATTTTCTAAAAACTTCCAGATTAAATCCTCATTCATATAAGTTCATACCAGAAAAAAATATAATTTTTTGGTACTAATGAAATGTATTTTTCACACACAGAAACCCAAGAATTATTTATTAAACTACAATATATTGTATTTTCGACATTGTCAAAATAATTGATCTACTAGTCTTTTATTAAATGATTTCATAGTGATAATTTACTGAAACTAGTTCTTAACTCAACCATCACATATGATTTCAATAGTCCATATTCACATCAACATAAAGGTCTATTCATCACAATTAGCAAGTATACATTATGTCTCTAATCATAATAACAACATTCTCAATTTAATTTAATCACCATCACAACTTCACACTAATAAACATGGAGCAATCTACACACAATTTACTTTTAACACTCAAGCCATATAAGTTAATCACCACATTTCAATCAATTCACATGCTAACTACTCAATTCAAGTGGGCTCTTATTAATATTTTTCATGCATCTTTAATGGTGGAAACTTAGCATGGATCTAAATTAGAAATATAAAATATTTTACCCACCTTAATTGGAGAGAAAACACAAACAAAGCAACCACGTCCTTGTAGATGAAAGCACCACCTCCTAGCCAAAAGAGTGCACCAACTCCAAGCCTCCTAGCCACCACCGAATGCTTCCTCAAGCCCACACCGAATGCTTCCCTCCTTGTGATGCCGGCCACTCCAAGCAACAACAACCCACACAACTCTCTTATCTTTTATAATTCTCACTATTATAATACTATAGCTTTAGAAATTATACTTTGCATATGAAAAATTAGCCATGAGAAGGGGGGTATTTATACTAAGAGATGGGTGAGATGGAGGGCCAAGATTGTTTTGGTGGTTGTTGGATGAAGGGACTAGATCAAAGTAGGAGTTAGGAAAACTACCCACTTCCATGAAACTACCCCCCATGATCACCATACCCAAAATCAAAAATCCCTCCAAAAGAATGATACCTGGCCTAGGAGAGAGAGTGTGCAATGCACGTGTACGTGTAGTGCACGTGCATGCAACTAGGCCAAATTTGTACCTTCTTAATTTGTATAAAAATAAATTTGTTGAGAAAAAGTCTTCTACATGACAAGTTTAATTAAAATAGATTAATTCATGGGCTTTCTTTTTGGGCCAAAATAATTTATAAAAATAAATAAAATAAAATACATTTGGGCTTTTAAGAAAAAGGGCTTTTCATTAAATTAAAATAAGGCTTTTTAAAGAAAGGCTTTCTGTACTAAAATAATTTGAGAAAATATATTTAAATATACACATCATGAAAAATAATCCAAACAAAATATTGCACGTGCACACTACGTGCAAAATAAATAATTTTTCATTAATTGAAAAATCAGGGTATTACATCGGCGATCCAATACCTATGGAAGTGGGGACGTCAGTATTCACTGACGCTTAAAGGCTGATCATATAGCAGCGAATCTTCCAAACAATATACAAAATATAGCAATGGTGTTGGTGTAGTTTAAGTGTTCGTGAGTTCTATGACTAGACTCTAATGCGATATTTTAAATAGAACTAGGACGCTTCCTATTCTAATGTCAGCAAGTCTCCGAAAGCAACATGCAGCCCATACTACATGCGACTCCATCTCAAGCCGTTTCTCCATATATAGGGATTGAACCCGCGTTATGAACTTCTAATTGTACACAACCTGTTCCTGACAATACTCCATGACTCTGAGAGGTTGCAGAAGGGGTCAAGTCCCCCCCCCATGCAGTCTGCTTATGGTGTCTCCGTTTTCCGCTACTACCCGGCACGCCGGACCTCACTCGATCCCAGTATATCGGGCATCGTTCCAAAATCAAACTATAGGGTTTCGCAAGCGCAGGATAGCTCGAAGCCTACCCTGTGGCACCCTCTGGGGTCTAGCAAGCTCAGGACTGCACCATGCATCCTGTGGCACCCCAGCCACGGTATTTCAGGAATTAACAGAGCGAGATACGCAACCCGTGTCCTCAACTTGTGAGACGGCACCGTGCGTATCCCTTTGACGGGAAGGTACAACCCAATACACCACCTATGATCTGCCTCAAGGGACGAGTTAGTGTAAGGGGCCCCCTACAACTGACTCCTCCCTCCCGGCAAAAGGGCTTAAGTAAACTAATCCTTGTAAGTCACTATCCTAGTGATGTCCCTGACTCGAACAATCCTAGGGATGACGATATTATAAACACAACATGCTGGGCCTTAAATTAGGCTTCGCAAGACAACTCTACTAGGCTGCTCAACCTAGACTAACCAGAATCCCTTAGGATCCGGTTTGTGGCTCATCGATCCAAGACTTTTGTCGTGCGAATATACACGCATGCCGCTACCCTAGACTTGGATTCTGTCTATACTCCGGTCCTCGATTAACCTACCCTAGTTATGATTCGACGGTACGCAAGGAGTGACTCCTCCACATTTCCTTAGGGTAGAAATCATATGTCTTGACGGTCGATAGCCCTTAGGGTGGTAACCTCACCCTAGACGAGCACAACGACTGTGTACTAGCTAACAAGCTATACACGAGTAACAACCACATATGAGTCAATAAGCTACGTATGAACAATAACTACCTACGAGCCAGGCGGGCCTCGTAGGAGATAACCACGTACATACCAGCCAAATAAGCCGCGTATGAGACCAACAGCTACGCACGGGCCAGTCGGGCCGCGCACGAGACAACAACCTACATATGAGCCAACTAAGCTACGTATGAGACCCACAGCTACATACGGGCCAGTCGAGCCACGTACGAGCACAACCATGTGCAAACAACCATACAGGTAATCAATCTTAAAAGCAACCAAACGTGCTTACTAGCAAATTTGATCTCCTATTATTAGAAGCAACAGAAGAATCTACTATTAGTCTATGATCGGTATTCTACTAAGGAAGAACCGAAGACGGCATAACAGCCTTTGTCCACTAACTATTACTAGTGGTCTTCCCGATCTTACTACTTCGACCTATAGCGCCTTAAGTACGGCACACAATTTCAAGCATCTTCCTACGACAATCTAATCATATAACACAATCACCATGATACTCCTATGTATGAATGTGATTAATGCTTATGCTTACATCGAGCTCAAGCATGAAATCACTTACGACCTAGACATGAAGTCCACTATAGTCAAGCGAGCGTGAAAGCTTACTACTAATCTTGACTAATCCCCATAACCCATCTAGTATGAACAAGCAACATTCCAAGGCATAGTAGGTAGTTCTAACACTACTCCTACAATATTTTAAGCAAGTATTTGAACTTTAGCATGGTATAGAACACAACATAAAGTCACTACAACTAATCATGGGTAGTTCCTTTACTCTAAGCATGAATATCATAGTATGGATGTCATTAACTCAACGTGATCAATAATTAGCTAGCATGATACCTACTTACTTAGCATGAATCATGATCGTCTACTATCATAGCATGAACAACCACTTATCTAAGCATGGGTACCATGTAAACATGAGTATTCATATAACCTAGCATGGTATACAACTTACTCACAATCTAAACTAGCATGACATACAACTTTCTTATAATTAAGCTAGCATGGCATACAACTTACTTGTAGTTAAGCTAGAATGGCACATCTATAATTAAACTAACATGGTATATCACATACCTACAATTAAACTAACATGGTATATCACATACCTACAATTAAACTAACATGGTATATCACATACCTACAATTAAATTAGCATGGTAAGTAATTTTATTATGGATCCTACAACATCCTAAGCATAATGTCACTAATCCAAGCATGGTAGGAACTCTTAGATTGATTCCTACAACATTCTAAGCATAAATAGAATAATCTAAGCATGGTAGGAATTTTAGAATTTATCCTACAACATCCTAAGCACAAATAGGCTAATCTAACCATGGTAGGATATTTTTAGAAACAATCCTACAACATTCTAAACATAAAGCATGGTAGGATATTTTTAGAAACAATCTTACAACATTCTAAACATAAAACATGGTAGGATATCTTTAGAAATCATCCTACAACATTTCAAGTATAAAAGCATGATAGGATATTTATAGAAACAATCCTACAACCTTCTAAACATAAAGCATGGTAGGATATTTTTAGAAACAATCCTACAACATTCTAAACATAAAGCATGGTAGGATATCTTTAGAAATCATCATACAACATTCTAAACATAAAGCATGGTAGGATATTTTTAGAAACAATCCTACAACATTCTAAACATGATAGGATAATTATAGAAGAAATCCTACAACTAACTAAGCATGAAACATGGTAGGATATTTTTTTAGAAGAAATCCTACAACTAACTAAGCATGAAACATGGTAGGATATTTGTAGAAAAAGTCCTACAACATTCTAACATGAATTAGACTAATCTAAACATGGTAGGAATTTTAAAATTAATCCTACAACTTCTTAAGCATAAACAAGTAGTCTAAGCATGGTAGGATTTTTAGAATTAATCCTACAACTTCTTAAGCATAAACAAAGTAGTCTAAGCATGGTAGGATTTTTAGAATTAATCCTACAACTTCTTAAGCATAAACAAAGTAGTCTAAGTATGGTAGGATTTTTAGAAGTGATCCTACAACATTTGACTACTACTACTACTCCTATTTTAATCAAAGCATAACACACAATTATCTACTACTACTACTACTTCATTCTTATCAAGAACATAACATACAACTTACTACTACTACTTTATGGACATAAATATCTATACTACTTACTACTACTTCCCTTTAATCAACATACTACCACTTTATATCAACCATACTACTACTTTATTTAATCACCCATCAACATACATGCTACTACTACCTTATTTAATCACATACTACTACTTTATATTAGCATGCTACTACTTAGTTGCTTACTAGTCTTTATTATTACTAGTGATAAAGAAAGAGATCATTTTTATTTTATTTTACTTTACAACTAGTAAATATGAAAGAAAAGATCTCTTTTTATTATTTCTACAACTAGTGATTTAAAAAGAAAAGATATCTTTTTAATTGCTACAACTAGTGCTTAATAAAAAGAGAAGATATTTTTAATATTTCTTTAACTAGTGATTAATAAAAGAAAGGATCTTTTTAATCTACAACTAGTGATTAATAAAAAGAAAAGATCTTTTTGTTATTCTACAACTAGTGGTTAACAAAAAGAAAGGTCTTTTTAATCAATAGAGAAAATTTCAATACACATATGCTTATTATTTTTGTCCAAGTTCCATAAGGTCCTACAACCCACAATGGTTGTAAAAATGTTCATATGCTTTATGTATGCTAAGTCCTACAAGTCCTACAACCAACAATCGGTTGTATGTTCAAGTCATATGCCATATGCCTTTTTAGTCCAACAACATACATAGAACAACAATTACAATAATAAAGATTTGATCTTTATATGTTTTAGTAGGTTCTACTACTACTTTCTTACTTTTTTCTCATCATTCACAACAATAACAACACTCCCATCAAAACAAAAGAAAACAAAACAAGAAGGTAAGGAGGAGCAGTCAAACAACAAAACAAACAAACAAACAAACAAGCAAGCAAACAAACAAACAAACAAGCAAATAAGAAGCATGAAGAAACCCCCACCTTTGTGTCTATTGGAAGGACTTGCTTGCTAATCCTTCTCCTTCCCCTAGCTTTTTAGAAGGCTTCTAACAACCTACAAAACAAAACTCTCAAGTTAATTCTTTTGTTCTCTCTTTCTTTTCCTTTCTTTGTTTCTTTCTTTCTTTCTTTCTTTTGTTTTCTAAAATGAGAGAAGGAGGAGAATGAGGGGGCGTTTATAGGAGAGACTAGAGGTGGTATGTGCACCACATTGGCACAAAATAACCCCAAGAAGAGGTGGTCGGCCATGCCCTAGGGGGGGGGAGGGGTATGGTGTAGGGTGGTGAGGTGGAGGGATAAGGTTTCTAGAAGGCTTTTAGTTCTTCTCTTATGCATACAAACCTTCTTTTAACCCTCTTAATCAACCCTAATTATCTTATTAAGTAGTCATGACAAGAATGAGTATATTGACCAAAAGTATATACTACATACTTGTATGATGTACTAAGTACCATACAATTTGTATGTATGTGTACATGTATGTGTATACTAAAAATCCTCATAAAATTTCCAAAATAGTTTAATTTAGAAAAATAATAGCAAAATAAATTTTATTATTAATTCGGAGGCTCGTGCTATCAATTTGATGCACTTCGGATGCGCACCGACCGATAGATGCGCGTAGGCACTGTTTGTGGGCAACCCGGCGAAAAATCACCAAAATGGTCTGATTTTGGGATTAAAATGAAATAATACTAAAATAATAATAAAATAGTAATTTCTATGAGTTAATATCCGTCCGGGATATTACATCACTCCCTCCTTAGAATAGTTCTGTCCTCAGAACTACTTTAAGTTAGGAGAATGAATCGACAAATACGAAATAACATAGTCGGAGAATAAGGGATGAACCGAAATTTTTCTTTGAACATCCACCCAAAGGGTTACACTTATATATACACTAACCTACTGGTTTACAAAATATCGTCTCCTCCTAAGTAATGACTTTCCTACCTATATATTACAGGAGTAGGAGTCAAGATCCCAAAATAATAAAACGGTCTACCTAAACCTACTAGTTACAAGTGTCACTTTTTTTTTTTCTAAGTGACATCCTCCCTATTTATACATCACAGATGCAGTGACAAAAATCACAAAATAACAAAACAACTCCTAAGTACTCGACTGCCTAGTCGGTACTGCTGGCTCCCTCAGGCGGGTCCTGTCCGGTCATCAGTGCCAGCAGCTGTGCAATCTGTACCTGAAGGTCTGCACACCGACGCTCCAGGCGTTCAAACTGTGCCCTGTAGGCACGGTTCTGGATCACCATACGGCGTTGCGCCCTGGCGTTGGCACTCCTCAGCCTTTCCACCTCCCTTGCATGGTGATAGTTGACGAACTCGCAGGAGTCCATTTTGGTCTCTAGGTGGACGTGCGACCAAGTCAGCGTGGAGATGTCTTCGAAGACCTGCTGAAAGGCCTCCTCGACGGGGGTAAGCTGGGGAGGTGGCGGTACTGGGGCCTGTCCTCCAAAAGCAAAAGCCCCTGCTATGGCAGCTGCGGGGGCTCCGTGGGCCAGTCCGGCCTCTACCGGTGGCTGAGCCTCCTCTAAGATAGGCTCGGTGTCCGAGTCTATCTCTATCACCTCTCCCTGTCCCCACCCACTCTCCGTGGGAACTGATCTGTCCGTCATCCTGCAAGGAGTGGATACAGAAATTAGCATCGATATAGAAATATTATAAAACATAAGTTGAAAGAACAACAATATGAGTTATAATTATCTACAACTAGCTAAAACCCAATCTCCTAAAGGCATCTAAGTTTAAATTTTCCTACTGTGTTGGATTGTAAATTGAAGTTAGCTCTGATACCACTCTGTAGCGCCTCGGCTTCCGACACTGGAAAACCGTGACACGAGCCAAGACCTTTTCTTCAATTAGTCACAATACACAGAAAAACAGGCGAATTTTAAACTTTTTATTCAATACACAATGTGTTACAGGTCTGAATATTGTACAACTGTAATACCTCACAATAGAGTTACAATATTACCTTTACATTTCTAAGTATTACAACCTTCAACATCTTACATCAGAGTACTTCTCAACTAATGCATAATCAATACATGTACTGCAGCGGAACTAAACATAACACTGACTCCTTGCTTTCCTTGCCTTGAGTCCTCCTGAATTTCGCCTTTGTACTTCGGCGATCCAGTACCTATGGAAGTGGAGACGTCAGTATTCACTGACGCTTAAAGGCTGATCATATAGCAGCGAATCTTCCAAACAATATACAAAATATAGCAATGGTGTTGGTGTAGTTTAAGTGTTCGTGAGTTCTATGACTAGACTCTAATGCGATATTTTAAATAGAACTAGGACGCTTCCTATTCTAATGTCAGCAAGTCTCCGAAAGCAACATGCAGCCCATACTACATGCGACTCCATCTCAAGCCGTTTCTCCATATATAGGGATTGAACCCGCGTTATGAACTTCTAATTGTACACAACCTGTTCCTGACAATACTCCATGACTCTGAGAGGTTGCAGAAGGGGTCAAGTCCCCCCCCCATGCAGTCTGCTTATGGTGTCTCCGTTTTCCGCTACTACCCGGCACGCCGGACCTCACTCGATCCCAGTATATCGGGCATCGTTCCAAAATCAAACTATAGGGTTTCGCAAGCGCAGGATAGCTCGAAGCCTACCCTGTGGCACCCTCTGGGGTCTAGCAAGCTCAGGACTGCACCATGCATCCTGTGGCACCCCAGCCACGGTATTTCAGGAATTAACAGAGCGAGATACGCAACCCGTGTCCTCAACTTGTGAGACGGCACCGTGCGTATCCCTTTGACGGGAAGGTACAACCCAATACACCACCTATGATCTGCCTCAAGGGACGAGTTAGTGTAAGGGGCCCCCTACAACTGACTCCTCCCTCCCGGCAAAAGGGCTTAAGTAAACTAATCCTTGTAAGTCACTATCCTAGTGATGTCCCTGACTCGAACAATCCTAGGGATGACGATATTATAAACACAACATGCTGGGCCTTAAATTAGGCTTCGCAAGACAACTCTACTAGGCTGCTCAACCTAGACTAACCAGAATCCCTTAGGATCCGGTTTGTGGCTCATCGATCCAAGACTTTTGTCGTGCGAATATACACGCATGCCGCTACCCTAGACTTGGATTCTGTCTATACTCCGGTCCTCGATTAACCTACCCTAGTTATGATTCGACGGTACGCAAGGAGTGACTCCTCCACATTTCCTTAGGGTAGAAATCATATGTCTTGACGGTCGATAGCCCTTAGGGTGGTAACCTCACCCTAGACGAGCACAACGACTGTGTACTAGCTAACAAGCTATACACGAGTAACAACCACATATGAGTCAATAAGCTACGTATGAACAATAACTACCTACGAGCCAGGCGGGCCTCGTAGGAGATAACCACGTACATACCAGCCAAATAAGCAGCGTATGAGACCAACAGCTACGCACGGGCCAGTCGGGCCGCGTACGAGACAACAACCTACATACGAGCCAACTAAGCTACGTATGAGACCCACAGCTACATACGGGCCAGTCGAGCCACGTACGAGCACAACCATGTGCAAACAACCATACAGGTAATCAATCTTAAAAGCAACCAAACGTGCTTACTAGCAAATTTGATCTCCTATTATTAGAAGCAACAGAAGAATCTACTATTAGTCTATGATCGGTATTCTACTAAGGAAGAACCGAAGACGGCATAACAGCCTTTGTCCACTAACTATTACTAGTGGTCTTCCCGATCTTACTACTTCGACCTATAGCGCCTTAAGTACGGCACACAATTTCAAGCATCTTCCTACGACAATCTAATCATATAACACAATCACCATGATACTCCTATGTATGAATGTGATTAATGCTTATGCTTACATCGAGCTCAAGCATGAAATCACTTACGACCTAGACATGAAGTCCACTATAGTCAAGCGAGCGTGAAAGCTTACTACTAATCTTGACTAATCCCCATAACCCATCTAGTATGAACAAGCAACATTCCAAGGCATAGTAGGTAGTTCTAACACTACTCCTACAATATTTTAAGCAAGTATTTGAACTTTAGCATGGTATAGAACACAACATAAAGTCACTACAACTAATCATGGGTAGTTCCTTTACTCTAAGCATGAATATCATAGTATGGATGTATTAACTCAACGTGATCAATAATTAGCATGATACCTACTTACTTAGCATGAATCATGATCGTCTACTATCATAGCATGAACAACCACTTATCTAAGCATGGGTACCATGTAAACATGAGTATTCATATAACCTAGCATGGTATACAACTTACTCACAATCTAAACTAGCATGACATACAACTTTCTTATAATTAAGCTAGCATGGCATACAACTTACTTGTAGTTAAGCTAGCATGGCACATCTACAATTAAACTAACATGGTATATCACATACCTACAATTAAACTAACATGGTATATCACATACCTACAATTAAATTAGCATGGTAAGTAATTTTATTATAGATCCTACAACATCCTAAGCATAATGTCACTAATCCAAGCATGGTAGGAACTCTTAGATTGATTCCTACAACATTCTAAGCATAAATAGAATAATCTAAGCATGGTAGGAATTTTAGAATTTATCCTACAATATCCTAAGCACAAATAGGCTAATCTAACCATGGTAGGATATTTTTAGAAACAATCCTACAACATTCTAAACATAAAGCATGGTAGGATATTTTTAGAAACAATCTTACAACATTCTAAACATAAAGCATGGTAGGATATCTTTAGAAATCATCCTATAACATTTCAAGTATAAAAGCATGATAGGACATTAATAGAAACAATCCTACAACCTTCTAAACATAAAGCATGGTAGGATATTTTTAGGAACAATCCTACAACATTCTAAACATAAAGCATGGTAGGATATCTTTAGAAATCATCCTACAACATTCTAAACATAAAGCATGGTAGGATATTTTTAGAAACAATCCTACAACATTCTAAACATGATAGGATAATTATAGAAGAACTCCTACAATATTCTAAACATGATAGGATAATTATAGAAGAACTCCTACAACTAACTAAGCATGAAACATGGTAGTATATTTTTTTAGAAGAAATCCTACAACTAACTAAGCATGAAACATGGTAGGATATTTTTAGAAACAATCCTACAACATTCTAAACATGATAGGATAATTGTAATATCCCCGACGGATATTAACTCATATAAATTATTATTTTATTATTATTTTATTATTATTTTATTTTAATTCCAAAATCGGACTATTTTGGCAATTTTCGCCGGGTTGCCAACAAACAGTGCCTACGCACGTCTATCGGTCGATGCGCATCCAAAACGCATCAAATTAGTAGCACGACTCTCCGAAGTAATAAGAAAGTTTATTTTACTATTATTCTCCAAATTAAATTATTTTTGGGAATTTTATGAGGATTTTATAAGAAGATTTTTTTATACACATACATGTACACATACACATAATTATATGGTACTTAGTATATTATACCTAGTATATAGTATAGGACAATATACTTATGCTTGTCATGGCTACTTAATTAGGAGGTTAGGGTTTTGATTAAGTGGTTTAATGTAGGATTGTATGCATGAGAAGAGAGTTAAACCCTTCTAGAAACCTTATCACTCCACCTCACTAGTCTACACCATACCCTCCCCCCCTCCTAGAGCATGGCCGGCCCCCCTTTTGGGGTAATTTTGTGCCATGAGGTGCACTTACCACCTTCCATCTCCTTCTATAAATCCCCCCTCATTCACCTCCTTCTCTCATTTTAGAAAAACAAAAGAAAGAAAGAAAGAAGGAAAGGAAAAGAAAGAGAGAACAAATTAACTAGAGAGTTTTGTTTTGTAGGTAATAGAAGAATTCTAAAAAGCTTAGGGGAAGGAGAAGGTAGCAAAGCTAGTTCTTCCAACAAGTTAGAGAAGGTGGGGGTTTCTTCACACTTGATTTCTTCCCTTGTTTGTTTCTTTGTTTGTTTGTTTGTTGTTTGTGTTTGACTTCTTCTTCTTCTCACCTTCTTGTTTTGTTTCTTTTTAGGAGTGTTGTCATGTTGTTATGTTGAAAGAAAAGGAAGGAAAGGTAGTAGTAGAAACTACTAACTCATAAAGATCATAGCTTTAGTATTGTAGTTTGTTTTTGTATGCCATTGGACTAAAACTTCACATATTGCATAATGTTGAACAATACAACCATTGTTGGTTGTAGGACTTGATTGAACTAATGTAATAATCAAAAAGATCTTCTCTTTCTTTACTAAACACTAGTGGTAGAAATAATAAAAAGATCTTTCTTTTTATTTAATCACTAGTTGTAACTTAATAAAAAGATCTTCTTTTATTTAATCACTAGTTGTAGCTTAATAGAAAGATTTTCTTTTATTTAATCACTAGTTGTAGCTTAATAAAAATATCTTTCTTTTTATTTAATCACTAGTTGTAGCTTAATAAAAAGATCTTTCTTTTTATTTTAATCACTAGTTGTAGCTTAATAAAAAAATCTTCTTTTTGTTTAATCACTAGTTGTAGCTTAATAAAAAGATCTTCTTTTTGTTTAATCACTAGTTGTAACTTAATAAAAAGATCTTCTTTTTAATCACTAGTTGTAGCTTAATAAAAAGACCTTTCTTTTTATTTAGTCACTAGTTGTAACTTAATAAAAATGTCTTCTTTTATTTTAAACACTAGTTGTAGCTTAAAGGATCCTTTTCTTTTATTTGATCACACTAGTTGTAGATATTAAAAAGATCTTCTTTTTATTTTTGATCACTAGTTGTAGCTATCTTTTCTATTACTAGAAGTAAAGTAAAATAAAATAATCCCTTCTTTATCACTAGTAATAAATAAGGTTAGTAAGCAACTAAGTAGTAGTATGCTAAATAATAAGTAGTAGTATGTAATAAAATGAAGTAGTAGTAGTAATAGATAGTTGTATGTTGTGATTTTATTGTGAATGAAGTAGTAGTAATAGATAGTTGTATGTTGAGATTTTGTTGTGAATAAAGTAGTAGTAGTAATAAGTTGTATGTAGTGTTCTTGATAAGAATGAAGAAGTAGTAGTAGTAGATAATTGTGAATTATGTTTTGATTAAAATAGGAGTAGTAGTAGTAGTAGAGTGTTGTAGGATTGCTTCAAAAAATATTTAGAAGCAATATTTATGCTACCAATGTTGTAGGACCCTTTCTAAAAATAATTAGAAGCCATATCTATGCTTAGTTAGTTGTAGCTTTGCTCCTAAAAATAATTAGAAGCCATATCCATACTTAGTTAGTTGTAGGATTGCTTTTAAAAATATCCTACCATGTTACCATGCTTAGTTAGTTGTAGCTTTGCTTCTAAAAATAATTAGAAGCCATATCCATGCTTAGTTAGTTGTAGGATTGCTTTTAAAAATATCCTACCATGTTTACCATGCTTAGTTAGTTGTAGCTTTGCTTCTAAAAATAATTAGAAGCCATATCCATGCTTAGTTAGTTGTAGGATTGCTTTTAAAAATATCCTACCATGTTTACCATGCTTAGTTAGTTGTAGCTTTGCTTCTAAAAATAATTAGAAGCCATATCCATGCTTAGTTAGTTGTAGGATTGCTTTAAAAATATCCTACCATGTTTACCATGCTTAGTTAGTTGTAGCTTTGCTCCTAAAAATAATTAGAAGCCATATCCATGCTTAGTTAGTTGTAGGATTGCTTTTAAAAATATCCTACCATGTTACCATGCTTAGTTAGTTGTAGCTTTGCTTCTAAAAATAATTAGAAGCCATATCCATGCTTAGTTAGTTGTAGGATTGCTTTTAAAAAACATCCTACCATGTTTACCATGCTTAGTTAGTTGTAGCTTTGCTTCTAAAAATAATTAGAAGCCATATCCATGCTTAGTTAGTTGTAGGATTGCTTTAAAAATATCCTACCATGTTTACCATGCTTAGTTAGTTGTAGCTTTGCTCCTAAAAATAATTAGAAGCCATATCTATGCTTAGTTAGTTGTAGCTTTGCTCCTAAAAATAATTAGAAGCCATATCCATGCTTAGTTAGTTGTAGGATTGCTTTTAAAAATATCCTACCATGTTACCATGCTTAGTTAGTTGTAGCTTTGCTTCTAAAAATAATTAGAAGCCATATCCATGCTTAGTTAGTTGTAGGATTGCTTTTAAAAATATCCTACCATGTTTACCATGCTTAGTTAGTTGTAGCTTTGCTTCTAAAAATAATTAGAAGCCATATCCATGCTTAGTTAGTTGTAGGATTGCTTTAAAAAAATATCTTACCATGTTTACCATGCTTAGTTAGTTGTAGCTTTGCTTCTAAAAATAATTAGAAGCCATATCCATGCTTAGTTAGTTGTAGGATTGCTTTTAAAAATATCCTACCATGTTTACCATGCTTAGTTAGTTGTAGCTTTGCTTCTAAAAATAATTAGAAGCCATGTTCATGCTTAGTTAGTTGTAGGACTTTTGCTAAAAGTATCCTACCATGATTCTCTGCTTAATTAGTTGTAGGATGTTTTATAAAATTATCCCATCATGCTTTATGTTTAGGATGTTGTAGGACTTTTTCTAAAAATATCCTACCATGCTTAACGTTTAGAATGTTGTAGGATTCTTTTCCTATCATGCTTGGTAATGTTGTAGGATTCTTTTCCTATCATGTTTAGTAACTCACTTATGCTAGAATTTTGTAGGATTCGTTCCTAAAGTTTCCTATTATGTTTAGTGACTTAGTTATGCTAGAATGTGTAGGATTCAATCCAAGAGTTTCCTACCATGTTTGGATAAATTTTATTGTGCCTAGAGTGTTGTAAGATCCATGATAAAATCATATACCATGCTAGTTCAATTGTTGGAAAGCGATATATCATGCTAGCTTAATTGTAAGTATTTTGCATATCATGCTAGTTTAAATTGTATGCAAATTGTATACCATGCTAGATAAATGGTAGAGAAGTGTATACTATGTTAGTGAATGACCATGATTCATGCTAAGTAAGTAGGGATCATGCAAATTATTGATCATATTAAGTTAAGGATACCCATACTAGGATGTTCATGCTTAGGGTAAAGAAACTACCCATGGCTAGTTGTAGTGATTTATGTTGGATTCTATGCCATGCTAGAGTAATACATGATTAGAACATTGTAGGAGTAATGTTAGAATATCTACTATACCTTGGAATGATTGTATGTTATATTAGTTATCTATCCATGCTTGTGTTATGGTGATTAGTCAAGATAAGTAGTAAGCTTTCATGCTCGCTTGACTATAGTAGACTCTATGTCTAGGTCATAGTGATTTTTATGCTTAAGCTCGATGAAAACACAAGCATTAATCATATTCATACTTAGGAGTGTGATGGTGAGTAGTTCTATTTTGTAATTGGATTACTTTAGGAAAATGCCTACGAGTGTATGTCATGCCTAAGACATTATAGGTCGAAGTAGTAAGATCGGGAAGACCACTAGCGATAGTTAATTCGATAAAGGCGGTTATGTCGCCTTCGGATTCTTCCTTAGTAGAATACTGATCTTAGACTACTAGTAGATCCCTTTGTTGCTTCTAATAGTAGAAGATTAAGTTTGTTAGTAAGCACGTTTGGTTGCTTCTAGGATTGATTACCTGTATGGTTGTTTGCACACGGTCGTGCTCGTACGTGGCTCGACTGGCCCGTATGTAGCTGTGGGTCTCATACGTAGCTTAGTCGGCTCGTATGTAGGTTATTGTCTCGTACGCGGCCCGACCGGCCCGTGCGTAGCTGTTGGTCTCATACGCGGCTTATTTGGCTGGTATATACGTGGTTATCTCCTACGAGGCCCGCCTGGCTCGTAGGTAGTTATTGTTTCATACGTAGCTTAGTTGGCTCGTATGTGGTTATTACTCGTGTATAGCTTGTTAGCTAGTACACAGTTAGTTGTGCTATCTAGGGTGATGTTACCACCCTAAGGGCTATCGACCATCAAGACATATGCTTCTACCCTAAGGAACTGTGGAGGAGTCGCTCCTTGTGTACCGTCGAATCTTAACCAGGGTAGGTTGATCGAGGACCGGAGTATAGACAGAATCCAAGTCTAGGGTAGCGGCGTGCGTGTATATTCGCAACGGCCAAAGTCTTGGATCGATGAGCCACGAACCGGTTCCTGAAGGATTCTGGTAAATCTAGGTTGAGCGGCCTAGTAGAGTTGTCTTGCGAAGCCTAATTTAAGGCCTAGCATGTTGTGTTATAATATCGTCATCCCTAGGATTGTTCGAGTCAGGGACATCACTAGGATAGTGACTTATAAGGATCAGTTTACTTAAACCCTTTTGCCGGGAGAGAGGGGTCAGTTGTAGGGGGCCCCTTACACTAACTCGTCCCTTGAGGCAGATCATAGGTGGTGTACTGGGTTGTACCTTCCCGTCAAAGGGATACGTACGGTGCCGTCTCACAAGTTGAGGACACGGGTTGCGTATCTCGCTCTGTTAATTCCTGAGGTACCGTGGCTAGGGGTGCCACAGGATGCATTGTGCAGTCCTGTGCTTGCGATACCCCAGAGGGTGCCACAGGGTAGGCTTTGCGCTACCCTGCGCTTGCGAAACCCTATGGTGTGATTTTTGGAATGACGCCCGATACATTGGGTTCGTCTAATTTGAGTGAGGTCCGGTTAGCCGGGTCGCGGTGGCGAACATAGACACCACAGGCGAAATGCAACAGTGGCACATGACCACATCTGCAGCCTCGCGAGTCACGTGTAGTTGTCAAGAACAGGTTGTGTGCAATTAGAATTCATAACGCGGGTTCAATCCCCATATATGGAGAAACGGCTTGAGATGGAGCCGCATGTAGTATGGGCTGCATGTTGCTTTCGGAGACTTGCTGATATTAGAATAGGAGCATCCTAGTTCTATGTAAACATCGCATTAGAGTCTAGTCATAGCACTCACGTACACTTGAACTACACCATTACTATATTTTGTATATTGTTTGGAAGATTCGCTGCTATATGATCAGCCTTTAAGTGTCAGTGAATACTGACGTCCCCACTTCCATAGGTACTGGATCGCCGAAGTACAAAGGCGAGATTCAAGAGGACTCAAGGCAAGGAAAGCAAGGAGTCAGTATTAAGTTTAGTTCCGCTGCAAATTATGTATTGATTCTGTATTAGTTAAGAAGTACTCTGATGTAAGATGTGAAGGTTGTAATACTTAGAAATGTAAAGGCAATATTGTAACTCCATTGTAAAGTATTACAGTTGTACAGTATTCAGACTTGTAACACATTGTGTATTGAATAAAAAGTTTTAAATTCTCCTGTTTTTCTGTGTATTGTGACTAATTGAAGAAAATGTCTTGGCTCGTGTCACGGTTTCCCAGTGTCGGAAATCGGGGCGCTACAATAATTATAGAAGAACTCCTACAATATTCTAAACATGATAGGATAATTATAGAAGAAATCCTACAACTAACTAAGCATGAAACATGGTAGGATATTTTTTTAGAAGAAATCCTACAACTAACTAAGTATGAAACATGGTAGGATATTTGTAGAAAAAGTCCTACAACATTCTAACATGAATTAGACTAATCTAAACATGGTAGGAATTTTAAAATTAATCCTACAACTTCTTAAGCATAAACAAGTAGTCTAAGCATGGTAGGATTTTTAGAATTAATCCTACAACTTCTTAAGCATAAACAAAGTAGTCTAAGCATGGTAGGATTTTTAGAATTAATCCTACAACTTCTTAAGCATAAACAAAGTAGTCTAAGTATGGTAGGATTTTTAGAAGTGATCCTACAACATTTGACTACTACTACTACTCCTATTTTAATCAAAGCATAACACACAATTATCTACTACTACTACTACTTCATTCTTATCAAGAACATAACATACAAGTTACTACTACTACTTTATGGACATAAACATCTATACTACTTACTACTACTTCTCCCTTTAATCAACATACTACCACTTTATATCAACCATACTACTACTTTATTTAATCACCCATCAACATACATGCTACTACTACCTTATTTAATCACATACTACTACTTTATATTAGCATGCTACTACTTAGTGGCTTACTAGTCTTTATTATTACTAGTGATAAAGAAAGAGATCATTTTTATTTTATTTTACTTTACAACTAGTAAATATGAAAGAAAAGATCTCTTTTTATTATTTCTACAACTAGTGATTTAAAAAGAAAAAATATCTTTTTAATTGCTACAACTAGTGATTAATAAAAAGAAAAGATCTTTTTAATAGCTACAACTAGTGCTTAATAAAAAGAGAAGATCTTTTTAATATTTCTTTAACTAGTGATTAATAAAAGAAAGGATCTTTTTAATCTACAACTAGTGATTAATAAAAAGAAAAGATCTTTTTGTTATTCTACAACTAGTGGTTAACAAAAAGAAATGTCTTTTTAATCAATAGAGAAAATTTCAATACACATATGCTATTATTTTTGTCCAAGTTCCATAAGGTCCTACAACCCACAATGGTTGTAAAAATGTTCATATGCTTTATGTATGCTAAGTCCTACAAGTCCTACAACCAACAATCGGTTGTATGTTCAAGTCATATGCCATATGCCTTTTTAGTCCAACAACATACATAGAACAACAATTACAATAATAAAGATTTGATCTTAATATGTTTTAGTAGGTTCTACTACTACTTTCTTACTTTTTTCTCATCATTCACAACAATAACAACACACCCATCAAAACAAAAGAAAACAAAATAAGAAGGTAAGGAGGAGAAGTCAAACAACAAAACAAACAAACAAACAAACAAGCAAACAAACAAACAAACAAACAAGCAAACAAGAAGCATGAAGAAACCCCCACCTTAGTGTCTATTGGAAGGACTTGCTTGCTAATCCTTCTCCTTCCCCTAGCTTTTTAGAAGGCTTCTAACAACCTACAAAACAAAACTCTCAAGTTAATTCTTTTGTTCTCTCTTTCTTTTCCTTTCTTTCTTTCTTTCTTTCTTTCTTTTGTTTTCTAAAATGAGAGAAGGAGGAGAATGAGGGGGTGTTTATAGGAGAGACTAGAGGTGGTAAGTGCACCACATTGGCACAAAATAACCCCAAGAAGAGGTGGCCGGCCATGCCCGGGGGGGGGGGGGGGGGGGGGGGGGGGGGGGAGGGGTATGGTGTAGGGTGGTGAGGTGGAGGGATAAGGTTTCTAGAAGGCTTTTAGTTCTTCTCTTATGCATACAAACCTTCTTTTAACCCTCTTAATCAACCCTAATTATCTTTTTAAGTAGTCATGACAAGAATGAGTATATTGACCAAAAGTATATACTACATACTTGTATGATGTACTAAGTACCATACAATTTGTATGTATGTGTATATGTGTATACTAAAAATCCTCATAAAATTTCCAAAAATAGTTTAATTTAGAAAAATAATAGCAAAATAAATTTTATTATTAATTCGGAGGCTCGTGCTATCAATTTGATGCGCTTCGGATGCGCACCGACCGATAGATGCGCGTAGGCACTGTTTGTGGGCAACCCGGCGAAAAATCACCAAAATGGTCTGATTTTGGGATTAAAATGAAATAATACTAAAATAATAATAAAATAATAATTTCTATGAGTTAATATCTGTCCGGGATATTACACAGCTGGTCACCATAATCTGCAATTTAATAAATTGCAGGAAAAGGAAAGAGAAACAAAATGCCCGTCAATGCAAGTTACGGGCCGCTTGTAATGCAGGCAATAAGTACAAGAAAGAGAAATAGACAAGAATAGAGTAACAGCGAAAGCAAGTATAGCATAGAAAGGAGGTAACAACAAAATAGAGCAACTAACTATAATCAAGAACATGAACAACTAACATGGCAAGATGAACGGATGCAAGTGGCATGTAACAAGTGTCAAGTATCATATAAATGAGTAACAAGTAACATGTGTCAAATATCAAGTATCATGTACAAGTAACAAGTGGTCATGTTCAAGTCTTGTATCTAGTCCTAACTAGGTAGCATTTCATGCGTCCCATTTATTTATTACATGTTTGCTACATTCAAACAAGTTACGGTTTAGATGTCATAGTGGATCATAGAGGGCAGTGTACTCAAGGACAAGCTCCAAGTATCAAGTATTATGTGTCAAGTGTGCAAGTATCAAGTAATCACGTGTCAAGCTCCAAATAACCAAGTATCAAGCTCCAAGTACCAAGTAGGATCTGTGGATCGTCTTCCGAGTATACGTTTCTGTATTTTTCACTATTAGATCTTTACCTTTACCCCGACTTAGTTTCTTCTTATTATTATTTAAAGCAAGCATGGACGTGGCAAACAAGTCAAGAAATATGGTAAGATGACAAGGGACAAGTACAAGTTGAAAGAAGGACACGAGCGGGTGACAAACGACTCAAAATAGACTAAGACAACAAAAATTCTAGTTCTGAATAGTAAGACAGTACTGCACCAAATCTGGAATTCCCGTTGTCACAAACATGCAAATCTAGATCATTCAGAAAATCTAGAAAATAGACTCCCGACCGAATCCAGCACATATATACAAGTCACATAATAATGATAAAAACATGGCTCAAAAAAGAATTATATTTGATATGGCTAAAAATGGGGTTAATTCGGAACCATTCAAAGTGGGCACGAATCTTGAAGTCGCAGGGGTAGGATGGTAATTTCATCTGCAGACGGGTCTGAATCGGGTACCGGGCCTCTTCCCTTAGACCCGCTAGCCTGCGAACGGATCTGGTAGACAGAGAATGGGTCTCAACCTGTTAGGGACCAGTCAAATAGGATAGGAGCAAATCTTACTCTGTCCCTATCTTAAGGGGATGGTTGTAACCAACCCCAACCGGCCACACCGGGAAGTAGCGATTTACCCTTATCCTGAAAAGGATCTCCATGGTGACTATAAAAACCCCTTATCTCCTACTGTAAAAGGTGATCACACTTTGCACACTTGAGCTCTTTTCTCTTCACTTTTTCTATGTAATGACCTGAGTGTCGGAGGGTTCGTCGCCGGGATCCATCCTGGTGTCTCGAACGTTTGTGCAGGTTTCAAGGGAGCACCATGGAGTCAACAAACCAGCAAGGAAGAAGAAGGGGTCAACCTGTGTGAGTTCCTCATGAACCTACAAATCTCATATATTGCCCCCACACCCGAATCCAGCGGCAACAGATTGGCACCGTCTGTGGGAAACCACTTGATAAGCAATCTTGTCTTCCTCCTTTAACCCACGTGACTCCCAGCCAAGCCTCCCAAAAAGAGACCCGCAAACGCCAACTGAAGGACAACTTCTTCTCATCCTCCTCCTCCTCCTCCACAGGGGGATCTCCCCCATCCTAACCAACCAACCCAGAAGATCGATCCTCTGGCTCCGCAGTCCATCCGGCAGTCTATGGGACCCCAGGCGGCAGTGGGAGAACCCTCTCGACGGAGCCACCATAAGCAACCTGTCTATCAGGTTCGAGTCTCCATCCACAATGCTGACACCGATTCCATGGCTTCCTATACTCCCCCCACTCCAAAGGATTTGCAGAACGTGATCAACAATCGGCACACCGAGCACAGACCCGATCTCCATATCCATCTAGAGGAGAGGCAGGCCCATGAGTCGAACCCTCACCGCGAGCAGGCCAGGGACCGTTCACCACGCCGATCCAACCGAGGGGGTCCAACTCTCCCCGTAGACGAAGAGAGTCGCCCCAACATCGCCCAAGTTGGAGCCGCTCCCTGGCAAGTTACCATGCACCTCGGGACCATCATGAGCAGGAGGCCCCCATCATAAGGGCAGAATTCCAGCAATTCCAGGAGGCGGTCCTCCGGGCTCTCAACGTTGCCCCCAATAATGGCCGTAGAGCTCCCAGTCCTCTGCCAGCTCCTCACCATCCTCACTGTTCCCGTAGTCCTCGACCGGCTCCTCACCATCCTCGCCGCTCCCGAAGTCCTAGGTAGGCTGCGAGCCATCGCCGCTCTTCTCCCGATCACCACCTCCGCTCCCGTAGTTCGCGTCCTACCCCAAGTCACCCCCGTCTCTCAGTCACTCCACCTCCTACTCTAAGTCATCACCGGCATAGCCCCAGCCCTCCTCGACATGAGAACGAGTCTCAGGGCTCGGCCAGACAAGACCGAAGGGAGGACTCGGTCTACCACCGTCTCCACGATATGGAGAGGCACCTCGGCCAGCTCGACCGAGATGAGGGGCGACATGCAAGGGACCTTCGTCCGAGCAGGCCCCCATTCTCCCATACCATTATGGAGGCTCTAGTTCCTGACAACTTCAAGCCTCTACATTTCGAGACCTATACCGGGGAGTCGGACCCCGCAGATCACATTGAGAGTTTCAAAACTCTCATGATGATCAACCTTGCATCCGACTTCCTCCTTTGCAAGACCTTTCCGGTTACACTCAAGGGGCCGGCACGGGAATGCTACTCTCGGCTTGCATTGGCATCTATCTTCTCTTTCGACCAGTTCGAGGGTCTTTTCCTCATGCATTTCGTGAGCAGTCGGCGCGCCGAGAAAACGAGCGACACCCTATTGTTCCTCAGCCAAAAGAAGGGCGAACGACTAAGGGATTATGTCAAATGCTTCACTGCTGAGGCCAGGTCCATTGCTTCTTTGGAACCCTCAGTCTCCACCATCGCCTTCCAGTCCAATGTGCTCAATGCTGACCTCAGGGCGTCCCTTGCCAAGAAGCCCCCTCGGGACTTCTCAGAGCTCCTACTCCAGAGCGAGAAGTACATCCGAACGGAAGAAGTCGTCCGCCTCCCCACCTTCGAGGGCTCATCTTTCGCGAATAAGCAGAAGGGTGCAGAAGAAGAAGGAGCTAAGAAGCTCCAAAAAGACAATGGGGGTCAGCGACGTCCTCCTCCTCGATTCAAGAAATTCACTCCGCTTAACGCGAGTGTATCTGCCATCCTCATGGAGATAGGGAACGATGGCCTCCTACCGCCTCCCCCAAGGATGAATACTCTGGCATAGAAGAGGGATCGGAGTAAGTGGTGCCGTTTCCATTGGGACCACGGGCATGACACAGATGAATGTCAGGTCTTGTAGGATGAAATCGAGGCCCTCATTCTAAGAGGGCAACTCAACCGGTTTGTGAAAAGGGACCGAGCCAGTCCACCCTCGCCGCCTCGGGGGGCTAACAGGCGAAATGAGCAGCGCACGGAGACTCTGGAGGTCGAAGTAGAGGGCATCTTGCACCTAATACACGGGGGCCCAATGGGGAGAGATTCCAACTCCTCCCGAAAAGCCTTCGTAAGGGAGGTTAACTCTGTGCAGAGCCATCCTCCCCCAAAGGGCCTCGGAGTCCCGGTGACGTTCTCCGATAGGGACCTGGAGGGCGTTCGCATGCCCCACTGTGATGCCCTTGTCATCAATCTTCGCATGACAAACTTCGAAGTTCGTCGCGTCTTGGTAGATAACGGCAGCTCCGTCAACATCTTTTTCTTAGAGGCCTTCAAAGGCCTCCTGCTGTCTAGGGACCAGCTCAAGCCCGCGGGCTACACTCTCCACGGGTTCACCGAGGTCTTGGTTACGGTTGTGGGAATTATAACCCTCAACGTAACGACTGGAAAGTCCCTGACAACTCACACGGAGCAAATGTACTTCATGGTGGTCGACGTCAAGGCCGCCTATAATGTTATCCTGGGTAGACCAGGTCTGGCCGCACTTCAAGCCGGCCCTTCAGCCTACCAGATGAAAATGAAATTCCCCACCCCCTCAGGAGTGGGAGAAGTGGGGGGAAGCCAAGAAGTGGCTCGGAAGTGCTATATGACCTCGATGGGGGTCCGGTTCACTCTTTGGAAGCGCTCGAACTTCCTCAGGAAGGCGGCCAAACTATCTCTGAGCCCGTGGACGAATTGGAGGAAGTGGCCTTCTCCGAAGAAGACACCAGTAAGACGTTCCGCATCAGCAAAGCTCTCTCCCCCTCCATAAAGCAAGATATCTCTCGATGCATACGGGAGAATCACGACCTTTTTGCATGGACTGCAGCAAACATGCCTAGGATCTCGGAGGAGCTCTCAATGCACCATCTGAGTGTCACCCCTGGGGTCAAGCCTGTCCAACAGAAGAGGCGAATGTTTGCTCCCGATAGGCAACAGGCGATCAAGGAGGAGGTTAAGAAACTCCTTAACACCCGCTTTATTCAGGAGGTGAACTACCCTGAGTGGCTCTCCAACGTGGTAATGGTCAAGAAGGCCAATGGGAGTTGGAGAATATGCATTGACATCACTAATCTCAACAAGGCGTGCCCGAAGGACCCCTTTCCTCTTCCCAGCATCGACGCCCTGATCGATGCGACTTCCGGGCACGAGCTCCTCAGTTTTATGGACGCCTTCTTAGGATACAACCAAATCAGGATGTTCTCTCCGGACATCCCGAAGGCCTCGTTCGTGATGGACCAGGGCCTCTACTGCTACCGTGTTATGCCCTTCAACTTGAAAAACACGGGAGCTACCTATCAGCGCCTGGTGAACAAGGTCTTCCGAGACCAGATTGGCCAAAATATAGAGGTCTACGTCGACGACATATTGGTCAAGAGCACTCGAGGGCAAGAGCACACCCTCGACCTTCAAGAAGCCTTTGAGGTGCTCAGGAGGCACAATATGAGACTAAAATCGGACAAGTGTGTGTTCGGTGTCTCATCGGGCAAATCTCTGGGGTTTATGGTCAGCCAGAGGGGCATATAGGCCAACCCCAAGATGATCCAAGCCATTCTTAAAATGGCTCCCCCCTCCAATGTCAAAGAGGTGCAAAGGCTCACGAGGCACCTCACCGCGATCAGGCGATTCCTCTCTAAGTCCGGGGAAAAGTGCCTCCCCTTCTTCAAAGCCCTCAGGGGGCTAAAGGCTTTAAGTAGGGACAACAGCAACAGGAGTCCTTTGACATGCTCAAAGAGTATTTGGCCAACCCCCCGCTCCTGAGCAAACCAGCACCTGGGGAGGTCCTCTACCTCTATCTCGTAGCTTCGGAGCAGACGCTCAGCGCGGTCCTCGTAAGGGAGGAGGAGAAGACACAGAAGCCCATCTATTATGTGAGTACGGTGCTCCGCGATGCCGAACTCCATTTTCCGAAGATGGAGAAGATGGCTCTCGCCCTTGTCATGGCGGTTCGAAAGCTCCGCCCCTACTTCCAATCCCATTTGGTGGTCGTCCTTACCGACCAACCGCTGAAACAAGTTCTCCACAAGCCTGAGACTTCCGGGCGGCTCATGAAGTGGTCCATCGAGCTGAGTCAGCACGACATCAACTACCAGCCCAGGACAGCGATAAAAGCCCAAACTCTAGTCGAGTTCATCGTGGAGAGCACCATCCCCGACTCATGTGAGTCGCCTGCCGACCCCTCTGTCTGGACCGTCTATGTGGATGCATCTTCCTGCACCGATGGGAGTAGGACCGGTGTCATCCTAACTGGCCCCGTTGCCTTCGTCCTCCAGTACTCCCTCCGCCTCAACTTCCCGGCATCAAACAATGAGGCAGAATATGAAGCCCTCATAGCGGGACTCTGCTTGGCTTACAAGGCGGGAGCCGAGCACGTAAGGGTCTTCAGCGACTCCCAGTTGGTGGTTAATCAGGTGTCTGGGGAGTACGAGGTGAGAGACGACCGAATGGCTAGGTACTTGGCAAAGGTGAGGGAGCTTCTAGCTCTATTCAGAGATGTTCAACTCCAGCGGGTTCCCCGAGAGGAAAAATGCGCAAGCAGATGCCCTCTCTAAGATCGCCTCCTCATCTCTCCAAGGTCTTGAACGGATCGTCCTAATAGAAGTCCTTCTCAAACCTAGCATCGACGAAGATGGCTCGGAGCCAATGGAAGCCTACCCCCTAACACTTGGGGAAAACTGGATGAAGCCCCTCCTCAAGTATCTCTGAGATGGAGTCCTCCCCAAAGATCTGAAAGAAGCAAGAAGGATCAAGACACGAGCAGAGCGGTACACACTCCTGGACGGGGTCAGGTACAAACGCTCCTACACCCAGGTCGTTGGTTGGCCCTATCTGAGATGCCTCTCCCCGGAAGAGGCGCTCTATGCCCTAAGGGAAGCCCATGATGGTCTATGTGGTGCGCACTTGAGAGCGAGATCCCTTGCCCAGAAGCTTTTGAACTACGGGTACTTCTGGCCTACATTTTTAAGTGATTTCGAGGAGTACGTCCGCTAGTGCGACTCCTGCCAGAAGTTTGCCCCAATCCGTCGCCTGCCCCAAGCACAACTTGCCTCCTTGGCAAGTCCAATCCCATTCGCAATGTGGGGGATGGATTTGCTCGGACCAATCCCATTCTTGGTGGTAGCAATACACTACTTCTCCAAGTGGATAGAGGCTGAAACTCTCTCAACAATCACCGAGAACAGGGTGCAGAAGTTCTTTTGGAAGAACATTGTCTGTCGGTTTGGGGTACCTCGCATTCTCATAACCGACAACGGGACCCGATTTACGGGAGCTACATTCCACAACTTCTGCACCGACCTCGGGATTCAACAGCGGTTCTCTTCAGTGGCGCACCCCCAGACCAACGGCCAAGCAGAGAACGCGAACTGACAAATCCTCTCAGGCTTGAAGAAGAGGCTCGATAAGTCTACCAAAGGGCTATGGGTCGAACAACTCCTCAATGTGCTTTGGAGCTATCGCACCACCAAAAGAACTTCTACGGGAGAATTCCCTGTCAACCTTACATACGGATCGGAAGCTTTTATCCCTTTGGAGGTGGGTCTGCCTTCACCTCGACTCATAGCTTACAACGAGACGCAGAACGCGAACCAGCTTCGCAACTGCCTAGACCTCATTGACGAGATTCGCGAGAGAGCCACAATCCGCCAGGAGACCTACCGTCATAGGATCACTCAAGCTTACAACAAGAGGGTTCGACCCACTCACCTAAAGGAAGGGGACTTAGTGCTGAGAAAGTTATCAATTTTTCGATCCAAACAAAAGAGGCAAGATGGCACCCAATTGGGAAGGACCATATAAGGTCTCCAGAGTTATACGTTCGGGCGCGTATCAACTCGAAGACCTGGGGGGTAGGAAGATGCCAAGGGCTTGGAACACCGAGCACCTGATGAAGTACCGAGAGGGTGTCTAAACACCGTTCTAAGCAACTTCCCCAGGATTGCAAAAACCTTACTTGTATCTTCTTTTTAATCAAAATGTAAAGGCGATCTGCAACTTAGAAGTCGCCACCCGGTTGTTTTTAATAAAGAGAGAAATTTCTCCTCTTAGCTTCCCTATCTCTTGAATAACCAACTCTACCTAGCAAGTTTTCTATTTTTGGGATAGTCTAACTCTACTTGCAAAAATAAAAAAATTAACGACGAGTTCGGAGTCCAACACTTGGCTCGATTCCACTTCAGCTACACGCTTATAAGCGAGTAAGAAGTGGTTCGCCATTTGGAATTGCTCCCACAACCGTTGACACTCTTAAAACGATGAGTTCGGAGTCCAACACTTGGCCCGATTCTGCTTCAAATTACTCGCTTGTAAGCGAGTAAGAAGTGGTTCGCCATTCAGAATTGCTCCCACAACCGTTGACACTCTTAAAATGACGAGTTCGGAGTCCAACACTTGGCTCGATTCTGCTTCAAATTACTCGCTCATCAGCAAGTAAGAAGTGGTTCGCCATTCGGAATTTCTCCCACAACCGTTGACACTCTTAAAACGACAAGCTTGGAGTCCAACACGTGGTTCGACTTCACTCCGAGTACTTGCACCCATTGCTCTGACAGCTGTTGACAACTACAAATGCCAGCAAAACGCGCAAGTTCACAAAACATGTATTATTACATTGAAGTTTGAGGAACAAGTCTAATTACAAGACCAACTACTCATCCTTACGACGAAATACAAAACTTGAAGAACAAAAAGTACAAGACTACAGAAAACTACTTCAACGCCTTCTAGGGGTGGGGATACTTCGGTTTAGAGACACCCAGGGATGACGAACGCTGTACTGCCGATGTCTCACCTCGGTGCTCATCTCTAGGCCGGCAAGCTGAGATGCATCTTCTGCACTGCTGCTAATGGTAGCCCCAACAGATGCTCCGCTCGACGAAGCAGCCACCCCACTTTGTGTGTCACCCGGGCTCCGACGGGTAATGGGCGAACAAGTCACGAGCTCGAAAAAAAATCCCTCTATCGCTCTCTTCCCGCATGCAAAAAGTGGTTCTAACGTTGATCCACTTAGGTTGGGACTTAAGACGAGCGACCTTCGCCTCAAGTTCAACGATTCGTTCCTTCAGTGAGTTGTCCTTCACAGTTATCTTCAAGCAAGGCAGCCGCGCCGAGCCCGCACCACCAGAGCTATCGGTGATAATCTGACACAGATAAGTAACCTCAATGCTTTTGTCGAAAATCACCCTCTTCAGCTCGTCTCTCTCTGCTGTCAGCTTGTCCATCGCTGCCGTCAGCTCATCTCTCTCCTCCGTAAGTTCATTCTTCACTTCCGTCAGTTTGTCTCTCTCCGCTACCTGTTCATCTCTCTCTGCCGTCATCTTAGTCAGAGAATGATGGTGTCGCCTAAGCCTCAGGCCGAGGTTAACGGTTGTCGATGAACCATAATCATCTCCTTCGGGGGTCGTCTCCCTGAGCCTCTTTTCTAGTCGTCGGATCTCGAGGTCTCGACGGCCTAAGACGAGTCGCAGATGATTCTGCTCATGTTCTGCTCTGCAAAGCCCCCACTTGACTTCGTAAAGCTGCTCTCGGCTCCTAGCGAGGCACAACTTCATCACCCCTAGGCCAGCCTCGGGACGAGTCACCTCGGTCACATAAGGCACTTCGGCGAGCTGCGTCACTTCGACGATCTGAAAATTTCAAAGTGAAACCACAGTGAACACTCAGCCAAAATTTCAAGGCAAGTCGACGTGAACAGTTAGCCAAATTTCAAAAATTTTGTGAACACATAGCCAAAACTTCAAGGCAAAGCGACAGGGACACTTAGTCAAATTTCAAAAAGTTCATTCATTCAAAAGAGCAGTAGCCAGTCCGCGATTAGGTGATACATCGCTGATATATATATATATATATATATATATATATATATATATATATATATATATAGATATATAAATAAAAGAGAAGCGGAAAAGACTAAAATCAAAGCACGACCTCTTTGCCGTGGCGGCTTGCAGCTGCGGGGTCGGACTCCTTCGGAGGAGCGACGATCGCAGGGGGGTAACCTCGGATCCATGACCGCCGCCAATGACTTCGACCTCAGCATCTCCATCCTCGTCTGACTCTTCGTCAAAGCCATCGACATGGTCAGGGAAGAGGCGCCACCTGGAGCAATCGACCTCCGGGAAGCGCTCGGTCACTTGCTCGATGGCGCGAGCATAGGCCTTGTCCATGTTGGCCGCGAGGAACCCTTGGGCCTTCTCCATGGTTGCGGCTTCAGCCTCCTTCGCGGCCACGATCTTGGTAGCTTCGACAGCTTCTACCTGCTTCTTCATCGCTGCCTCCTTATGCCGGAGCAGATCATCCTCGAGCTTCTTCACAAGGCCGTCGAGGTACTCCAACCTCATCATCTTCCCGTCTGCCTCAACCTTCAGCATATCAAGCTCATTCGCAATCCGAGCTTTCTCGGCCCGAGCCCTTTCGACCTCCTTCTTTAGGTCCTTCTCCAGTTCAGTGATCTTCTCCATGAGATGACCGAAGTGACAGGTTATCTGTAGAAAGAAAACAAGTTAGCAAGAAAACCAAATAGAAATACACAAGTAATTCATCCAACAAGCAAAACCAAGCTACTCACCGACACCGCTGCTCGGGCGATCTCGAGGGCATCGTCTCCCACGCCGCTGGCGTCCATGGCGACATGATCCTTCGTCATCGCCATATGTTTGACGGCCTGCATACTTGACGTCGAGTCACCGAGGAATCCGTCCAACTTCCGGACCTGCCAGTCCGGAACGAAAATTTTCTTGTGTTCCTCGGTCAGGAACACTTCGGCCTCAGCCGTCAGCGGAGCTGCCTCCATCCCTACAGCGCCGCCATTGGGAACTCGCTTGCCTCAGCCGATACCGAGGTCACCGCAGTCGCCACCCTTGGGGTCACCGTCGCCAAAGCTGACTCCTCTTGGACCGCGCTGGCGACTATCTTTGGCTTCGGGGATGTAATACCCCGCAAAATAGCATATGGCTATTTTTGCATTGTAATCCATGCACATTTGTGTATTGCACACGATTATATATTTTTCTAACAATTATCAGTTTTAATTGAGAGATTTCAGACATATAAGTTGTTCTGAACCCGATGAGGTAGACTCGGGATATCTTCTCAATTTAACTGTGGATTTATCCCATTTGTTTTGATCCGACAATTTTTGGGAGAAAGTATAATTTCTATAAAGCATGTATTTTTATAGATTTTAAATTGTATATATTGGTCATTTTAATTTAAGCTAGTGTTTGAATTAAACATGGATGGTATTCATACACTAAAGTAGGTTAAGGGTATGGTGACCTAGGGTTCCTTAACCTAACCTAGGGTTAGGAACATGGTTGATCATAGCTTGGATCTTGATGAGATCCAATGGTGGAAGTAATTCACCATGTGATATGTTTGTATAGGTTGACTATGAGATGGGAAGCTTCCATGAAGTTTCTAAAGAAGCTTCCAAAAAGATTCTCCCTTGAAGGTGTTGGCTTCATCCCATCCACCCATCTTCCACTCACACCAACTCTCCCCATCCCCACCCTACATCCCATTCGGCCAAAACTCCCAACCCTAGCTCCCATCTTTTATAAAACCTCCATTTCCCACTCACTCTCATTCTTTCATTCCTTCACCATTGTTCTTGTTTCAAAAAAAAAAAAGAAGGAGAAGAAGAAAGGTGGAGTCTTTTGAGTAGGGAGTTGTAGTAGGGTGGAGTAGTAGGGAATTTGATCAAGCTATGTTCTTTAAGAGCAAGAAGCAAAGTGAAGCAAGCAAGCAAAGCTAGGAGCCAAGCTACAAGGAGATTCTTTTGCAAGCTTCATGTGGGTGATACTCTAACTCTATGTTTTGATTTCTTTTATATATGTGAAATTTAGCATGTGAAAGTAGATGGAGAAATTTGATTTTCAGGTATGTGAATGACATGCTAAGAATAAGATAGTGGTATGGTATGAACGACTCAATTCTATAAGCTTTTGTTTAGAAGCATGGTTGTGAGGGTAAGTTTGGGAATTTCTTTCTCCCAAACGGTTTGGAATCTTGGGCTCAAACTTTGGGTTTTGTTTTTATATGTATGTAGAGTATCCATGATTTTTTTCGTAATATTTGGATTCAATTTGATAGCCCAAACGTAGGACCAAAGTCAGGACAGAGAGCAGCCAAATTGCTGCTGCTGTGCAAAATTTGGCTGTCTTTCCGACCTTGTACCTCAGAGTAGGTTGGTAATTTTGAGCTGAAAATATTTGTGGACGCTCTTGTATGTGTCTACAACCGTAGTCTTAAATTTCGTAATTTTCTGAGGTCGTTTGATGCCTCGAAAAATTTGTAGAATGCGACTGGTCTGAAGGTGTCGGCTGAAGCTGACTGTGTTTTGGACTGAAGTTCAAAAAGCCATAACTCCTTGTATGTTTATTATTTTGCTATTAAATTTTGGGAGTAGCTTGTAGTATCAGTCTACTTGATGAATCTCAAATTTTAGAATTTTTAGAGGTCGTTTGATAAGGTTTCAAGAATAAACCGTACACAGTGGCAAAAATAAACCCCTGCTGAAAGCGTAGCTGGAAATTATGCAATGTTTGAGGAGTCGTAGATCATTGTGTGAAATGAATTTGAATGTGAATTTTGGACACAATGAAATGGTATATTTTTAGATAGAGAATCTCATATTTCATGAGCATTGGACTTAAGGTTGATTTATTATTGAATCTCGAAGTAGGCTACGTTCAGCCTAGTACAAGCTGTCTAGTCCGTGGAGATGGATATTCCTGGACTTATCTGTTAAAAATTTGGACGACTGGCCAACTAAAGATTTGCAGTAGGGAATCATAGCTTTCTAACTCAAACTGGAATTTTGTAATTCCAGTTTGTAGGTTGGAAGTTATGATTTTCCAGAGTTGGGATAGATTCGGCCTTGTCAAGGCAATGTTTGAGAGAGAAATCAACTTTTCCCTTGTTGTGCACCCGATGGAAATTGGTAACTTTGAGGACCTTAAGGATTGAATCTGAGGACGTGTCTAACTAGGAAGTTGTAGTAGACACTCCCACCTTTCAATGGAACCCGGAATGAGTAATTCCGAAATGAGTAAACTTTTATATCGGGCAGGTGCAGCGAGTGTGAGAAGGAACATACTACTAAGAGTATATAAGGGTTGTTGGGTGTCAAGATGATTGAATTTGAGGAAATGGTCACCTGGAGAGTTGTAGACTAGGGTCTTACCTTTCCGGAATGGGCGATATCAAGCAATTCTAACTTGTGTGCTGGAAGTTATGGACGTTGCGAGTTTAGCAACCTGTTGTCTAGATTGACTTCAAGCTTGAGTTAACTCGGGGACTTGAGTACTCTAAAAGCTTACCTTTCCAGAATGGGAGATATCAAGCAATTCTGACTTGTGTGCTGGAAGTTATGGACGTTGCGAGTTTAGCTTCCTATTGTCTAAATTGACTTCAAGCTTGAGTTAACTCGGGACTTGAATTCTCTAAAAGAAATTGAGGGAGTCACTGACTAGGGGATGACAGTGGATCTCCCTATCCTTCTAGGAAATTCTAAATATGTTGGATTCCGATGAGCGTAGCTTGGGTCGTAGCTACTAGTATTTCTTGAAACTGTTCCATCGGAAAATTGATGAGGAACCCTCTGCATATCGCAGTATAGTAATCATGAGCTATCAGGCTTTAATGATAGTTTTTAGCATTTTATTTGGAACTTAGACAGGTTCCTGTGTTTAGTACTCATGGTGGACATGAGTGAGTTGGATATAGCTCTGGTCAGTTTGTGTTTGGTGTCTCGATGCCCGAGTCTGTCAATGGTCAAGAATTGATGGTTGTGTGTGAGCTTACCTTCCTTTGACTTATATTGCATCCTTGGGGCACTGTTGGACCACTCGCGGAGGGTCACGGGCCGGAATTATTTGGTCGCTGACCTGTGAAGGTATTGGGAATCAGTGGATGTAATTCCTGCGATGATTGTTGTTTTGACAGACCGGACAGGAAATATTGTTGATCGACACCGAGTATGATTTTGGGTAACAACTTGTCTTTAGTAAACTGCATTGATTAGGTTCCTTTATTGTTTCGCTCAAAGACCGAATTGGTGTTAGGGACGATTCCCTATAATCCAACTCGTTCTAAGAGTTAGCACTATGTGGTGATACTATGGGGTTGTCTCTTCCTGTCATTAGGGATACGTGCTGCTGTGCGTATTCTGCACTGTTGATTCCTGAAGTACCATGGTAAGAACGGGACTGGATTTTCCTGGAGGATAGGAGGTTTTAGACCTTCGAGGCCGTCATATTCTATGTTGGTGGACACGAACGGATCATAATGGATCTTCTGCGCAATGGATATGCTGCGTGTATATCTGTAAGTTCGTCACAGCTTTCGAGGAGAGTCCAGTGCAACAATTATTAGTGACAACGAGGTAGCGCCTCGAATCATGCCTTTTATTTATACCTCCTCAACCATGTAATACTATCAGGAACAGGAAGTGGACCGAATTAGAATGCATTGCATGGTGAGGGATTGAACTCTACATTCAGAAAGGCGAACTCTTTGGAAAGAATGTAGTATGGGATACATACATTTCCATCGAAGTTGATTTTGGGAAAGTATGTAGTATGGGATGCATATGTTCCCAAACAAATCGCATTAGAGTAGGTGTAGGTGCATCGTGTGCATTCTTGTTTCGTATATTAGAATAGACCATGTCATGTTTTGGCCTGGAACGTATGCAGTATGGGATGCATGCGTACCCAGAGTTCCAAGGTTACTTGTATTACAATAAGGCAGGTGATCAGTGCATTAGTTGTTTGACCATGGCATACACGAGCACCGGGAAATTAGGATGCACGTTTTCCTTTTCATTCAAGATGGTTTGTGGTTGCCAGTTAGGAGATCGTTGTTTTCTTATCAGCATTGCGTCAGTAGAATTACTAACGTACCCCACTTTTTAGGTACATAAATATCAGGTCACAAGTGCAGGAGAGCCCAAGATAAGCAGGGCATCCAAGGGGAATGGCAGTATACATGCCTACCATTCGAGTGGGTGCAGAAATATCAGAGTCGCGCAGCAGAAGGCTCAAGCTGAGGGGCAAGTCCCAGGGAAGCAGATAGACCACTCAGCGGAGTTCTCATCAATGACCAATCGATTGCCGATCTGGAAGACAACTGACAGCTTTGCAAGAGGAGCCCAAGGAGAAATTGATATTTGTAATTATTTGATGTAATAACTCTGATGGCAAAAAAAGTATTTAAATTTCCGTGTTATTTACTGTGTTGAGATGCATTTGAAGGCAAGGATCTTGGTGATGTCATGGATGTCCGGTAATGGGGATCCGGGGCGTTACAGGGGAAGTCACCTTCGTGGCGACCCACTTCCGTTTCCGTAGAGCCTTGCGGCCGAACGCCGCCCTCTGAGCCAACACCGCTTTGTAATCCATAATTTCTGTGACAGAAGAAAGTATGGTTAAAACACAAGTTAAAACCGAATAAGGAAAGGAAAACTAAAAAGGAAAACTGCATACTAGGGTCTATGCGGCTGAGTCCCCCCCTGAAGAGCGCCTCCTCCGTCAGTTCCCTCCAATCGAACTTGGGTCGGTCGAGGAGAACCTGGACCATTTCTTCTTCATTGGGGTAGAGCTCCGGAAGCTCTCTCACCCTCTTCGTCACTTCCTCAACCCAATCTGAGGGGATACACCACGGCTCGTGACCCTGAATGATGAAGTACTTATCTTGCTAATTTTTTATTGAGTCGAGGCAGTTGACGAGCCGAGCACCGTGCCTCGGGGCCAAATAGTACCTGAACTCCGACTTGTGCTGCTGATGGAGCCGGTACAGCATCCAAAGTACCCTCAGGTCCGACTCGATCTCGGCCGCCTGGCAATGAAGTGCGAATCCGTTGATAACCCTCCACCCATTCGGCATGAGCTGGATGGGGCTGACCCCGAACCACCACAAGACTTGGACGGTGAAGGGGTGGAGTGGTAGGCGTGCTTCGGCAATGAAGGCGTCGACCGGCCAAAAGCACATATTCACCGGCATCGGTGAATTGGCCCTCACCCCGGGACCTGGCAGCATCAGCTCGAATTCTTCAGGGATCTAAAAACATTCCCGGATCGCCACTAAGTCCGCCTCGTTGAGGATCAAGATGGTGTCGTCGACTTCCGAGGTCTCCCTCGCGGCGTTCTCCTCAAAACTCTGCCCTCTCCTGTATACGATCCGTTTGGCATGTTCCTTCGGAAGTTCCCGAACCCTGTGGAGCCCCGTCAGAATGCCCGGCAGTCTCCTGAACTCCCCATCCTGCTCGGGTTCTCCACTACGGTCTCCACTACCACCGATCTTCGGCTCTTTTGCCCCTGTTGACGAGAGGAACCTGGCTCGGAGACGGTTCGTCGCCAGCAGAAAGGGAGGGCTCTGAAGGTGAGGGGAAGGAGGACATTTGACTAAAAAGTAAACTAAGTGTTAAGTTACCTTGGAGTGACAGCTGCGATCAGAAAGATCACCCCAAAACGGTTCGTGGTTGCTGGAAGCTCTCGTTAGTAAAAATTATTGCCTGAGTAAAAATCTGAGAAGTGAACAAATGAGGGGGGGGGGGAGGGGGGGAGGGGGAGGGATGAAGTCTTATAGAGCTGGCATACGAAACGAAAATAGTGAGCTCTAAAAACCCAACAGTCAGGCCCATTTACCACAAAATGACAAAGGAGTTTTATCGCCTCATTAATGGCCAACGGTCAAATGGTCCGAAGTCCAACCGTCAAATGGCCAACCGTCATCCACGAACTGTCGACAGGTCGTCTTGGACTTTGGCACGCTTCGCCGAACGTTCTTGGCACTGACGCTCAAACGTGAGAAAAAGTCTCACTTGGGCTTCGGCACGCTTCGCCGAGCGTTCTTGGCACCGACGCTCAAACGTGAGAAAAAATCTCTCTTGCACTTTGGCCCACTTCGCCGAGCGCTCTTGCCACCGATGCTCGAATATAGGGAAAATGGCTCGTTCGGACTTCGGCAAGCCTCGCCGAAACCCTTTTGACACGTGTCGCCACCTTGAAGCACCGCTGGACCTCGGCAAGGGACTCCGAACCTCCCTCAACTTCAGCCTCCTTCCTGACACGCGTCAGCTCCCTGATGAGTAGCTCAGATTGCACCATGTCATAATTGGGTAATTAAAAATCGAATTTTATTTATTAATTCGAATTATTTATTCAAAAAATTGCAAAAAAATGATTAAAAATACGGGGGAAATAGTTAAAAATTCTAGGAAATATTTATAAATTCAGAAGAACATTTTTGGACCCCTGGATAAATAAATATGGGCTAGGATGTTTGATTATTGCTCCAGTAAAGCAAATCATCGCTTGGCCAAATTGAATAAATGGTCCGAAAAAATAATATAGAATTGGGAAAAATCACCAAAAAATCAGAAGAGCCCGAAAGCAAACTTGGGCACACTGCTAGCTGAGAAAAGCAACATCACCCTCAGACAAGATTCGAACACCCGTTGAGAACTCCGATAAAGCCCTATACGCCATTAAAACAACAAAACTACTCCCGCAAGGCTGTAACACACAGTCTTTGGGAGTGGGGGGCTTGTGATATGGCTAAAAATGGGGTTAATTCGGAACCATTCAAAGTGGGCACGAATCTTGAAGTCGCAGGGGCAGGATAGTAATTTCATCTGCAGACGGGTCTGAATCGGGTTCCGGGCCTGTCCCTTAGACCCGCTAGCCTGCAAACGGATCTGGTAGACAAAGAATAGGTCTCAACCCGTTATGGACTAGTCAAATAGGATAGGAGAAAATCCTACTCTGTCCCTGTCTTAAGGGGATGGTTGTGACCAACCCCAACCAGCCACACCGGGAAGTACGGATTTACCCTTATCCTGAAAAGGATCTCCATGGCGACTATAAAAACCCCCTACCTCCTACTGTAAAAGATGATCACACTTTGCACACTTGAGCTCTTTTCTCTTCACTTTTTCTGTGTATTGACTTGAGCGTCGGAGGGTTCGTCGCCGGGATCCATCCCGGTGTCTCGAACGTTTGTGCAGGTTTCAAGGAAGCACCAAGGAGTCAACAAATCAGCAAGGAAGAAGAAGGGGTCAACCTGTGTGAGTTCCTCATGAACCTATAAATCTCATATATTGGCCCCACACCCGAATCCCGCGGCAACAATATCCAGAAAACATGTTCAGCCAGAAATTACAAGGTTGTGTTCATAAATAGAAAAACAGCATAAAAATTTACTGATTAAATCCAAGAAAAATCTGGGGTATTTCCTAGTACGTCTAGTATCAGTAAATATAATTTCATAATATTCCAACATAGTCAATTAAAATAAGAAAATAGCAAGATGCAGCAAATTTGTAAATTTGAAACTCTTGGCACAACAGTACTAAAACAGCAATAGATTTCAAAATATAAATCAAAATCAAAATTCGTCAAAAAGGTGTTCAAATAGATACACTAGGCTACATTTCATATTCACAAGGTTTTTATTAACAGTAAGTAGAATCGGGTTGAAATTTTGGTTCTTTACTGAACAGCATGAAAATTCTGGAAGTATAGTAGTTGTTTGCAAGCATAGAATAGTTTGTAAAAGTCATCGAATAAATCCACAAAAGTTTGGGATTAATCCCAATCAAGTCTAGTTATACTCAATAAAGTATTAGATCTAAATTTTATGTTTTAACATCAGTATATAGATAAATAACTCTACATAATTCACATAAAACCAAATCTAGAATTTTCTACACATCTGTAGTAAAACAGTAATAACATGCAACTCACAAATCGAAACTGAGATCTGTCAGAAATTCTGGAAAATAGACAACATTGTCTACAATTTAAATTCACAAATAAATTTGATTTACTGATCTTAATAAGGTTTAAAATACTGAACAAAAACGGAGAAGCAGCAAAAACATAAATCTTTTCATGTATTAAATCAAATAGTTCATATGCAACAAATCCAAATCAAAACAAAACACAAGCGTGGTATAGTAGATGTCCAAATAGCATGGTATAGGGTATTTAACAACTCTACAAAAAAATATAATATGACTAATACATCATGCATGCAAGATTCATACAACATGTAACGGATCACGAACAACACACATATATGAAACAAGAATTAATTATTTTTAAGTTATTTCATGTCGTGTGTATAACGAGACAACTATGGATGGATCAACAAATAGAGACAAGATCTAACAAGGAATTTGCATAGGAATGAATCTAGAGACTAAAGCCACATTATAGGCGGTATTTAGTACTTGTATATGCAACAAAAGAAATACAAGTTACTTGCCTTGAAATTGGCGACGAAAATGATGATGAAAAAAGAATAACGGGACCGGATCCCAGCACACTAGCACGAATACGAACAAAGCAAATCTTGATGAGATGATCACGATCAGGCACGGATCCCGATGTTGATGAATAAACAACGATCGAACGGATCGACACGGATCTTGATGAGAATCAAGATCGAATGATCGGACGACTGGGATCCAAGATCAAGATCAAGATCGGACGGCCAAGATCACTCTGATGGTGATGGAGATGATGATGATCTGATGGAGACGGTGGTCATGATCACGATGATGATCGAACGGCCCAAATCGCAAGATCACCAAAACAGAGCAAGGAGAGGGGAGTGCTCTGCGATGGTGAGCGACTGCAGTAGGGTATCGGCAGCACGGTGGGTAGGGCGGCGACTGGCAGAGGTAGGGACTGGTCAGCGACAGTGGTGGTGGATAGCGCTCAAGGGAAAGCTACATGGACAGTCTGTTTTTGTTGGGAAAAATGGAGGAATTGATGAGAGCACAGGGGTGAAGTTCGGAGTCGACGGGGATGGGAGCGCTCGGAGGATGAGCGGAGGCGGCCATGGTGTTGCTAATGGGTTCGACGAGAACCTAGAGGAAGAAGAAGACATGGGTGGTGGTCAGTCGACGAGGTTGAAGGTGAGCGGTGGCAGCATTGGGATGCGATGGAGGATGACTGCGGAAGAAGATGATGAGGGCGATGATGCTCGAGGAAGATGGCGACGACGGAGGTTGACGATAAGGTGGAGGTCGACGGGGGATGCACAAGTTTGAAGGCGATGTGAGGGAGAGCGGGAGTCACTCAGGGTGGTCGGAGAAGGGAGGCAGTCGAGCAGTGTTGTAGGAGGTGGCGAAGGCGCTGGTGCTGGTGAGGAGGGCGGCGAGGTCGACGAGGCAATGGGGCCACAGAGGGAAGACGAGAGGTCGGGAAGGAGATGAACAGGAGGCGGCAGGATTAGAGTAGGGTAATTAGGTTAAGAATAGGATTAGGGTTAAGGGTTATTAAATGGAATATATATAGGGTAATTAGGCTAACGGGTTGTTGGGTTTTGGGTTGAAATCCAATAAGAAATAGAATAGGGTTTTAGAAAAATAAATGAATAAATAGATCATTAATAATATAGTAATACAAATAATCAATTTGTATGCATTAAATTAATACTTAAATATTACTAAATACAATAGAATGTAGGACCTCACAAAAAGATCAAGACTGTATTTGCATCGAACCAAATATAATTAGGAGCAAAGTGATATTACATATTATTTAATTAAATAAAATGGTATATAAAAAATCCATATTCTAATAAAAATACAATATAGATTACAATTTATAGGTTTTCAAAAATTTTATAAACAATAAGTTTAATAACAATAATAATAATAATATCCTTAATAATCAAAGTCATAGTAATAAAAATAATAAGATTCGTATTACAATATAAAAATCATAGGAAATAGTTACAAATAAAATTATTGATTAAAAATGGACTTTAATAGAAGGTACAACAATACATTTTAACAAAAGGAATTTGAAAGCAGAAAAAAATAATTTACAAAAAATCAAAATACCAAAAATACATAGAAAATACGTATTGGCGAAAACAGTGTTTACACCTAGTGTCAGTGTATGCCAATGACCTAAAGTCCAATGCATAGTACACACCGTACAGAAAACAGATGCACTTAGTCTAATGTCAGCAGGACTCTAGACATGCATGCAACCCATACTACATACGCTCCAAATCAAGCGGTTTCCCCCAGTTTCACGGTTTCGAACCATCGCCATGCAATGCATGCATTCTACTATTGTACACTTCCTGTTCCTGATAAGTACACATAATTGAGGAGGTTATAAAATTCGAGGTGCTACCCCGTTTTTCACTAATAACCATCACACCAGACCCCTCTCAAAAGCCGTGACGAACTTACAGATACATCGCAGCATACCCATTGCACCGAAGATCCACCATGGTCCGTTCGTGTCCACCAACATAGAACAAGGGAACATCCTGTTCTTATCAAGGTACCTCAAGAATTAACAGAGCGAGCGACGGCCCTGTTGAACACAATATTATTCACATTTAGAAGCAATAATCTTAATGAAATTAGACATTTAAAAGCTCTATATGTGGTATTTAACTCTTATTTTCTCTTTTCCATAGGAAACAGCTTAAAACAGTGAAACGAAGCAGATTCAGATTTTTAAGGATGATACTGAGAATATTACAGAGCATCAGTCGACTGAGTCTTCCACACAGGCGACTGGACAGAGAAATCAAGTTTACGCAGAAGTCTCCACACAGTCGACTGGTTCGAAGACAAGTCGACTGGTAGGCGGCAGAGTTAAAAGATGAGATATTTGAAGATTCGTCCAAATCTAATCCAAATCAGAACAGAAAAGGAAGAATAGAAGAAAAGAGAAAGAAATAACACGCAGAGCAACAAGGGAGGAAATAAATAAAAGAAAAAGACTTTTCTATAAAAAGAAAAGGGCAAACCCTAATTCTCTAGCCGTGTTCTATAAATACCAACCAAGAAGCATAGTTGAAAAAAGGCTCTTCCACGCTCCTGAATCACCGAATCGCAGAGTTCCAGAGTCATCAACAAGAAGCACTTTATCAGCATCAAAGAAGAAGAAAGGAGATCAAGTACTAAGAAAAGAACGGCCGGTCGACTGTGTGACAGCCAGCCGACCTATCTGACCGAACTACATCAGTTTATTCCTTCTCTTTCTATTTCTTTTATGTTAATCATGTATTTGAACTTGTTGATTAATAAACGTTTTATTATGTGGAACTAATTTCATAGTTGGGTGATTGAAACCGTAGTTATGTAATGCTATATTCTTCTGAGTTCTTCTATTTTACTTATTGATTGAATCTGATTGAATTGATATAGATTTATAATAATCAAACTTGTTCTCAAAGTTCTGAGAGCAGTCGACTGAGGTGACAGCCAGTCGACTGACATACAGAACTTGAGAATATCAAGTTTGCATACCATCTATCTGAATCTGTTATATGAGCATATTGAGACGACCCGTATCTCGTGCCTGTAACTTGTAACAAGGGAATCTTTAGGGGTTCTTGGTTCAATCAACTTGAAGGATCTAGATCTGATACCAATTTCTACAACTTCAAGTGTTTGTTCGTTTCCACTGTTCTTATGCTTTCTTTAAGTGCAACTTAGTAGATACCATGCTAAATACTTAAGGGAAGAAACGAATTAGAGTAGATACCTTGCCTAATTCTTGGCTTAGGGAAACAATACTTTAAGGAGTAGATACCATGCCCTTGAAGGGAACAAACATGAGTAATAAGAAGAAGTTCAGAAGGTGACTTAGCATTATTGACTATTGGTGGAGATCTAAACCCAACTACTTAATAAATATTTGTGATTCAGCATTTCTTAATTTAGTTTTAATCTTTTTATTTCTTTTCAACCTTTAGAACAACTCTTTATGATTCTTATTCTTTTTATTGGTTGGTAAGTTAAAGTCTACAATCTCTGTGGGATCGACCCTTGCTATTGCTACGCTTTTATAAACGATTCGTGCACTTGCGAGGTTTTTAATTTGTGTCTAGTTTTATCAATTTATTTAGGTATCTAGATTGCACAACAAGTTTTTGGCGCCGCTACCGGGGATTGTTTAGTATTTTAACTTACAAATCAGTAAAATCTTTTTCTTTTTATTTTATTTTAGTTCTTCTTTTTCTTTTCTTATATTTTCTTTCAGGATAAACTTTGCACAGACTCAGACCTGTCGACTGTCTCCAAGGACCAGTCGACTGTACAGCGAAGAATTCCAGAAGCAACAATGGGGGTGGAAGTATCAAATCGAGTACAAATGCAAGACAAATTCACTCCAACGAATATTGAGAACCCTTCTTGCATAGCTTTTCAACCTAATGTCACAGGGAATTTGCACCTATCTCCTCAATTACTCAGCATGGTTCCCCACTTCAATGGTAGACTAGATGAAGATCCGCACCTACATCTGCAAGACTTCTTTGATCTTTGCAGGACACAAAGCGTCCAAGGGCTTACCCCTGAACAAATCAGGTTAATCTTGTTTCCTTTTTCTTTAAAACTTAATGCTAAGTTGTGGTATAATTCCTTGGAACCAGGATCAATTAATTCATGGGAGCAATTGGCGACAAAATTCGTGAAAGAGTTCTTTCCAGCCCAGAAAACCAGACAACTAAAAAGGAAAATTCTACTTTTCCAACAAAAAGATGGCGATTTGTTTTTCGAGGCATGGAAGGACTTTAAAAACAAGCTTTTCAAGTGTCCTACGCATAACATACCTAAGGATGACCAGGTACAATCATTTTATGAGGGTTTAAATGACACTAACAAAGCAATTGTAGATGTAGGTTGCAATGGAATGTTGATGAGGAAGAGTGCTGAGGAGGCCATAGAGTTATTTGAAGAACTCAGCGAGAACTCACAACAATTCTCAACTAGGAGGGGTTTTTTGAAAAAACAGGGAGTATATGAAATTTCTGATAATAATAACATGTAATTAGAAATGGAAACCATGAACAAAAAGATTGATATGCTTGTAAATTCAACGTTGGGTGGTGTAAAAAACCAACCAAAAGAAATTTGTGCAAATTGTTTTCAATCTAACCATACAACTAATTCATGTCCCATGTTTTCTTTCGCAGATCAGGAGCACACAAACTACGAAGAACAAGGAATGTACCCGCCCTAGAACAATTTTTTTTCAAACCCGTATAACCCAGGGTGGCAAAACCATCAAGGCAATCAATTCACACCAGGGCATACGCAGCAATTCCAGGGTGGGAATGGGTATGATAAGCCATCACAAGAACAAAAGAAGTTGGATTTCGAATCCACCATTCTGCAGTTACTCCAACAGCAACAGCAAACAAGCAATCAACAAAGATAGGCCATTCAAAAACTGGAATTTCAAATTGGTCAAATTGCTACAGAGTTAAGTGAAAGAAAGGCAGGAGAATTTCCATCACAAACCATACCTAACCCTAGAGGACAAGAACAGCTCCAATCAAGGACAATACTAGAGGAAGAAATTGAGTTTAAAATGTTTGATGCACCACAATTTCCACAGGATGATCGTGAATGTTATAATGTTAATGTGGTTTAGGAAATTTGTGACCAAACATTTCAGGAAAATAGTGTTGATCCAGCACAAGAAACAATTACACACCCTCCAATATTATCCCATGTTGAACAGGAAGACTATGATTGGAGAATTGCAGAGACAGTACATTCAGGTAAGCTTGCACCTGTATTTGAAAATTTTGTGTCTGATAACACTTGTGTTTTCCAGGATAAGTCGACTGGTGATCAAGCCAAGTCGACTGGTGAATAGGCTGAGTCGACTGGTGAATGGAATAAGTCGACTGCTACCAGGCAACCAGATGAGGAGCTGAAGCCAATACATGAATATTTGGGGGACAATCAGACATCACCTGTGACAGTTGCTGCAACTTTCAGGATGCATAAAGAAGCAAGGCTGCAGGGAGTCTTGCAAAATCACAAAGGTGCACTAAGGTGGACCCTTGCAGACAGGCTTATGTCATGATGGTACAGTCCATAAATTGTTGCAACAGGTTTCCCCCACATGGAGCGTTCGAGAAAAAAATCAAACGTTCAAGATGAATGGGCAGAGGGGGAAACCTTATAATAAGATGAGTTTTGAGCCGCGATCCATTCAATACATTGCACAAACTCATCAAGTCTAGCTGAAGACAAGAAACACAGCGCTTATTGGGAGGCAACCCAATTTTTTTCAGGGGAGTATTTATACTCTCTTCCTTTATTCGTTTCTTTAGTCATTTCTTTATTTCTTTATTTCATTTTCTTCAAACTAGGTGGTAACACATGCCTATTTTAAATTTTTGTGTGAACATTGAGGACAATGTTCCATCTAAGTTTGGGGGTATTTAGTTAGTTGGAGTCTTTTGATTTTTTTTAGGATAAACAATTTCTTGTAAAGTAATAGTAAGGATACTTATTTACTTTAGGATTGTTGAGTTTCATAATGCCTTACAAAATTATATGAGTCATGCGACTATACATAATAAACAATTGTGATGCTCTTTCTATTGATTATTCCCTTTTGATTTAGTCCTAAATCGAGTTTAAATAGAGACATTAAATATATAAATATATATATATATATGAATAAGTCAATCTACTCCAATGTTTTAATGTGCTTAGTAACTAGGGGTATTCATCACCAATGTTTACCTTTACGTCAAACGACAACTTGAAATATGAGTATGCAAAGCACTTAAAGTTTGTGATTTGTTGAGTAACCGGGTGGATTCATCACAAATGTTTCGCATTCGCGTCAAAAGGCAAGTGACAACTTTAGAGAAGAGACTAAAAAAAAAAAAAAAAAAAAACTCTAGTTTGCTACTCGGTTTGTAGTAGAGAAAAGGGGATAATCACAGATTGAGTAGTTGCATACTATAACTACATTAGTTGCGTGACAAATATGATTGAGTTTGGGGATTATGAACAAATAATTGCACTGGAGAAAGTGAGTATGTTTAATTTTACTTTATCTGAAATTGTTTATATTTTTATATGTTGATGCTCACATAATAAGAATTCGTGGTGATCGAGAGTATTATTATTTTCCCCTTGTTCATAAATTCATTTTTTGCTTGAGGACAAGCAAAAGCTAAGTTTGGGGGTATTTGTTGAACACAATATTATTCACATTTAGAAGCAATAATCTTAATGAAATTAGACATTTAAAAGCTCTATATGTGGTATTTAACTCTTATTTTCTCTTTTCCATAGGAAACAGCTTAAAACAGCGAAACGAAGCAGATTCAGGATTTTAAGGATGATACTCAGAATATTTTAGAGCATCAGTCGACTGAGTCTTCCACACAGGCGACTGGACAGAGAAATCAAGTTTACGCAGAAGTCTCCACACAGTCGACTGGTTCGAAGACAAGTCGACTGGTAGGCGGCAGAGTTAAAAGATAAGATATTTGAAGATTCGTCCAAATCTAATCCAAATCAGAACAGAAAAGGAAGAATAGAAGAAAAGAGAAAGAAATAACACGCAGAGCAACAAGGGAGGAAATAAATAAAAGAAAAGGACTTTTCTATAAAAAGAAAAGGGCAAACCCTAATTCTCTAGCCGTGTTCTATAAATACCAACCAAGAAGCATAGTTGAAAAAAGGCTCTTCCACGCTCCTGAATCACCGAATCGCAGAGTTCCAGAGTCATCAACAAGAAGCACTTTATCAGCATCAAAGAAGAAGAAAGGAGATCAAGTACTAAGAAAAGAACGGCCGGTCGACTGTGTGACAGCCAGCCGACCTATCTGACCGAACTACATCAGTTTATTCCTTCTCTTTCTATTTCTTTTATGTTAATCATGTATTTGAACTTGTTGATTAATAAATGTCTTATTATGTGGAACTAATTTCATAGTTGGGTGATTGAAACCGTAGTTATGTAATGCTATATTCTTCTGAGTTCTTCTATTTTACTTATTGATTGAATCTGATTGAATTGATATAGATTTATGATAATCAAACTTGTTCTCAAAGTTCTGAGAGCAGTCGACTGAGGTGACAGCCAGTCGACTGACATACAGAACTTGAGAATATCAAGTTTGCATACCATCTATCTGAATCTGTTATATGAGCATATTGAGACGACCCGTATCTCGTGCCCGTAACTTGTAACAAGGGAATCTTTAGGGGTTCTTGGTTCAATCAACTTGAAGGATCTAGATCTGATACTAATTTCTAGAATTTCAAGTGTTTGTTCGTTTCCACTGTTCTTATGCTTTCTTTAAGTGCAACTTAGTAGATACCATGCTAAATACTTAAGGGAAGAATCGAATTAGAGTAGATACCATGCCTAATTCTTGGCTTAGGGAAACAATACTTTAAGGAGTAGATACCATGCCCTTGAAGGGAACAAACATGAGTAATAAGAAGAAGTTCAGAAGGTGACTTAGCATTATTGACTATTGGTGGAGATCTAAACCCAACTACTTAATAAATATTTGTGATTCAGCATTTCTTAATTTAGTTTTAATCTTTTTATTTCTTTTCAACCTTTAGAACAACTCTTTATGATTCTTATTCTTTTTATTGGTTGGTAAGTTAAAGTCTACAATCTCTGTGGGATCGACCCTTGCTATTGCTACGCTTTTATAAACGATTCGTGCACTTGCGAGGTTTTTAATTTGTGTCTAGTTTTATCTATTTATTTAGGTATCTAGATTGCACAACAGGCCCCCGTGTTCTTAACCATTGAAAAGACACAACCCATATCCCTTTGACCGGAAGAGATAATCCTGGTTATCACCGCCTAGTGCTGGCTTTTAGAATAAGTCGAATTATAAGTTATCACCCTTAACACCAACTCGACCCTCAAGTAGAAAGGAAAATAATTAATTAACAGCGTTACCGAAAGATGTTGTATATTCAAAACATGTACAGTGTTTGGAAATGATGATCGAGCCTGACTGGTTTGTCAAAATAGTAAAATAAACACAGTGAATTAATCATTCATCGATTGCCAACACCTTCATAAATCTTCGACCATACCCCCGGCCCGTGACCCTCAGTGAGCAGTTCATGGGCGCCCAAGGATGCATAAAATCCGTAGATTAAGGTAAACATACACAAACACCAACACCCGACCGTTGAAAGACTTAGGACATCAAGATACCAAAAACAATTAATTTCAGTAATATCTAGGTCAGTAATGGATCTGACCTGATAGAGTAATCAAACACCGGCGACCCCCGGCCAGTAACTCGGATTGCATCCAGTATTTCGGCCCACGATCAATTACCCGTTGGGTGAGAGTTCATCGGTGCACGAGGGATGACTATCCAGTTTTCGATGTGGAAGAATACACTTTCAATACTTGTTGATAGTCCTAGGGTATCAACAACCCTAGACTAGCCCCAAACTATACTATCTACGGGCACCACATTTACAACAAATCTACCATAGCTATTCTCCTAAACTTACTCATGTGTCCTCCATGATTACTAAGCACAAGAATCTTGTCTAAGTTCCAAATGTAGTGCTTAGAAGGGATAAATACTTAAAACATCTTAAAACTCAGTTAGCTCACAATCATCACACTACAGTATACAGAGAATTCCATATCAATCTTCCAATAATAAGCAGTTCCTGCACCTTGACAAATTCATAACTCAAGCTACGCTCATCGGAAATCCAACAAAATTAGGTTTTCTAGAAAGGTAGGAAACTCTACTACAATTCTCTAGTTGACAACTCCCTCAAATTCCTTATAGAATTCAAGTCCCCTGATTTAACACACATGCTTGAAATCGAACAAGACTACAGGTTGCTGAAACTTGTAAACTTCATATCTTTCAAAATACAACTCAGAATTGAATGATATTACTCATTCTGGAAAGCTAAGACTCTATACTACAAGTCTCTAGTTAACCACTCCTTCACATTCAGTCATCTAGATACTATAAAAGCCTTATATGCTCTCAGCTGTACATTCTTCAATGTAAATGTTGCACTTTGCTAATAGCATAAAAACTTGCTTACTTATCGGAATTACTCGATTTTAGATTCTATAGAAAGATAGGAGTGTCTACTACAACTTCCTAGTTGATCATATCCTCAAATTCATCCATTAAAGCATTTTAAAACTTCAATTTCTAACAGGTGCATGCACAGGAAAAAATTGACTCATTTTAACAAAACAGGGTCTTGACTAAGACTAGATCTGCCCCAACCTTAGAAAAATCATAACTTTCAAACCACAAACTGGAATTGCATGATTCAAGATGTTTTGGAAAGATAAGACTATCTAATACAAATCTCTAGTTGATCATTCTTCAATATTCTCAACACATAATTCTAGAATTCCACAACTTTTCTAACTACTTAAAAGCTGAATTTAACTGAACATAGTGCAATCAAAATTCAAAATCAATTTAACCGTAATTCCAATACTTATAAAATTTTTGATTCAGTCACTAGATATATACAAGTCTAACATACTCAAAAATTACATTCAAATTCATAATACAGAGAGAGTTGTGGCTCTTCAAATATTGCACAAAATTCCCTTCTGCTTTCAGACAGGGTGTCTACCTCCTTATACAAATTATTTTTAAAACTCCATCAAATGATATCTAATAATTCTAAAATTTTAGAATCATGATCTAGACTCATATTACAAGTTACAGTAAAAATTTCATTGCAAGATCATGCACCCAAAAGTAGTTATGAATTAATGAACTTCACTTCCCAAACAAAGCTTGCTAAACAAAGGGATAGAAAAATAAAAGACTTGAATACAATTAGGTGTTTAAGAGCGAGGATTCAAGAGTCCTAGTAAAAGATGAGGAAATTAAGGAAAGATGGCGAAATTCCTTTGAGAAGTTATTAAATGAAAAGGTTGTGGGCAACTTAATTTTAGAGGACTCGAGGAAGAGTCGAGAGCATATATTTTTCCGTAGAATTAGGTCATCGGAGGTTTGAAATGTTTTAGGAAGGATGAAAATAGGAAAAGCTTTAGGGCCGGATGATATTCCCATTGGAGTTTGGAAGTGTCTTGGGGTGTAGGAGTGAGTTGGCTAACAAAATTATTTAATGAAATTTTGAGGACTAAGAAGATGCCCGATGAATGGAGAAAGAGTATTTTAGTACCTATATATAAAAATAAATGAGATATACAAAGTTGCTCAAACTACCGAGGAATTAGGTTAATGAGTCATACGATAAAAATTTGGGAGAGAGTGATCGAACATAGACTGAGACCAGAAACTACAGTGTTTGAAAATCAGTTTGGGTTTATACCGGGGAGGTCAACAATGGAAGCAATTTATGTACTGAGGAGACTTAAGGAAAAATATAGGGAGAATAAGAAATATCTACATATGGTTTTTATAGATCTAGAAAAAGCATATGATAAAGTCCCTAGAGACATAATATGGTGGGTGTTAAATAGTAAAAGAGTAACTATTCGGTATATAAAGGTAATTAAGGATATGTATGAAGGGGCAACAACCATAATTAGAACAACCACCGGAGAGACCAGCGATTTTCTTATTACAGTAGGTTTACACCAAGGTTCGGCTTTAAGCCCCTACCTCTTTACTTTGGTTATGGATGAATTGACGCGAGGAATACAAAATGAGGTGCCTTGGTGTATGCTTTTTTTCGATGACATCGTCTTAGTTGACGAGACTAGAGCAGGAGTCAATGCTAAATTAGAATTATGGAGAGAAACTTTGGAAGCTAGAGGCTTTAAAATAAGCAGAAATAAAACAGAGTATATGGAGTGTAATTTTAGTGATATTCAGATAACAACTGAGGAAGTAGTGAAGCTTGATGGCAAGAGATACCTAAGAGAGACCGTTTCTGATATTTAGGCTCGATTATACAAAGGGATGGAGTGATTTGTGAAGATGTTACACATAGGATCCAAACAGGGTGGCTTAAGTGGAGAAGTGCCAGTGGTGTTTTGTGTGACAGACGTATACCTTTGAAGTTGAAGGAAAAATTTTATAAGACGGTTGTTAGTACAACAATGATGTATGAAGCAGAGTGTTGGGCAACAAAGAAACACCAAGTCTAAAAAATGAATGTAGCGGAGATGAGGATGCTAAGATGGATGTGTGGTAAAACAAGGAAGGATAGAATTAGAAACGAGCATATACGAGACATGCTAAAGGTAGCTCCAATCCAAGATAAGTTAAGAGAGAATTGCCTCAGGTGGTTTGGACATGTCACACGTAGACTTAGTAGTGCCCCCATTAGAAAGAGTGATTTGATAAGTATTGAGGGTAGAGTTAGGGGTAGAGGAAGGCCTAAACTAACTTGGATGAAAACAGTGAAAAAAGATATGATATCTTGTGACCTTATAGAAGATATTGCACTAAACCGAGCAGAATGGAAAACCAGGATTCATGTAGCCGACCCAACTAGTTGGGAAAAAGGCTTTTTTGTTGTTGTTGTTGTTGTTGTTGTTGTTACTTCCCAAACAAAGCTGAACCAGCTTTTGGTTCTGAACCAATTATAAAACTATATTTCTTTGAAGTACCATACGAACTCAAAAAAATGTGAAATTTGAAATTATGGTTTCTGACACATTCAAGAACACCTAGTAAAAGTTTGGGCTTAAAATACCCAACCAATCTCGAGATATAATTTTTGGAAGAGCACACAAATTTCATACACAGCAGATTTTTCACTGTTCACTGCCCAAAAATAAAGTAATTGTTTGAGCTAGTCAACAAACCCAAAAAAATATGAAAAAATTAGAGGATACTCTAAACTTATCCAAGAACATGCCACAAAAAATTTATGATCAAATTTTAAGTCATCCGCATGGTATGAATTCTTAAACCACAACATCACATACACAAAATAGTAGTTTTAGAGTTTAAGAACACCCACCCAAGCTTTTGAGTTTGGAAAGATAAAATCTTACAAATTCCTTTAGCTTGCTTCCTCTCCTCCAAGCTCCAAAGCAAGAACAAATGAAACTCTCTCTTTCTCTCCTCTACCCTTTTTTTTTGAAACAACTTAGAAGAAGAAAAATTAATGAGAAGATGAAGGGAGATGGACTTTTATAAAATGGAGGGAGGGGTGCTAGGGTTTGGCTGGAAAAGGAGTTGGAGTAGGTGGAGGGTGGGGATGAGTGGGTGAGGGATGAGTGAGAGTAGATGGTTTAGATCTAGTCAACCTACTTCTTTAGGAAATTTTCTAGTAATTTCCCCCCTTTCATCCTACACCACAAACTTGGCAATTTGTGAGCCCTAGGATCTCATCAAGATCCACCCAATCTCATCTCATCAATTCTCAATTACAAGTAGGGTTAATAATCCTAGGTTAGGTTTCTAACCCTAGGTTAGGTCAAAGAACTCTGACCCTCGTGTTACGCAAACTTTAACCCGAAAGGAAACAATGTATGATAATTTATAATACAAATTAACATGTGTATTCATAGCAAAATAAATTTAAATATTTAAATCATAAAATATACATGGTCGTATTCACACTCAAAGCGATTATAGATCGTATATCATATACGATCCGATACGATCAAATCAAGTATAGATACAGGTATTTTACCTACATACTTAAAATAAGATAAACTGAATTTATATATATAAAAATATGTTTATAGAATTATTTTTACGAAAAATACATAATCGCGTGCAATTCTAAACTGTACACGAATTTTAGTGTGTAACCTCCATTTCTGCTAAAAAGTATTTTTCGTGTACTTTTTATAATTTGTTTATTTTATAAATTCATTTTTACGCTAAATTCATTTCAGATATTTTATTAAAGTGTTTCATATTTGATAATTATATTTATTTCGAACGATGCTATATTTTAACTTTTTTTTATATTCATAATTGATGAACCATTTATATTTTAGCTCAATCAAATATACTATTATTATTGGATTATTTTAATCTTATTATTATTGTTATTACTTTAATTGCAGTTATTATCTTTATTATTGTTATTATTATTATTATTGGCATTGTTATTAATATTAATATTTTTGTTACTATTATTATTTTAACTATTAGTATTATGATTCTCATTGTCAGTATTATTATTATTATTATTTTTGTAAAGCCCGAACATACTTATTTATTTGTATTCTATTATTTGATTTAATGTATGTTTATATGTATATTTTAATAACCCTGTAGTCTATTTTCTTATTGGATTTAAACCCAATACCCAAAAACCCAATATCTCTTTATCCCCAATAAATACTATTCTGCCCTATTATAATCACCTCTAACCCTACAAAACCCAGCCGCCCTACCCTTCTTTCCCCTACTGTATAAACCCAATCCCCTACCCCTTCTTCCCTATTCACCTTTCCCCTACCTTCTGCCTGTAGCCTCCACCTCAACCCCTCGATCCCCCTCGTCGACTGCATCGCTCGAACCCTACACCCACCGTCGAGCCTCTCCCTATAACACCCCGAATTCCAAATGAGTCTGAATTCGAAGTTCCACAGAATCTTTACACTTCAGTTCGTACAATTTTACAAGGAATTTAAAACTTTATTTAGATAAGAGACTTTTACATTAACACACAGCGGAATAAATAAAATACAAAAATGATAAATGTACTATTGTAACAACTTTAGCATTTAAGTAATCATCAGCAACAAATTCATCTTTATATCTTTTTATAAATTCCAAGTCTTGCATATAAAACTGTGGGCACATCAGTTGCTTACAACCGATGACATATTATACACGACCATCCTCGCTATGCTGAAAGTATAATGATTCTTTAATACCTTAACAAACACAAACTTGATCACAAACAAAACTAAAGAGGGACTATCCTATTGATGTCGTGTGTGCTTGTGCACTTAATCCTTAATGCAGTTATTTATATTAAATGACACTAATGCACACTTGTTCGAACTTATGCATCCCATTCTACATAAATCCGAGGCTAAGCCCTTAACCGTTCTTCATCTTATAGGGTTGAATCCATCGTTATGAGTTTAACTAGTATGGTAACTACGGTAAGTATCTTAGATATTTTCTGAGTTACAAGCCCATGTCCAGACAGCCTGGAGGAAAATCCCACATCATGACATCACGCATCATGCAGACAACCTATGGACAATTCGCCTCCATCATGGAACGATGGCACACGTAGTCACCAAGCACCCCACAAGCGTCACCACAGTTCCGATAATTCCGGAGATATATCCACGTCATGACATGATGCATCATGCAGACAGCTTGTAAACACTCTCACACGGTAGATCCGATGTCCTCATACTTGTGTTTTTCTCTTACTTACATCACATCTTCACTATAGTGTTGTCCTTAAGTTTTTAGTTTATTTTAGAAGAAAATCATCACAACTTAGAGCTAGCTTACCCTACCGGACTTAAACCAAACAAAAGACACAGTCAGCCCAACTGGCTATTTCTCAAGAGATGCTCAACCCACACTGGTTAGTTCTCAAAATCGTTAATAAATATTGTCGGTCACTAGGGTCTTGCCTAGCCTCTAGATTCCAACAACTATCTCATTCTAGAGATCAACAATATTTCATATTCAATCTCAAAATAATACCTCAATTTCTTTATTCACAATCTCTTTCTCAAAGCGAAACATTACTTTTATAATCTCATAACATGAAAATATCTCATTTCGACTTCTTTTATCAATTTAATTATTCATAACAACGTATACAATTCAAATATTCACTTAATCCATGTTAATAGTCATAAAATCTCATCAAGTAGAAATCTAATTTCATTCCAAATTTTCATCTCTCTTTAATTATACAAGAGTCACATTTTAATCGATAAAATCGAGTTCCTCAATATTATTTAATGTAAAATCCCCTTTCAATTCACACAAACTATATCAAAATATTGTAGAAATAATTTTATAAAGTCTAAACAATTTTAGAAGTATATTAGTATTTTTTTCGAATTCTTAAAATGCTAAATAAACCTACAAAATCGAATTTATATAAAAAATATAAAAAAAACCCAAACAAAAGTAGAAGGCCGGATTCGAACCCAGAGCCAAACCCCCGCCCATGAACAGTAACAGACCCAAATCGCACCCGAATACCATTAGGCCAGAGTGACTAACTGATATGATATTGCTCATTTACCTTATGCGTCGACTGTACTGTGATTTGAGAAAAAATGAAAATTCAATAAAACTGGGCCTCTAACAAGACTCAAACCGATACCAGAGGCTCTGATCATGAACAGTTACAGACCCAAAGCGCACCCGAAGACCAGCAGGTCTGAGTGACTAACCGATATAATAAGAGTTAAACTCTTTATTTGCATAGTGTACTGAATTTGAGAACAAATCGAATTTCAAGAAAAATAGAGTCTCTTTAATTAGTTTGTACTCACTAAAAATCTAAATCTTTTTCCAGATTTTGTTCTATCAAAATACAGTATAGCATGTATATTCAAACTTTATAAAATTCTCTTTTTTGACAATGTAACAAAAAGCTTCCTCCCAAATTGTATTGGAAGACACATATAATCATTTTTCAAATAAAGTGTTGTCGCTCATCAAAACTTCTTTATAAAAATTTCTATACTCATAAAATATATACTAGTGAGATTAATTCCACATTTCTTACCACATTAGCATAAAAAAATCCTCTTTCATACATGCTGCATTATTTTGACTATTATTCTAACATGCATCAATTCTCATTCCGACAATTCACTAAATGATACTTTTTTTTTTCTATTTTAACAAGGCTCTAGTCATTTATTTAAATCAGAACGCCATTTCAACACATCATGCCATAATCAAAATGAGATCATGCAATCTACTTTCATCATACCAATTAAAATTTAACAATTAAACTATTTATCAACAAGCATGCATTATACTCCTAAATTATAAAGAATTTAAGAAACACCCACCCAAGAAATATAATTTCTTAGAAATTGAACTCCTAGAATGAAAAGCTTATAGTAGCAATTTCTCTTCCAAAAGCACTCCAAAACTCCAAAAAACCAAGCAATTGCATCCTCCGAAATGCACAGCAAGAATGCCTCCCGAAAAGCACAGCACCCTCATCTCTCGCATATATATATATATATATATATATATATATATATATATATATATATATATATATATATATATATATATATATATATATATAAATAGGAAATATTATAGGATGTATGTGAATGAGCAGGCGGAGAAACAAAAGGACTTGGCTGGACTGGATTTCGGCAGAGACAAAGAAGCACAGGAAAGCACTCATCTCACTTACATTTTCATATACATATATGTGTATACACCTACATAAGTATGTATATACATGCTTATATATATGTTGTATGGTGACATTGAGTGGAGAAAGCAAAGTAGGGTTGCTGGATGGTTTGTCTTTCGGATCTGGGCAAAAAAGAAAGAAGGGGGAAGGGAAGATGAGAGTGAATGAATTGTTTAGGGGTATTAGTAGAATTTTGATTGAATGGTTATTATAACTACTGCCCACTTAAGCCACTAAATACACTCCTAAATTCAAAAAATTCATTTTTCCCTCCATTCCAAAACAGCCGGATTCTTCTTGTTTGACTGTGCACATTGCACGTGTGCACGTGCACGTGCTTTGTGAACACCACAAAAATAAATTATTTTTATTTTTAAATTAAAGCATAAGTTATATATATATAATATGCGTATAAAAATTAGTTTTTAAAAAAAATTATACTTTTTATGTATGAATAAAATAGACACACACATACTTCATGAAATTTTATTTTAAAAGAATACGCCTAAATACGTGCACCGCAAACACGTGCGTCGCACGTAGAATATAAAAATGAGAAATCAACTTTATCAACGGAAAAATGTTCACAAATAATTGAAATACAATATATAAAAAATATATTTCATTAATTTTTATATTCCACAACGAAATCAATACGTATATAGAAAACACGTGCACCGCACGTATAAAATATTTTAATTAAAGTAAGAGAAAAATAAATTTCTATTTATAAAAAGAATTCGAACACGTCATTAAATAAAAGATTGAAATACATAAAAAATATCACACGTAGCGGTGGAGAAATACGTAATCGATACGTGCATTGATAACACATATAAAGCACGTAAAAATACAAAGATCGGAATTTTATATTTGAGTTGACTCAAATAGGATTTTAAGAATACGAGAAATGCATAATTAGTCGGAATCCAAAATACGTAGTGAAACACGTTACAAATATTACCATTAACAGTACAAAATACACGTGCGTAACACATGAGGGCAAAATTATCATTTCCAATTTTACGGGGTGTTACACTCCCCGTCCTCTGTTTTGCCTACCAAAACCCATCTCATCCCCTCCATATTCTTCATCGTCTCAACCCATCGCCACCCTGTTCCGCCCTCGACTACTACTCCTGCGCCCTCTCCAGTCGCCCCATCATTACCAACCCTACCTCAGCTCCGTAGTCACACCCCGCAATGCATCCCCTCCTTCCTCTATTTTGCTCCTGAAACAGAGCCCCGTCAACCACCACCCATCGTCGCCCCACCATTGCATCTCGCTTCCTCGACTGCACTCCCCGATTTTCCACCGCTCGACGCCACCACCAGCATCACCACCCCCCGTTGAGCACCGCCACATCCCCAGTCATCCTCGTCTTCCTTCTGAACCCATAGTCCCTGAGATCGACCACCTTCGAGCTCCTCTCTCCCTTGCTGCCATTCAGCTGACGACCCTCCATCAGCCTCGCTTTCGCTCGTCGAGCAGCAGTCGTCCGCCGTCGAAGTCGAGCCAAGCCTTGTCGGTGCTGTGCTATTGTTCCCTATTTGCTGTTTGGGGATCCGAAGTTGCCGTTTGCCATTTGGACGTGATCGTTTGACCTCAGCCGCTTATTTTGATCTTGATCTTACACTAGATTTCGATCGTGGTCTCGGCTGTCGATCGCTTGATCTTGAATCTTGATCTCGATATTTGATCTCGGCCGTTGGTTGCTTGATCTTGCACTTGATCGTCAATCTTCATCGAGATCCGTACCCGATCGTGATCGTCACATCAATATTTGCTTCGTTTGTGGTCATCATCATTGCTTTGGGATTCTCATTCCATTATTCTTGGTATTCAATTTTGTCGTCTAACAGGCAAGTCACTGTCTTCTTGAATTTTTAATTGTATGAAATTCAAGTTTTGTTGAAACTCTTGCAAGTAGATCCCTTTGTTATCGTATTATACATTGTTAATCTCCTTCATTGGGTCTATTGAGGGTTTACACAAGCTAACCCCAATATTCTTGACATCGTGCCACTTTGACTCCAAAAATATTGAATATTGCATACATCATATAGTATTGATGACAGGAAATTTTCTTACATCTCATAACCCGATTAGTTCTTGTATAGACAATTGCTAGGTTGTATGTTGTTTGATTGATTGATGGGTGATTGATGATAAATTAGTGTATGTATGTGTTCTAATTTTATTTATCATGTTTTGACACTCATCATGCTGATTATATAATTTACTGACTATAGAATTGACACCCAACATGTTAAATTAAATTATTTCATGAAAATACCCTAAAACTTTTATCTTGCTTGTTGGTTTGTATATTGACTGCTATATTTGAACCAGTAAATGATCTTAAAATGAATAATTTTCTAAATAAGAATTGTAGCCTTATGGGTCGGCAATATGGGCCCATTAACCTCGTTTTGCATGCCTCGCTCTTTAAAACCCCACCCCCCTCTCTCATTTTTCACTTCTCTTCTCTTTTAGTCAGGTGGTTATTTGTGCTAAGCGATGATTCTGGTGATCGTCGTTAGTTTTCCGGTGAATTCTCCGACAGCATGTTTTTTAAGGTAATTTATACTTAGTCTTTTTCCAAGTATAAATATGTCTCTTCTCTCTGTCTCCGAGTCGTCTTCTTCATGGTCCGAGCCCTCCCTTGAAGTGGCCGAAGCCCAGACTTCGAGTCGCCTAGATAAGGGCAAGAAGGTATCGGGCCGGGACACAATAGTGGAGGACCCGAAACGCATGGGGGAGTTCGGCAGGTTTCCAGGGCCACTGACCGGGCTTCATAGAGTTCGGGAGCTTCTAGAGGAGCATGCCGAGCGAATTGTTCACGGGAGGGGGAGGAGTTTCGAGGAGAATGCGGCGAGGGAGACGACCGAGGCGGATGAGACGGTGTCGATCCTCCGCGAAGAAGACTTGGGAGTGATCCAGGACAGTTTCCACATCCCGGAGGAGTACGAGCTTATGCTGCCGGGTCTCGGGGTTAGGGCCAACTCGCCGCTGCCAGTGACCATGTGTTGCTGGCCGGTTGACGCCTTTATCGCCGGGGCTCAGCTACCTCTCCATCTGTTCGCTATCCTCATTCTGAGGTGGTTTGGGGTTAGCCCCATCCAACTTATGCCGAACGCATGGAGAGTCATAAACAGCTTCGTACTTCACTGCCAAGCTGCTGGGATCGAGCCGGAGCTGAATGTACTTCGGACGATCTATCGGCTTCATCAAGGGAACTGGTCGGAGTTCCGGTACTATTTGGCTCCGAGGCATGGCGGTAGGCTCGTCATATGCCCCGACTCCATTAAGCACTGGCGTGAAAAGTTCTTGATAGTGCGGAGTGCAGAGGCCTGGCCCATCCCTTCCAATTGGGTGGAGGAGGTGCCGAAAAGGTTGAAGGCGCTGCCCAAGCTTCGCCCTGAAGAAGAAGAGGCAGTTCGGACACTTCTCGATCGGCCGAAGTATGATTGGAAGGAGCTGACCGAGGATGTCTTGTTCAGGGGAGGGCTCTGCCGCGTAGATCCCAGTACGCGGTTTCCTTTTTTTGTGCTTTGTTCTTCATACTTTATTTTGCATGAGTTGTATAGTGCTAACGAACTTTGTCTTTAATGCAGAGGCGATGGACTACGATGTGGTGCTAGCTTTGAGAGCAGGCCTCGCCAGTAAGGCGCCGAAGAAGCGCAAGAGGGTGGCCACCAAGTTACCGACCCCGAAGACTCCGCGGGTCACGGAGGCAGTCGAGGAGGTGGAGACCCTTAGTAGCCCGGTCGTTGCCGGTGCAGGTGCCTCGGCATCAACTGGGGTCGGCGAGTTCCCCATCGCCACAGCCCTGGGGATGACGACCCCCCCGTTGTCCGTGGCGGCCGAGGAGCTCCTGACCGAGGAGCACAAAAGAATCCATGTTCCGGACTGGCAAGTTCGGAAGCATGACGGATTCCCTGGTAACTCCTTAGCGAGTATGCAGGCCGTCAAGCATCTGGCAACGCCGAAGTATCGCGCCGCCATGGAGGCCGGGCAAGAAGGCGATGACATCATCGAGATTGCTCGCTCAGCCATCTCGGTAAGTATTGAACTTCTGCTGTTCACTAATTCTTCGTAGGCCTAATTTTACTAACTCCTTTAATGCCTCGTCTCCGGTCGCAGATCATCGTTCATTTTGGTCACCTCACGGAGAGGTTGACGGCTCTGGAGAAGGATCTGAAGCAAGAGTCCGACCAAGCTCGGAAAGAGAAGGCTCAGATGGGGAACGAGCTCGACAAGCTCACGGTCGAGTTCGAAGGGAAGAAGGCGAGGGTCGAGTCCCTCGAAGCTCAGGTCGCAAAACTGGAGGGCGATCTTCTTCGCCAGAAGGAGGAGGCGACCAAGCAATTGGCCGAGGCGGAGGCTAAGGTTGCCGCTGTGAAGGCAGCGGAGGATGCGACGATGGAGAAGGCGCAGGGTTTTCTCGCCCAAAATATGGCCAGGGCCTACGCCGAAGCCATTGCCCGGGTGACAAAGGCGTACCCTAACGTGGACTGCTCGGGATGGAGACTGTTCCCGGGCCACGTCGAGGGCTTCGACCCCGAATCCGAGGGGGAAGAAGAAGAAGGGGAGGACGAAGTCGAGACTGAAGTCGAAGTCATCGCCGAGTCCCCGGAGTCAGTGGTAACCCCGCTGGCGGTGGTGCCCCCTTCAGAGACGTCGACCCCCACCCACTCTTGCCGCCCTAGGAAAGAGGTCGCGCCCTGACAACGCTCGCTTTTTCTTTTCTTCTATTCTTCTTTTTTTTTTGTAATGCCTAATCGCGGACTGGCCACCACTTTTTTGTAATGAATGAAACGACTTTTTGGGCTCGACTGTGTCTCTCTATCTTTTCTCAAGAATCTTTGAAACTTGGCTAAGTGTAGGAGTTCGGCACTGTATTTGAGAATTTGTTGTTTGCTTCGACTTCTTTTCAGCTTGTGGTGGTGACTCAGGCCGTCGAGCCTATTGGTTTGAGGGACAACGCTCGTCCCAAGGTCGGCTTAGGAGCGACGAGGTTGTGCTTGGCGAGCGGAACCATCTTCAACTCATCTTGGGTCGGCGAGACATCGAGATCCGGCGACTGGAGAGCAGGATCGTCGAGATGACCCCTTTAGGAGAGGATGAGGGTTCATCAACTGCATTTAGCTATGGCCTTCGGATCAAGTGCATTCGCCACACCTTATCCAAAATAACAGCGAAGAGGGACGATCTGCTTTCTGAGATCCGCCACCTGCAAACCGTAGAGGCGGAGCTTCGGACGGAGGGAGAGGGACTGACGGCCGAGGTGGCCAAACTGATGACCGAACGGGACGAACTGACGGCCGAGGTCGACGCACTAAAGAGAGCCACGGTAGACAAGAGCATCGAAGTCACTCATCTTTGCCGTCTTATCGCGAGTCGCTCCGGCGTCCCGAGCTCCGTGATACCTCCTCGCTTCGAGGTTGATGTCAAAGCTAACTCTCTGAGGGAGCAGATCTCAGAGCTAGAGGCGGAGGTGGCTCGCCTCAAACCGTGCTCGGGGCCGATCAACGTCAGGAGCACTTCGTGTACTCGCGCGGAGAGCGATCGGGGCATCACATTTTATGAGATCGCGACCCATCCGCCTATCGGCCATCCTAGCCCGGGGGATGCGCAAAGCTCGGTGGACATTTCATCGAACGGGGCATCCGTCGGTGCGGCTGCTAGGGGCAGTGCCGAGGATACGTCCCAATTCGCTGGTTTGGGGTCGAGCTCCGGAGGTAAACGTCGCCACCCTCGAGTGTCTTTGAAGCGGAACATCCCTGCGCCACGGAGGCATTGAAGATCTCTCTTTTTTGTTTTTTTCCTTTTTTGAAGTCTCTGTATTTAGCCTAAGTGCAGCAAGTCGGCATTGTAATTTTTGCCGTGTAATCTTGTTGTATGGAAGAGGCGCGTTGTACTGCATCCCAATTCTTAATAATATTTCTTTCTCAGGCTTGCATGTTCTTTGTAGCTTTGTGTAGTTGTTTTTCTTGTGACTGTGTTCGTCGTGCCGAGGTCCCTGAGCTGGTCTTTTGCTCATTTGGGGGTCGGCGACATGAGCATTTGGCCGGTGGTTCCGAGCTGTGCTTCGGTCACTCCATCTTGCGAACTTGCGAGATGAGTCGGGCTTCGCTCGGTAGTGAGCTCGCAGAGTGCAGTCGAGCCATGTGTTGGACCCCGAACCATCGTTAGAGTAGTTCAACGGTTGTGGGAGCAATTCCGAATGGCGAACTACTTCTAGCTCGCTTAGAAGCGATCTTGCGAAGTAGAATCGAGCCAAGTGTTGGACTGCGAACCATCATTAGATTAGTTCAACGGTTGTGGGAGCAATTCCGAATGGCGAACTACTTCTAGCTCGCTTAGAAGCGAACTTGCAAAGTAGAATCGAGCCAAGTGTTGGACTCCGAACCATCGTTAGAGTAGTTCAACAGTTGTGGGAGCGATTCCGAATGGTGAACTACTTCTAGCTCGCTTAGAAGCAAACTTGCGAAGTAGAATCGAGCCAAGTATTGGACTTCGAACCATCGTTAGAGTAGTTCAACAGTTGTGGGAGCAATTCCGAATGGCGAACTACTTCTAGCTCGCTTAGAAGCAAAATTGCGAAGTAGAATCGAGCCAAGTGTTGGACTCCGAACCATCGTTAGAGTAGTTCAACGGTTGTGGGAGCAATTCCGAATGGCGAACTACTTCTAGCTCGCTTAGAAGCAAACTTGCGAAGTAGAATCGAGCCAAGTGTTGGACTCCGAACCATCGTTAGAGTAGTTCAACAGTTGTGGGAGCAATTTCGAATGGCGAACTACTTCTAGCTCGCTTAGAAGCGAACTTGCGAAGTAGAATCGAGCCAAGTGTTGGACTCCGAACCATCGTTAGAGTAGTTCAATGGTTGTGGGAGCAATTCCGAATGGCGAACTACTTCTAGCTCGCTTAGAAGCGAACTTGCGAAGTAGAAATGAGCCAAGTGTTGGACTCCGAACCATCGTTAGAGTAAAGAGTAAAAGCAGAGAGATGTAAATAATTTCTTCAAGTAAAACATGAAAAAACTTTCTTTATTGATGATTAGTGATCGGCTGCTTCTAAAGTTGCAAGCCGTCATTACAAGAGAGAAATAAAATAAAAACAGTACAAGTAATAGGAGAGAAACGGTTCGACATCTTAGAAATACTTAGAGAGGCGTTGGTGCTCTCTCTTCGTATTTTAGAAGATGGTCGGCATTCCAGGTCCTAGGGATCTCTCTGCCTTCGAGGTCTTCTAGTCTGTATGTCCCGGGGCGGATTACTTTGGCGATCTTGTAAGGTCCCTCCCAATTTGGGGCCAATTTGCTCTTCTGACCTGGGAATGAGATGGCTAACTTTCTGAGGACTAGGTCCCCTTCTTTGAGGTCCGTAGGGCGGACTCTCTTGTTGTATGCCAACTCGATCCTTCTTCGGTAGCTTTGTTGACGAATGGTGGCTCTTTCTCGGATCTCATCTATCAGGTCCAGATTTGCTCGAAGCTCTCTGGAATTTTGTTCATCTTCATAAGCCATTAGACGGGGAGAAGGTATTCCGACCTCTAGGGGGATCATAGCTTCGGACCCATAGATGAGGTTGAATGGGGACTCGCCTGTGGGGGTCCGTTTTGTGGTGCGGTAGTTCCACACCACGTTGGGAAGCTGATCGACCCACAAGCCTTTGGAACATTTATCCAACCTCCTCTTAATGCCGGAGAGGATTTGTCGGTTAGCATTCTCGACTTGGCCATTCGACTGGGGATGGGAAACAGAGGAGAATCGGTGTTGGATGGCGAGGTCTTCACATAGAGCTTGGAAGGCAGCCCCCGTGAACTGGGTTCCGTTGTCTGTTATGAGGACCCGAGGGACGCCGAATCGGCAGATCACGCTCTTCCAAAAGAACTGAACAACCTTGTTCTCGGTGATCGTGGCCAAGGGCTCAGCTTCTATCTATTTTGAGAAGTAGTCGATTGCCACGACTAGGAATTTGAACTGGCCGGGAGCTGGTGGAAACGGCCCTAGTAAATCCATCCCCCACATTGCAAAGGGGATTGGACTTGATAGGGAAGTGAGTGGAGCTTGTGGGAGGCATTGGATGTCGAAGTACTTCTGGCAGGAGCTGCATTGCCGAACGTGCTGTTCGGCGTCTCGTAGGAGAGTGGGCCAGAAATATCCGTAATTCAACACTTTGCGGGCTAGAGCTCTCGATCCCGAATGTGCCCCGCTGATGCCCTCATGAAGTTCTTGCAGGACGTAGTCGGCTTGCCCGGGGGAGAGGCATCTCAGGTACGCCCTGCCGTCTACCTGTGTGAAAATGCGTTTATATAGGATACCTCCAATTAGTGTGTAACGCTCGGCTCGGGTTCTCACTCTTCGAGCTTCCTTAGGATCTTCGGGGAGGAGCCCATCCCTTAAGAATTCAACGAGGGGTTTCATCCAGTTATCTTCAAGCAGGACAGGTAACGACTCCATAGAGTCGGGAGTTTCGTCCTTTATACTTGGCTTCAGAAGGACCTCTATCAAGATGGTCTGCTCGAGACCTTGAAGGGAGGAAGAGGCTAGTTTGGAGAGGGCGTCGGCCTAAGCATTTTCTTCCCGAGGAATTCGTTGGATGAGGGCTTCTTCAAACAGTGCCATGAGGCTCCTGACCTTGGCTAAGTATTTAACCATCCTGTCATCACGTGCTTCATATTCACCGAGGACCTGATTCACGACTAGCTGAGAGTTGCTAAAGATCTTGAGGCGTTGCGCCCCTGCGTTGCGAACCATTCCAAGGCCGGCTATGAGTGCCTCATATTTTGCTTCGTTATTAGAGGCCTTGAAGTTGATACGGAGGGAGTATTGGAGGATGAAATCATCTGGGCCTGCCAGAATGACCCCTGCCCCACTTCCCTCATTGCAGGAGGATCCATCCACATAAATTGTCCAGATGGGTGGTCCCTTCACTGTTTGGCTGGACTCGGGGATGATACTTTCAACTATGAATTCTGCTAAGGCCTGAGCCTTGATCGCGGTCCGAGGCTGATAAGTTATATCGTGCTGGCTCAGCTCGATAGACCACTTCATAAGACGACCGGAGGTCTCCGGCTTGTGGAGCACTTGCTTCAGCGGTTGGTCGGTAAGAACGACCACCGAATGGGACTGAAAGTACGGGAGAAGCTTTCTCGCGGCCATCACCAGGGCATAAGCCATCTTTTCTATCTTCGGGTAGCGAAGCTCGGCATCCCGAAGTACTTTGCTCACATAGTAGATGGGCTTTTGAGCCTGGTCTTCTTCCCTTACTAAAACGGAACTGAGGGTCTATTCGGAGGCTGCCAAGTAGAGGTAAAGGGGTTCACCAGGAATGGGTTTGCTGAGGAGAGGAGGGTTGACGAGGTAAGCCTTGAGCTGTTCGAACGACTCCTGTTGCTGCTGTCCCCATTCGAAACCTTTAGCCCCCCTGAGGGCCTTGAAGAAGGGGAGGCATTTCTCCCCAGACTTCGAGAGAAAATGCCCTATGGCAGATAGGCGGCCTGTTAGCCTCTGAACTTCCTTAACATTCTTGGGAGGGACCATGTCTAATATGGCCTTGATTTTCTCAGGGTTTGCTTCAATTCGTCGTTGGCTGACCATGAAGCCGAGGAACTTTCCTGACGAGACACCGAACGCACACTTGTTCGGATTGAGTCTCATATTGTGCTTTCTCAAAACATCGAACGCCTCCTGTAGGTCAGTCATATGATCGGCTCCTCGGATGCTTTTTACAAGCATGTCGTCAACATACACCTCCATATTCCGGCCAATTTGAGCTTGGAAAACCTTGTTGACGAGGCGTTAGTATGTTGCGCCTGCATTCTTCAAACCGAAGGGCATAACCCTATAGTAGTAGAGGCCCTGATCGGTCACGAATGAGGTCTTCGGGATATCCGGAGGAAACATCCGAATCTAATTGTAGCCTGAGAAGGCATCCATGAAGCTGAGGAGCTCATGTCCCGAGGTGGCATCAATCAGAGTGTCAATACTCAGAAGAGGGAAGGGATCCTTGGGGCAAGCCTTGTTGAGATCAGTAAAATCGATACAAATCCTCCAAGTCCCATTGGACTTCTTCACCATTACTACATTCGACAACCACTCGGGATAGTTCACCTCTTGTATGAACCGGGCCTTCAAGAGCTTGTCCACCTCCTCTTTTATGGCTAGCTGGCGCTCGGGGGCAAACTTGCGCCTCTTTTGTTGAACCGGTTTGGACCCCGGAACAACGCTGAGGTGGTGGACTAAGAGCTCTTCGGAAATTCCGGGCATGTCTGCAGCTGACCAAGCAAAGAGGTCTCGGTTCCTTCAGATGCACTGTACAATGTCCGAGCATAGGGCGGACAGGAGGGTCTTGCTAACAAAGAACTTTCGAGTTGGATCCTGCTCTGAGAAAAGCACTTCCTCCAATTCATCCACCGGCTCGGACGTCGGTCGGGCAGCATCTTGGGGGATTTCTAGAGTTTCTAGGGAGAGGACCGGACCGAGGGTAGAGGTCATGTAGCACTTGCGGGCCGTTTCCTGATTGCCTTTTACCTCCCCTACTCCTGCCCGGGTGGGGAACTTCATTTTGAGGTGATAGGCGGAAGGGACGGCTTCAAGGGCGGCCAGGCCGGGCCGACCCAGAATGACATTGTAGGCTGCGGGGACATCTACGACCATGAAGTCCATCGACTCCGTTCGGGTAGTAGGAGTTTTGCCAGCAGTTACGTCGAGGGTGATCATCCCTTCAATAGTCACTGGCACTCCCGTGAACCCATGGAGCATGTAGCCGGTGGGCTTGAGTCTGTCTCGGGAGAGCTTTAGGCCTTTAAAAGCGGCGAGGAAGAGGATGTTAACGGAGCTGCCATTGTCCACTAGGATCTTCTCCACTTTGAAGTTTGCCATGTGGAGGCTGATGACGAGTGCGTCACAATGAGGGGTGCGGACACCTTTAAGATCTTCGTCCGAGAATGTGACGGGCACTCCGAGGCCTTTGGGAGGAGGGGTGGTGCGAACTGAATTGACTTATCTTATAAATGCCTTTCGAGAGGAGTTAGAGGAGCCCCCCATTGGACCCCCATGGATGAGGTGTAGGACACGCTCCTTTTCGAAGTCGGGCATTTCATCGCGCTTTGGACGCTTGTTAGCCCCCCGAGGCGGGGGAGGAAGGTCGGCTCGGTCCTTTCTCACGAATCTGGTCAGCTTCCCCCTCTAGATGAGGGCTTCTATCTCATTCTTCAAGGCCCGACAATCGTTGGTGTCATGGTCGTGGTCCCGATGATAATGGCACCACTTCTCTTTATCCCTCTTCTTACCAGGGGTGTTCATTTTTGGTGCAGGAGGTATCACACCCTCCTTCTCAACTTCCATGAGAATTGTGGAGATATTGGCGTTAAGGGGAGTAAATTTTTCAAACCTGGGGGGAGGTCGGCACTGGCCGGCATTATCCTTCTGGAGCTTCTTGGCTCCTTCCTCTTCTGTTCCTTTTCTCTTAAACCCGGAGGAAGACCCCTCCAAGTTGGGGCGGTGCTCAGCTTCTTCCGCCCGAATATACTTTTCGCTTCGGAGGAGGAGGTTAGAGAAGTTCTGTGGGGGCTTCTTGGCAAGGGAGGAGCGAAGGTTGGAGTTGAGGACATTGGATTGAAAAGCTGCTGCAGCGACCGACTGGTCGAGGGATGCTATGGACCTAGCTTTAGCCGTGAACCTCTTCACATAGTCTTTCAACTTCTCACCCTTCTTCTGGTGGAGGTACAGTAGCGAGATGCTGGTCTTCTTAGTTCTACGGCTACTGACAAAATGGGTGACGAAGAGGGTCTCGAATTGCTCGAAGGAGAATATTAAGGATGGGGCAAGGCGAGAGTACCATTCTCGAGCTGGACCCTTGAGAGTTGTGGGGAAGGTTTTACAGAGCAGAGCATCGGAAGCTTGATGGATGAGCATGAGGGTTTTGAAGCTCTCGATGTGATCGACGGGGTCAGTCTCCCAGGAGTAGGTCTCAAATTGAGGAGGCTTGAAGCCGATTGGTACGGGTGCATGGTTCGGGAAAAAGGAGGTCTGCTAGGACGAAGAGTCCTTCCTCTAAGCTCTTCTTCTCGGTCTAACTGACCCAAGCGCCTCTCCATCTCATGAAGACGGTGGTATACAGCGTCGTCCCTTCGACGGTAATCAGTCGAGCCTCTAGACTCATCTTCGTATGACGGAGAGCGGGGGCTATGACGATGGTAGCTCCTGGAGCGGCGAGGACTTGGCATATGCCGGGAGTTGCTAGGTGCGGGAGGAGGAGTTGGGGACCGTCGGCGAGGACTTCGGACCGGAGGAGGAGAGGGGATCTTTGGAGCATTGGTATTAGGACGGAGATTGAGAGCTTGTAGGACGGTCGCTTGGAACTGCTAGAACTCGGCACGGGTGATGGGTGCCTCATCATTCCTAGGCTGTTGCCGACCTGCAGGGGAGTGTGGCCTTCTTCTGTAATGCTCGGGGGACTCTCTCCGCCCCCTTCGGGTAGGGGACCTTCTGTATTCTCGGCGGTGAGGGGATCGCTCATCCGGACGGTGTTGGCGGGAGGTTCCCTCTCGGGCCCGCTTTTCATTCAGACGGCAGCGAAGATCCTCATCCTTCTGCCGATTGAGGACGGTGTTGCGAAGATCGAAAGCTCGGGGATGATGGGAGGCCATAGAGTCCGAGGAGGCATTGTGGATGGAGACGTGATCCGGATGGAGGGGCTGTTTCTGCGGATTGGGACCCTTAGGAGGTTGTTTCTTCTGAGGAGCGGGCTGGTCCTGTTGGAGTGGGCCCTCTGCTTGAGGAAGAGGTTGCCCCTGCTGTTGAGCGGGCTGAGGGGGAACTTCCTGTTGCTGATCGGGGTTGGGTCCTCGGTTGGACCCTCTGGATCTGACTTTTCTAGGAGGCATGGCTGGAGAAGAACTGACCAACGGGAAGAGGGGAGGTTGCTATTCGTTACTTTCCCACAGATGGCGCCAATCTGTTGCCGCTAAATTTGGTGTGGGGGCAAACAGATAGTATTTGTGGATTCTTAAGAAAATTGAATAGCAAACCTGTATACCTGTTCCGTCGGAGTTTGACGCTGACTCCTACCGTACACCTGCAAAAAGTGCGAGACACCGGGGTTGTTCCCGGCGACGCACCCTCTGATGCTCAAGTCAGTAATCAGGGATGATTAAGAAAGAGCGTGAAAACTGGCAAAAGAATGATTACCTCTTAATGGAGATGGATGGGGGTATTTATAGGCATCTTAGGGATCAGATTAGGAATGTAATCTCTATGATCTGATAAGGAATATACTCCTTGTAAACAGATTAGGAATGTAATCCCTAATTCTCAGTGGAAGGATAGGCATGAATTAGGGTCGTTGATTAGGATTTAATCAGAAACCCTAATTCTATCCCTCTGGATCGGGCTTTCCGCTGGTTGAGACCCGCACCCGATTGAGGTGGATCTATTCGCGGGTTATTGGATCTTTGACGAAGAGATCCAGTACCCATCTCAGACCCATGGGTAGGTGAAATTATCGTTTTACCCCTGGGCTTCAAGATTCGTGCCCGATTTGGACGGTTCCGATTTAACCCCATTTTTAGCCATATCAATAACAATACATAAAAGGTGAGAAACCCCCACCCAAAGAAATCGGTTGGAAGAACTTGCTTTCTTCCTTCTCCTCCTTGCTCCTAGTTCTTGCTCCTGTTCAAGAAAACCCCATGAAAAGAGAACCCATAATGAAAAACACTCTTTTTCTTTTGATTCTCTCTTTCTTTTCTATCTTTCTTTCTCATTTTTTTTCTAAAATTTAAAACAAGGAAGAAGTAGAAGGGAATAGATGGAAATGAAAAAACAAATCAAAAATAGGCTTTGCCCTTTGGGTTTGGCCGGCCGGGGGGGGGGGGGTATAGGTGAGTTTGTGGTTGAGAAGAACCCAAGTGTTCTTCTCATTTGTGGCTCAAAACATTTGGGAATCAATTTGCAAATTAATATTGCAATTAACTCCCTAATCCAATCCTAACCCTTTATTCGATCATGATGGATAAAAAATAAAAGGTATTTTCCCAAAATCGCATACTACATGATTTTTTACAAACGTACGAAATCGATACAGTACATATACGTACATATATCTGTCTATACAGATAACTTTTATTAGTTAAAACGAATAATCTCTACTAAAAATATTTTAATTCAGAAATAATAATAAAAATAATTTTATTACCGGCTCGGAAGATTTCAGTTCCAATTTGATACAATACAGATGTATATAGAGTGGTATATATATACAGATAATGTTTATTAACAAAACCGGGTAATATCCACTAAAAATATTTCAATTCTGAAAATTAAAATAAAATATTAATAAAATAATAATTTTTTAATACCAGCCCGGATATTTCAGAAATTTTCTCAAAAACGTATTTTACAAGATTTTGTTCAAGTGCACAAAACCCATACAATACATATATATACTTACTAGTATATATATACAGATTATTTTTTATTAATAAAACCAAGAAATTTCCATAAAACTTTTTAATTTTAAAAATAATAATTATTCAAATATAATATCCAACCGGGATATTACAGTACTCCCTCCTTAGAATAGTTCTGTCCTCAGAACTACGTTTAGTCAGGAGAACAGAAAAATATCCATACACTAAATAACTCGGGGAAAGAAATCTTATATGGCTTTCCGGCTCCTGAGTGACTCCTCCATGAACTGGTTCTCCAAAGAACTCGACCTTGATCCCTAACCTGCCTTTAAACTTTACTAAAATTGAGATGTAACTCTTGAATCTTGGTCAGAATTGCTGATGTTGGCACTCCATGCTGCTTCATTACGCCTTCAATGTGGACTTCCGCTAATTTTTCTAGCGACTAAGTCATCTCCATCGGAAGAAAATGTGCAGACTTTGTCAACTGATCCCCAATAACCCAAATTGAGTCATTCATTTCTGAATTCCTGGGCAATCATGTGATGAAGTCCATACTGATATTCTTAGATTTCCTTTCATCAACTTGCCGCTTCGGTGCTTCAATCCCTGCATCTCCTACCTAAGCCTTCTGACTTGCTTACTTAGACTCAGCTGCAGCTCCCATCGTGCCAAAACTGAGGTCTGATCTTGAGTACTCACTTCAATACTGGTTTACTTGATCTCATCATTTAGCTTCTTACTTCCTTTACGGTCTTTGACTGAGGCTAATACTTCACTGCCTCGATTTTTTTGCAGTTTGGTAGCCACTCCCTCCTTAGAATAGGACAGGGCATACGAACATCACTTCTGACTTCCAGGATTTTCTCCTATAATTTGCTCAAAGCTGATGCTCCTGTAGTTGCTCAGAACTGCAGTCAAATGCTCAACATGCCCTTTTTTCATCCCTGCACGGTCTAACTCTAACAAATCTATACTTAGGGTCTTCCTTTTGATTTGGAGTTTACATCCCTTATAACATAAATCTGCAATGAGGATTGCTCCAAATGGTGTAATCAACAAAACCAAATCTAGAGTCGCCTCCCGTTCACATCTCAACTTCTTGAAAAATAATTCAGACAAAAGAATATGATGAACTAGGTTCGAAAAAAATGATTGCTAGGATTTCATATAGATATAAATCCATTCGGTTACAAAAAGTGTTACATCATATATTACTTCTTTGTCCAAAATAAATTTCAAAATACAACTTTTAAACTTAGTTGCAGCTCCATATGCACATACTAATAATGGCTCTCCTGCTTCTTCAACTTGCCTTTAGTAAGTGCAAACTCTCACATTTGGTAAACAGGCTCCTTTCCTTTATTGTTCATCTTCGGGGTTAATCTGCCGTCAATCTTATGAAGCTGGAAACAATTTGGCCCAATATGACAAATCTCCCCATAATTGTAACATGTACGGGTCTCCACCTGAGGGTTTTTTTACTCGGACACTGACTCTTGAAATGGCCATGCTCCCCACAAAGGAAACAACTTCCTGACTTGGCGCCTCCAAGTTTGCCCTACGTTTTCTGAGTCTTGTGCTTCTGACCTCTGTTCTTGAACCCTGATGCTGGTGCAGATCCTTTCCCTTGTAGTCGTGGACAGATTGATTTCCCGTACCCAACTTCCTCACAGAAATGGCATACTACAACCTCAGTGGTCCCCTAGAATTGCTGCCATTCATGCTGCAGTCGTGCCAATCTGGAATCAAAGTGTTCCTGCTCCTTTGCTAGGCCTGCTAATGCAGCTCTGCAAGCATCTCTCAGTTGCTTAGCTTGACTGGTCCTGTACTTCCTTAGCTTTGTTATTTCCCGATGTATGCTGGCTGCCGTCGTTGTGCGTTGATCCACATTCAGCCCCTGTGGTGATGAAGGCGAGTCCGTCTTAAGGTTAGCTTGTAAGGAAATCTTCTTCGGCTCCTCGCTCGAGATCATCGGATCATCCCTTGAAATCGGCTCACTCTCTTCCATCCACACATCATCGGTTAAGATATCCTCGAATACCATCCTTAAAACACATATATACTGGAATTAGTCTAGATATAGAAAAATTATAAAATATAAGTTGAAAGAAACAACAATATGAATTATAACTGTCTACAACTAGCTAAAACCCGACTCCTAAAAGGCATCCAAGTTTAATTTTCCTACTGTGTTGGACTATAAATTGAAGTTGGATCTGATACCACTCTGTAACGCCCCGATTTCTATACACTGGGAAACCGTGACATAAGCCAGAATCTTTTCCTTCAATTAGCCACAATACACAGAAAAAAGGAAAATTTAAAACTTTTTATTCAACACAAATGTATTATAAGTCCGAATGTTATAAAACTGCAATACATTACATCAAAGTGTTACAATAATGCCATACAAGCCCAAGTGTTACAAACTTTCAATAAAAATTACATCAGAGTACAATGAATAATATAACACTTGGTACTTTCACTAGGGTGCTTCTCAACATAAATAAGTTTACAACAGATGTTACAATGGTACCCAACATATATTACAATTGAAATCAACACTTTGCTTCTCTTGCCTTGAGTCCTCCTGAATCCTATACCTGTAGTTTTGCAATCCAGTACATATTGAAGTGGGGACGTCAGTACATATACTGACGCTTTAAGGCTAATGACTAGCAGCGATTATCAACTTTAAACAAACAGATTGATGAAAAGAGAAACGTGTATATATATAATTGATGTGTCAGTGTATGCTATGACTTAGAATCTAATGCAGGATTAACTAATGCAATGATTCACTTATTCTAATGCAAGAAAGTCTCCGGAACAGTATGCTGCCCATATCAACATACGCCCATAACAAGCCTTTTCTTCATATATAAGGATTTGAATCCGTGCCATGAATTCTACTCTTGTACTCAACATGTTTCTTAAGATACAGCGTGATAGATGAAGTTGCTCTGAAATGGTCTAATCCCGCCATTCGCAGTCATACAGTGGTGTTTCCGTTTGCCACTATTGCCCGGCGTCCATCCCCTAGCTTCGACAGGAATCTTTGTAACACCCCTGATCCTAGCTCAGACAATTTATACAATTTATAAGACAAATTAGATACTATGTAGTACAACTGCCCACCACTATCTCTCAAAAATTGGTTAACCAATTAGGTAACCCTTAATCCTTAGCTATTACTATTTATATTATATTTTATTCTTATTAGTTACCGATATGGAACAAATTTTTCCCATATTCTCTCTCTCCTTCCCTGAGAGAAGCAACCATAACATCGGGTGGGCCCCCCCATGGCTTCCGCCACATCATCACTAGCATTTTGACCAAAGTCAACCGAACATGAACAGCACAAGTGCTGGTTAACTACTCACGGTGGCCCCATCCATTTACCATACAACATAATATTACCATCATGCATATAATATACTTTGAACAGCACCATTTTATATATATATATATATATATATTATTTATACTATTTATGGTCTTTGACAATTACCGGGGTGTTATAATCTTTCCTGCCCTTATCATGCCACTTCAGAAATTAACAGACGAGATACGGATCCCGTGCTCCCAACTCGTGAGAAGGCACAGACCATATCCCTTTGATAGGAAGGGTACAACCAATAACACCACCTAGTGTTGGCCTATAGAATAGGTCGGATCATAAGGTATCATCCTTACCAACTCTTTCCCTTCGGTGAAAAATGATAATAAATAAGGGTTACGTAGTAATAGCCATAAGTTACTACCCTAACTATGTCATTAACCCTACACAATCTGAGGGATGACAACAGTACTAACACAACATGCTAGGTCTGAAGTTAGACTACACATGATAATTCTACTAGGTGCTCAACCTAGACTTACCAGAATTCCTAAGGATCTTGTTCATAGCCTATCGATCCAAGATCCTGGCAATACGAATGTATTCGCATGCTACTGCCCTGAACATGGATTCCGTCTACACTCCCGGCCTGCGATCAACCTACACCGGTTAAGATCTAACGGTGCATGAAGGGTAACCCGTCCATAGTCCATGAGGAGTAAAATAAATACATGTCTTAATGGTCGATGGCTCCTAGGGCAATAATATCACCCTAGACGAGCACAATAACTGCATACTAGCTAATAAGCTATATACGAGCAAAACAACTTACATACGAGCCGACTAGCTGCGTATGAGCCGAACGAATTACATACAAGCCAACTGGCTATGTATGTGATAAATGAATCATATAGAAGCAACCATAAAAGTCTTCTAACAACCTAGAAGCAAAATAACATGCTACTAGCAAAACTTGATCTTTTATACTCAAAATCAACATGAAAGTCTTCTAATACCCTAGAAGCAATTAAACCTGCTACACTTATCGGAATTCAACAAAATTAGACTTTTTAGAATGGTGAGAATATCTACTACAACTCTCTAGTTGAAAACTTTTTCAGATTAAGTTAATAAGTGGTATAAAAACCTCAAACAATCTAACTAGCGAAGCTTCAGCCGAAATGGCCAGCTGCCGTAACTTGCAACGGTCATAACTCCTACTATGCTTATCGGAATTTAACCAATTAGGACCGTCTGAAAAGGTGAGAACCTCTACTACAACTTCCTAGTTAACAACTTTCTCAGTTTCCATATGGAATTCAAAATCAAACTCTTTAAACACAATACAAGAACAACAAAAGACAGCACAAAGCTGAAGCTTGTAAAGCTCACAACTTTTGCTATACTTGTCGGAATCTAACAAAATTAGACATTTTGGAAAGGGGAGAACATCTACTACAACTTTCTAGTTAACAACTTTCTCAGATTGCTTATGGAATTCAATTCCTCGCTCTTTGAACACAATTCAAGAACAACAAAAGCACAGCCAAAAACTGAAACTTCCTAAGCTCATAACTTTTTCTATACTTATCGGAATTCAACAAAGTTATACTTTATGGAAAGGGGAGAACTGCTACTACAACTTCCTAGTTAACAACTTTCTCAGATTCCTTATGGAATTCAATTCCCCGCTCTTTGAATACAATTCAAAACTTCCAAAGCTCATAACTTTTGCTATACTTATCGGAATTCAAAAAAAAAAAAATTTTATGGAAAAGGGAGAACATCTACTACAACTTCCTAGTTAACAACATTCTCAGATTCCTTATTGAATTCAATTCCCCGCTATTTGAACACAATTCAAGTACAACAAAAGACAGCACAAAGCTGAAGCTTGTAAAGCTCACAACTTTTGCTATACTTGTCGGAATCTAACAAAATCGGACATTTTGAAAAAGGAAGAACATCTACTACAACTTCCTAGTTAAGAACTTTCTCAGATTCCATATGGAATTCAATTCCCTGCTCTTCAAACACAATACAAGAACAACAAAAAAGGACAGCAAAAGTTGAAACTTGTAAAGCTTATAACTTTTGCTATATTTATTGGAATCTAACAAAATAGGTCACTTTGGAAAGGGGAGAACATCGACTACAACTTTCTAGTTGATCACTTTTTCAGATTCAATCAATAAGAGGTCCAAAAACTTTGAACCATCCAGACAGCGAGCTTCAGCCAAAAAGCTGGCTGCTGAGATTTGTAAAGCTCATAACTTTTGCGAAACTTATCGGAATCTAACAAAATAGGCCATTTTGAAAAGGGGAGAGCATCTACTACAACTTTCTAGTTGATCACTTTTTCATATTCAATCAATAAGAGGTGCAAAAACTTCGAGCCATCCAGACAACGAGCTTCAGCCAAAAAGCTGGCTGCTGAGATTTGTAAAGCTCATAACTTTTGCAATACTTATCAGAATCTAACAAAATAGGTTATTTTTAAAAGGGAAGAACATCTACTACAACTTTCTAGTTGAACACTTTTTCAGATTCCGTAAGGAACTCAAAATCCAGTCCCTTAAACACAAGTCGAATCAACCAAAACAGCCGTTTTGTTGCAAAACTTGCTGTTTTGGGGAAACGATTTGTTTAACCCATCAAATTAACCCAGAAAATTCTATAAAAATTAGAGCATGATAATAACACATATAAGAACCCCTCTAATTAATTTGGGCTCAAGATTTCAACTTTAGCATAACAAATTAATTCTAACCATCAAAACTACAAGATTGAATCTTTAGGTTTTTGTTTTAGTTCTACTACTTGAATCTTTGTTTGCAGATTTCTGTAAGGAAAATCTGAAAAAGGGAAAATATTTCAGTGGAAACTTTGCCAAAATTTTATTTGAAATATAACTATTTTAGTTTATGTTTAAAGTGGTATACAAATTGAAAGAATTGAATTTGGAGTTATAAAATTGAAAGAAAAAAAATGGGGTGTTACAAGTTAACAGTCAATGCCACATGTCGCCTAATCATTGTTCGCTACTCGCTTGCAACATAATTTGCTAGAGAGCGTCGAGCAAACAAGAAACCGAATGAAAAGAGGCTGAATTGGCGTTGACCAGTCAACGGTCAACGCTATGTGTCGCCTCATCATTGTTCGCCAACGCTCACTAGTCGCTCGCCACATTGTTCTCCAGAGTGTGCCGAGCAAACAAGAAACCAAAGGAAAAAAGGCCGAAATGTTTTTGACCAGTCAACGGTCAATGCCACGTGTCACCTCGTCATCATTTTCCAATGCTCACCAGTTGCTCGCCACGTCGTTCGCCAACGCTTGCCACATTGTTTGCCAGAGTGCACCAAGCAAACAAGAAACTAAACGAAAGTGGCTGAAGTGGCGTTAACCAGTCAACAATCAGCATTGACCAGTAAACGGTCAACACCACATGTTGCATCGCCATCGTTCGCCAATGCTTGCCAGTTGTTTACCGAAGTGTGCCATGTCGTTCGCCAGAACGCGCTGAGCAGACAAAGAACCGAACGAAAATGCATAGAAGCATTGACTAGTCAAGGCCAGTGCACTGTTCAATCTCCTCGTTTTTTGTGTGCGTCGTGATTGACCATCCAGATTTTGCCACATCATCAAGGTGATTTCCTTTTTAAATTAATTTCTTTTTTTAATTATTAAATTGTATTAATTATTTAAAAATACGAAAAATGATTAAAAAATCGAAAAAACTAATTAAAATTCTAAAAATAATTATTAATTTGGAAAATAATTTTAAAATCCAAAAATATAATTATTAAATTAGAATAATTTTCAAAAATTAATTATTAAAATTCTGAAATTGAATAAAAAAATAAAAAATGATTAAAAATTGGAAAAAATTCAGAAAAATCGGGAAAAATAAAAAAAGGTCCAGAAAATTCTTTAAAAAATACTAAGTCCTTTACAAACTTAGAAAGCATCGTTATGCCCCGAGCGAGATGTAAACATCCCAAAAAACCCGGATAAATTCTGTAAGCCATTAAAAATAAGCGAACTATTCCTCAAATGCTGTAGAACTTGATAGTGGGGGGCTTGTGATATGGCTAGAAATAGAACCAAATTGGGACTGTTCAAATCAAGCACGAATCTTAAAGCCTTCAGGGTAAAACTGTAATTTCCACTATAAGCGGGTCCGAAAATGGGATCTGGGTCTTTTCCAAGCCCAATAACCCAAAAACGGGTTTGCCTTACTGGGTTAGGGTGACAAATCATTATGCATAAACCCATATCAGTTAAAGAATTATTTAAATTCATGATTATCCATAAGAGATGGTTCAAAAATCATAATATCTTATCTTGAAGGGGGTTTAAACTCTCCTCAACCACTCTTACCTCTTCATGAAGAAAAGATAAATGATTCAATCCAAAAACATCAGAAAGTAGAGATAAATCATTATCTTGAAACTGACCAAAGCGCCTACAAATATCCCCTACCTCCACCAGAAACAAGTAATCAGTAATTTCTCATCAGAAAACTCTTTTAAAGGCTTCTTGATTTCTGACTTGAGCGTCAGAGGGTTTGTCGCCGGGATCAACCCCATTGTCTTATTCTTTTTGCAGGTCAGTGGAGACGATCGTCACCACATGAATCGAATCCTACAGCACAAACGAGTCAGATCGTTTAGTCAATTGCAGTCAAAGGTAGTCAAAAGGTCAAGTTCTTGATTGTTCCTCCAAACAATGTAACACCCCGAATTCCACACATGATCATTTACTTCAACTTCGTACAAAAATAAAAGGAATTTAAAATATTTTCAATACAATAATGTTTATTACAATACATAGTGGAAAATTACATAAAGAAATACAACTTTAACATCTAATAACTTCAAACTGGCAATATCCATCAGTATCAAACTCATCTACATGTCTCTCGCTAATCCGAGTCCTGCAACTTGAGAATTGCGGGCATGTCAGTTGCATACAACTGACGCAATGCTATAATACAGCGATTCCACTATTTTAACATCACATATCCTGGATCAAGTGAAGACTTTGGGTTTCCAGCAAGCCACTGCTACATCTATTTCATTAGGAATAGATGATCTTTTAACAATGAAGAAATAGAAAATGTGGCTATCTCAAACATGTCGGTGTATGATATGATCATAATGCCTAATGCAGACACTTAATACTTACGATGCAATACTAATGCATACTTGTTCAGATTCTATGCATCACATACTACATAGGTCCGAGGGCAAGCCCTTAACGCACTCCACAATATAGGGTTCAATCCCTCGTTATGAAATCCTACGACGGTGACAAATGTAAGATTTAGATATCAAGTGAGTATTTGGCCCTGCCCCGATAATTTTTGAGAATCGTTCTCCCACCGCTAGTGTTTAGGACATCATTTCTCACACCCGATAACTCTGGAGGCGAAACCCACATCACAAGTGATATGGTACCTCATCACACAAATATCCCATGAGTATTGCCTCGATCCTGATATTCTGAAGATAATCTCACACCGTAAGTGATTTTGGACATTATGTCTCACACCCTAAAATTTTGGAGATATCTCCCACACCAAATCATAGGAGGCCCTCATACTCATGTTTGCCCAAACTTCATCACTTCTCCCTCTAGTGCTTGTCCCTAGGTTTAATTATAGTTATTACGACATAGAGCAAGCTTACCTTACCGGACTTAAATCAACACACGGAGAATGTTAGCCCACACTGACTACTTCTCAAAATTTCATTTTTCACAATTTGCCGGTCACTACGGGTCTCGCTCAGCCTCTAGAATCCAACCATCTCAACACAGAGATCTTCTAGGTAATTTAAAATTTTTATTACACACTTTCTCATTATAAATATTTTGATTCTTTCATTCATGTAACACCCCAATTTTTTTTTAACCATTCCTTATTCAAAGGCTGTCTAACTTAAACTATTTCTTATTTACATCGTTTCTTACTAAGAAAGTTTTTCATAATTTTCAATTAAAATTTTGGCAGAGTCTCCCCTAAAATTTTAGCCCTTTTACAGAGAATTCTGGTTTCTTATCTACAATGTTTCTTACTTAGAAAAATTTTCATAATTTTTAATTAAAATTTCGGCAAAGTCTCCCCTAAAATATTAGCCCTTTTACAGAGATTTCTTACGGAATTCTGCAAACAATTATATAATTCACAATACCTGTAATAGATATCAATCCTCCCCAGGCCAATTCATTCAACATCACACATGCAATATATATATATATATATATATATATATATAGGGCTTTGGGGGCGTAACTCATCATAATAAGCAAGATACAATTTAAAAACCCAAAATTTAGTTGAAAACATATAAGAATTTTTTGAAAAATTTAGAAAAACCTTTCAAAAACCAACCATAGAACCAGTACTCCACAACGAGGTGGGTACGGGCTTTCATACTTCATCACATCACTATATATATTATCATTCCTTACAGTTATGCACATAATCCTCCATAATACAAATTATCACCTAAACACTATCTCCATCTCTACATGACTTAGGATAATAAAGTATATACTAGATACATATACAACCCATTCTTCTACGAGGAAAGTATAACTACTAAAACCAAAACAACTACTATGGTATCTCACCTAGCTGCTTATCAATACCTGCAAGAGGGTTAGGGACGCCCACCCTCAGGGAGGGACTCCCCTGACCCCCAGAAAGTAACAGGGGTCAGCCATAACTGGTGTGAGTATAATCTACTAGGTTAGTAAATAAAATAAATGATAAGACAAAAATTGAAAGAACTTACGAACATAAAGGTAATTTTGGACATAGTAATAATGTAACCTGAAATTTAAACATATAAACATAGTAAAAGTTATTTTGGACAAAAGTAATCCTTTGCATCTTCAACTAATCTACAAATCCATATTCACCCACCCTACCATGAAGTTGTGCCTCGGCAAGTAGTTCCTCGACACAACTCCAAGGAATTCAATATTCACATTAATTCTCGTCTCTAACCTCACAGTCATTCAATCTTATAACATTTTATTTATTCAATCCCTTACTATATTTATATTCATGCTCGTTGCATAACATCACACTCATTCAATCTTATAACATTTTCATATTTATTCTCATCACATAACTTCACATTTATTCAATTATATATTATCACATTCATTTTCATTGCATATCATCACATGCATTTATTTTCATCGCGTATCCTCACATGCATTCAATCTCATGATATCACATTCATTTACACTGCATATCATCGCATGCATTCATTTTCATCGCATATCCTCACATGCATTCAATCTCATGATATCACATTCATTTTCACTGCATATCATCACATGCATTTATTTTCATCACATATCATCACATTCATCCAGTCTCATAAACTCACATTTACCCCTATCTTACAACACATTTCATAACTTCGCATGTATTCACATCTCGTACACATCTCATAACGCCTCGTAATATATTAACCATCATTCTCATTTTATATATTACAATTTGCCTTCTTTTCATTCTAATTTCATCATACACTTTATTTTAATGCTCTTCTCATTTTATCATATACTTTACTTTATAATTCATTATCATTCCATCATACAACTTAGTTTATTTCTCATTTTTATCAATAATATATCTTACTTTCATTTTCATTTACATCTCATATTACGATGTTACTTTAACTTTCCTTCTAATCAGATAATACATCGCACCCCAAACATAGTTTGGGTAATTTAATATCACACCCCAAAGCCGATAGGCTGGGTAATAATCACTGCACCCCAGACAAGCTGGGTAATAATCACCGCACCCCAGGTAGAACTTGGGTAATATCACATCACCTCCCAAGCCGATAGCTCGGTTATTACTTTACTTTATTTTCATTTTCATCTTACAATTCACTTTAATTTTTATTTTTATTTCATAATACAACTATCATATCAACAACCCACCGATTCACCCTGAGAGTTGTGCCAAGGCAGGTAGTTCCCACCATTTCCATGGAAATAGCGGGCAAGTAGTTCCTCGACACAATTGCAAGGTGCATCAAGCTCATATTATATCATGTTTTATTTTAATAACCATTCTCGTATTCGTCACATAATACACTTCACTTCATGTTTCACACTCATATTACACATTACTTTACTTCTCATATTCATTTCCATACCGCAATTTCTTCAACTTATTCATATTAATTCACATACAGAATTCCTTCACCTTTCATACTCATTTACATAACACTATATCTTCACTTTTCATATTTAATCACATAACATAATTTCTTCTCTTTTCATCGATATTCTCATAGCACAATTTCTTTGTTTTTCATATATAATCACATAATACAATTTCTTTACTTTTCATACTCATTTACATAATACAATTTCTTCTCTTTTCATTCTCATTCAACGACATACTTCATTTACTATTCATTTTCATTTACATACTCATAAATCATTTTCTTTAATGTTCATCTTCATTCATATACACAGTTTCTTTTACTTTTCATATTCATTCCGATTCATACACTTGCTTTACTTTCTCATTTCCACTTCACATTAAATACTTTCTTTTCTTTCTCATTCACATTTCACATCATATACTTTCTTTACTTTCTCATTTTCATTTCACATTTATTCATCTTATTAATTTGTCGACTAGTAAGCCACAATATCCCAAATACTGAAAGTCGACAGCTCAGTAAACACGCGTACCTCAGCCCCCTAGGGCCTTACGCATCCGAACTACGTCTTCCTCCCAGCCTATGCCAGCGATGGAAATACCACACCCCAAGTAGAACTTGGATAATAATCACCGCACCCAAAACATAGTTTGGGTAATAATCACCGCTCCCCAAGTAGAACTTGGGTAATATAACACCGCACCCCAAACAAAGTTTGGATAATAATCACCGCACCCCAAGGCAGATAGCCTGGGTAATAATCATCGTACTCTAGACAAGCTGGGTAATAACCGGGACTCAAGCCAATAGCTTGGGCGATAAAAACACTGCACCCCAAACATAGTTTGGGTAATAAACACCACACCCCAAGCCGGTCCTTGGGTGTTATGAAGTCTAGGTCAAACCCCCAGGATTTCTGTAGGTATTGATCAACCAAATTTAACTGTTATTATTTGTTTTCATCTCATCTTTTTATCTCATTTTGTCATCAGATAACATCTCATCTTGTATTTCAACATATTATCACATCTTTGGCATATACCATGCTTTTTATCTTCTATATCCCAAGGTTAACTCATATATGCTTCTCCGGAATAATGTTTATTATTTGTACATATTTTTCCATAATTATCATATTTTCATATCCATAAACTCTATTTTTACAAATTCTCGATACCGGAAAAATTCCTTATAATTGTCAAATAAATATTAAAATTTATTGTAAATGTTTCTAAATTATCCCATATTATTTTACATCTTCCAAAATAATTATTAGCATTCAATAGATGCAATGCTCCTTACCCTTCCTAAACTCAAACCCTAGGTTTAATAAAATTTCCATATTATTACCAAAGAAATTGAAATCTTTCACCTTTAGCATGTTCTAAATACTCTACACATCTTTCTACTACGGTTTTTATGAAAAAAATGAAAAGCATATAATTCCATAAACAAAGATACAAATTGGTATACATTCATGAAGCTCTCTTTAAAAACCAATACTGTCACGCTGAAGAGCACTTCGAACTCACCTAGAATCCCCAAATAATTTGAAGATTGAAGTGGGATAAAAGATGGATTGAACAACCCTAGGGGTGAAGTTTTGGGTTTTGGCCAAAAAGGGGGGAAGGTTTCAGCCAGCATAAAAGAGAACGAAGAAAAGAGTGGCGGGTTAGCAAATATGAAGAAATTAAATAGTAAGGAGGTTGGGGTTCTTGGTAGGGTGTAAAATGAACAGGACGGTCCGTCGTCCATCCGAGTCTGACTCGAGAAATGACCCGGCCATGAACCGTCCGAATTATTATACGAACCGAACATGAACAAATTATTATGTCCAATACTATACCGATCTCGAGCTCGGTCATTGACTAGTCCGACTCGATTTGTCCATGAACCCAAGTAATTCCTTTTCTAATTTTCTAAATAAGCCTACGGTGCCCACCCTTCTTAGAAGTTAGAACCCAAGCAATCACTGACTGTGGTTTTGATGTTGGAAGATGGTCCCAAGGATTTTTGTCAATTTCCAATGCTGGAAATTCTCTAAAATAAAGAGCCGTTGGGTCCTTCTAGCCTTGTAGGTTTCTAATTCTAGCTTCTAAAATAAAGAGTCATTCAATTCTCACCTCTCTACTTTCTAGCTTTGTGACTCTCTCAGTCTATTTGGCTCCCCGCCCCCGCACAGGCTCCAAATTCCCATTATTCTCCTATTTCTAAAATCAAATATTCTACCAATTTGATTTCCAAAATCAGTTAGACTCTTGAGTTCCTACCATCTCTCATTAAATTAGCCTAAATCATAGGAAATATTGATTGGTTTTTCCATCAATATCAATATCAACATCTACATAAATACCCACGTAACCCACCACAAGAAAACCTAATTCATGCTACCATTTTGATTCATCATCATCGGACCACCTGCAGTCTTGCCGGCGCCGCTGATTTTTCCTTTCTGTTCATTCCTCCAGGTTCCAACTTCAGTATGGCTTCTCTACCACCACCAGATTCGAGTAAGTGAATGAATTAATTTTTTTCCCATTATTTTTGCGGATGAATTTTTGCTTAATTGGTTGTTGGTTCCTGTGGGCGTCGTTTAGATCTAGGGTTATTTAAGTGCAAATAATGGTGGATACTTTGTGTGATTCGATCTGATTGTGTATTTGTGTGTGTGTGGCCCAAGCTTTCATTGAAATAAACACATTCGATCTGAGATGTATATATTTTTAAAATGCTACTGATATAAATTCCAATGATGCAAATGATTTGGGAAGAAAAAGAACTGAATGCAAAGAAATCTTGATTCAATTTGGGACCTCGTTGGGATGTTGGCTTACAATAACTGAATGAAACACCGGAATCTACTTTCAATTGATCTTAGACAACTTTCCCAGTTAAGTATCAGGAAATTCTTTGTAACTTGGATAAGCTATTGAAGTGTGAATTGATGTTGCTAATTGAACAAATGTAAGAAAAACTGGATAGGTGCAAGGAAATATTTTATCCGTAGGGGGAAGAAATATCCTACTAAATGCAGCACCCTCTTAGAAGTAAATTCCTTACCTAGAAAAAGAAAGGAGGTTATGCTTTAGGCAAACAGGGAGATGTATGTAATCTGAGGAGGATTGTAAACAGAAAGAAGATTCAGGCCTATCTCAGTGACATAAACAATACCCTGTTGGCTAAGTGGTGGGGGTCTATGAAACTGCTACAGAGTAATTCAACTAAAAGCCTCTGGAAGACATAGGAAAACCTTAACAGTTTCGCAGTGACAATCTAAAAAACCAGAGTTCAGTGATCAATTTTTTGAAGAGAGGGTCAAAGATTGAGGAAGTGTTTTTGTGGGAATAAAATTCAAGCTACAATCATGCATTTAATTCAATTTTCGCAAGATGCTTGGTGTGGGGAATAGCCCTACAATACAACTTTTAAACAGCTTTTAACCGACTTCCAATAGTGACATGACATTCATAGATCAACGGAGAAACAGCTGTCTGAAACCAAGAGTAAAGTCTACCTGAAGGCCCGAGAGAAAGTACGTTTATAACTGAGAGATTACCCTGAGCACTATAAACCAGGATGCAATCTAACCAAAGATAACTTGACTTGGCAGGAAATGTTGGTGTGTAAATTATATGATGAAATAAACACATAATGGAACAAAGAGATAATACAAATTACGGTGTCTTCTAGCTACCACATTCTTTCACCGGGATTGTTTCCAGTTTAAAAGCAAAAAATTTGAAATAGACCTCATACATGAAGTACAATCAGTGGACTTTCTGATACTTCAAATTTGTATCAGTATGCTACAAAAATTCTACCGTATCTCTTGAAATAGACAACATACATGAAACTTGTATTATTAGACTTTCTGATACTTCAAATTCTACCTTCTCTCTTGAAATAGACAACATACATGAAACTTGGTTATCATAATATTTTGGTGCACTTGATTTAGTGATTAGATTTATTTATATAAGACACTCTACTTGAAACACTGCTTCTGTACATTGTCAAGTATATATATCTTAAATGTGACACAGTATCGCTAAATCACTATAATATTATGACAAGTTTGGCTCTTCCCATACTGTACTATCATCACTATAATACAGTGTGGCTCAGATAGGAATTATAGATGTATTGAAGACATATTATAGTGATGATAGTGACATAGTATGGCTCTTCAATACATTAATTGTGAAGATAGTTTTACCCATATTATAGTGTATGCTATATATAGACATCTTAATTTCACAGTATGGCTCTTGCTTATTAATAGAACCTTTCTTGTTGTACTTTATTAATACAATTAATGTTAAAAAAGTATAAATTGTTCTTTAAATTTTTGTAGATCTGGAGCATATTGAGAATGGTCAACAGCATCAAGAGGATCACATTAGTGATGACGACATTAAAATTGTGGATGGCATCAATGACCATGAGGATACAGAAAAGGTTACTGAAATTGGAAAAAAAAGAGGAAAAGAACATCACCGGTCTGGCTTGAGTTTGAAATGGGTGAAGAAACAGGTGAGGATGATACTGTTAAATTGTTTGCTAAGTGTGTTCATTGCTTAATGAAGATAGCTAGAACTATAGACGGCTGCACAATTTTCTCTAAGTTCAAAGTTCGCGTCACTAAACAAAAAAGGCAAAAGTTCTTGGGAAAAGATTTTTTTGAAGGTACACCTTCTGATGGTTTGATTGGGAAACTAGCTATTCACAAATTTGATAAGGAGAAAATTAGAGAATTACTAGCTACCATGATCATTGTACAGGAATATCCATTTAGGATGGTGAAGCATGAATTCTTTGTGTTGTTTTGCCAACTTTTGAATCCTGAATTTGAAAAGGTATCACGTGTTACTATGAAAAATGATTGCATGAACTTGTATGCATTAGAGAAGAAGAAGTTAAAGGATATGTTAGTAAGTGTGAGTAGAGTTAATTTGACATCTGACTTATGGACATCAAATCAGGTCATAGGGTATGTGTCTCACTTGTCACTTTCTCGATTAGGAGTGGACTCTAGGAAACGTGTTTTGAACTTAGTAGCTTGCCTCCACCACATACTGGAGTTGCTATATCTGATGTCATTTTTGCTTGTCTTTTGGATTGGGGAATTGAGAATAAAATTTCTTCAATAACACTCGATAATGCTTCCTCAAATGATGTTGCAGAGAAATTTGACGGATAATTTTCCAATGAAGGATAAACTTTTCTTCAAGGGTAAGGTTTTCCATGTTAGGTGTTGTGCACATGTGTTGAACGTAATAGTGCAAGATGGATTGCATGAGATTAAAGAGGTTATTCAAAATATCCGTGAAAGTGTGAAGTATTTGAAAACGTTACCTCAAAGGCTTCACAAGTTCGCGGATATAGTGAAGCAATTGCAACTTCTAGTGTCTAGACGTTTAATTCTTGATGTCCCAACTCGTTGGAATTCTACTTGTGCAATACTAGAGTGTGCTTTGGGATTTAGACAAGTTTTTCCTATGTATCATGAGAGGGATAAATCATATGAGTGGCTACCATCCTTGATGGATTGGGAGAAGGCTGAAACCGGGTGCAAAATTTTAGAAGTTTTTAATGAAGCCTCTAATGTGTTCTGTGGTACATCTTATCAAACTTTGAATTTGTTTCTTCCCGAGCTTTGGAAAATTAAGCCAACCTTGAATGAAAAAATAGTGGAATTTGAAGGAACTCCTTTTTTGAAGGAAATTGTGCAGAAAATGAAAGATAAATTTAATAAGTATTGGGGGGATTGCAATTTGTTAATGTCTATTGGTGCAGTTTTGGATCCAAGATACAAAATGAAGTTGATTGAGTATTGTTTTCCAAAAGTTTACTCTTCTCTTGAGTCTTAAAAGAACATCTAGCTTGTCCTTTCGTCTTTGCATGAATTGTTTGGTGAATATGTTGCTTGTAGTGTTGCAAAGAGTAAAAATGCTAAGGTAGTAAATATTGTTGGGGCTTCTACTAGCGGTAATTTAAACGGGAAGTCAAAAAATGTGTGTGAGTTTGAGATATGAGCTCAAACTCAAGATGCAGTGGAGCCACCCAAAGTTGAAATGGAAATGTATCTACAAGAAAGTCTTTACAAACATGAATCAGAAGAGTATTTTAATGTGTTGGAATGGTGGAAAATAGCCACACCAAAGTTAAAAATACTACCAGGCATGGCTAGAGATATACTATCTATTCCTACTAATGTTGCTTCCGAATCGGCATTTAGCGCTGGAGGCAGAGTTCTTGACCAATTTCGAAGCTCATTAAAGCCGGAGACAGTAGAAGCTTTGATTTGTACCCGAGATTGGATACGTTCCAACTACAATATGAATAATTTAAAGGTAAAAATATATTTTATTTCTCCATTTCGCTAATATTGATTGTCAATTAATATAATTTCTTTACAATCACTATTTGAATATTCTTTTGACAGGCTCAACCTGAAGAGGAGGCTATGCAGATGATGGATTTTGATTAATCTCATTTCATTGAAAATTTATAGATAAGGTAATTCCGTAATTGTAATTTTGAATGTTGTTATTAACATATATATGGGGTTATATGTTTACTGTATACTTTATGAGGGAAATAATCAATTTATACTCATTTTATGTTCCTTTTAATATGGCTGCATTTTGTAGGTTCGGTAAAATGCAAGTGGAACATCCAAGTGGAGGCGGAGTTTCATCAATCAAAGTTCAAACCATCAAGTTGAATTTAATAATTGTTTTGGCATAACTTTTGTTATAGTTATTTCTAGGATGAAACTTTAACACTTTGTTGCTGCAAAATTGATGTTTTGAGTTGTGTTTTCTTTTGATAATTTTTGTTTTGGATATTTTTGTTGAAGGGATTTTTGTCATGATTGTGTGTTTAAATTTTGACGCATGTTGAATGGAAGTCTACTAATGTTAGAAATAAACTTCTAAGATCCTTGATTGTCCAATGAATCAAACAAATCAACGATCTTTGGAGAACTTCTTTAAAGATTTACTAATTGCAATAACTATCAGACTTTTTTTTGTGCACTGTAAACTTCTTTGTATTGTCTCCTTGATATTATGGGTAAATATGGCTCATGTTGATTTTAAACTTGTTACTCATTTTGTATATTATTAAACACCTTTGAACTTCATCAGCAAAACAATAGCTAGTACCATATTTCTTATTCAAATAAGTTATAATAGATAGTATCATTTGCAAAACAATTTCTCGTCCGGTCCGAGTCTAGTCCAAGTTCGATTCGTACGAACAAGCATAACGGGTCGGACGCAGGCCTTCTGCTTTTATAACGAACAGAGCTCGGACTATAATTTTTTTACCAATTTGGACCGAGCTGGACCTAAGCCCCTCCGAGAAAAATTTCTGTCCGAGCTTGAACATATAGTTGTCCAATCCCATCCGGTCCGATTTGCAGCCCTAGTTTTGGGCCTAAGCCCACTTTCAAATAAAACCAATATTTCAAGGGTTATTTCAACTCCGAACTCCAAAATTTTCAACTTCTTGCTATAACCAAGCAACTCCTTCATATTATCAATTAACCCTCTATTATACACAAGTACATAGGAAAAATATCTGGTTAAACCGGAATCATCTGCTTCGAGAAAACTCACCTCAAAACTTCTATATTTCCAATTGTTCCAGTTTAATCCCGAATTCCAATTTAATCATTCTAAAACAAAATAAATTCGATTAATATGAGAAAATATACTCAAAATCACAAATAACAATAATATAAATCAAATATTTAAGAATTTTTAAAATTACAGGTGTTACATTCTACACACCTCAAAAGATGCTCGTCCTCGAGCTACGAGGGTTAAGAAAACTCTTCGAATAATTCAGGATACTTCCTCCTCACTCTCTCCTCGGATTCCCGAGTATAATTATTAGCATTAGAACTCCATTGCACCTTAAACAATTGAATAACTTGCCGCCTTGTCGGCTGCACTGATCTATCTACAAGAGCCATTGGCTTAATATGATATGTCAATCCGGCTAAACTTCAATATGTGGTGGCTCTGCAATTAGAGATGGATCTCTCACACACTTTCTCAACATAGAAATAGAAAATACATCATGAATGCCTGACATCTAAGCGGTAAGCTCCAAACAACATGTCACGGTTCCAATTTCTTCTATAACTCGAAAGGGCCCAACAAACCTCGGGTCTAACTTTCCTCGGTTCCCAAAACGGCGTATTCCACGCATAGTGGAAACTTTTTAAGAATACCAAATCTCCAACTTCCAATTTCAAGTGGCTTTCACCGCTGATCTGCATAACTCTTTTGTCGACTATACACCTCAAAAGAGGTGTGTCCATTCTCACCTGATAACTAATATCCTTCTTCGTTCCAGGCCACCAAAATATCTGTAGCGTCCCGAATTTCCAATATGATATCTCAGAACTACGTGGCACAATTCCCAACATCAACCTCAATTGTAATAGTAAACATAGCCAAAACACAGATAAATTTTTTTAAACTTTTATTACATTAATTCTTTACAAAGCACAGCGGAAAACAAACACCTTAAATTACAAATTCTTTATTTTACAACACTCTTTTACAATTTACATAAGCCATAAGCATAAGCACAAGCATTATATATATAGATCAGTAAAATCATGTTAAGGAGTAGGGTAAGGTTGTATTTCATCTCAGCATCATATAGAACTCAAAACCCCGAAAACACTAAAAACATAAAAACTCACTTTTCAGTCTGCATACAACATACAAACAGACCCGAACAAACTCCTCTTCAACACATCAAAACCGTCTTTTTAATCTATTAAGCCTTTTCATAACTTGTTATACACAAGCCTTACTGATCCCAATAGTTACCCACGAATACTAGCAATTCAATCAAGTACTAATCAAGTCCTCCTTCATTAAAACTCTCAAAACAGAGCATATATGCATATACACACAGTAAAGTAATTTTATTCGATTTTGTTTATTTTCATGCAATACCATCATACAACTCAATACATGTGTTCAAATCAGCAAGTTCTTGAAAGAAAACAACCTACTCATGATATCTATTAGGTTCTTTAACAATCACAATTGATCAAATTAGGGTTTTGGTCATCAATAGTATAGTTTCATGAAAAGATTCACTTTTTAATTCACCTGCTCATCAAAACTCATTATATCTTCATACCATCATCTAACATGCTTTCTAATAGATAAATCATCACATACAACATGCTCAGAACAATAAGAAAACAAACACAAGTCACTCACCTTATTGAAGAATCAACCGAAGATAATAAAGAAATAAGAAAAATCCCTCAATCGCAAGAAAATTAAGATTCTCGCTTTAAAACTCCGAGAAAATAATAACAATAAATCCCTTTGTGTTGTGCAGCAAAGAGACGGCTGCACCTCAACCTATCGAGGCTGGGATTCTAAGTATCTAGGGTTTTTGAATAGATTCGTAAAATACTTCCTTTAAATATACCTTTACTTCTATAGATCCTTATACTTGGAAATTGAATAAAACCAACTTGATTGAGATTTAAAAACAGAAACACCCACTCTATAATCATTTGGCACTGTTTTGAAAATCCAGAAAAAGCAAAATTGCACTTTTGCCCCTGTAAGTGGCAATTTTGCAAAAAGATCATTTTTTTTAATCAAAACTTGCAAAATAAACCAAATTTATTAAAAAAAAAAGTAAACTCTTTACCTCTGAGTTGACTAGGCATCATGCCAAGCCCAAAAATCTGAAAATCTGGAGTTTTTACTCCAAGTGGTAATTTTGCACAAAAGTCCATCTGTTTGTAATATTTGCAAATAGGTCAAATGATTATCAGAAAAATATAGAAAATTCTCAAATAATATCTAATAATAAATAATGAGTTTTCCCAAAATAATTTTTGACTCTGAACTTCCCCAAGAAAATATTTGCACGTTTTTTGCATGTGTAAAAAGGTAAATTTCAGAAAAAAGTTTATTAAATCACAAAAAATCATTTTAATTCTTTTATTAATCTTAAAAATATTATTTAAAAATCTGGGGTATTATATCAATCCCTCCTTAGAATAGTTCTGTCCTCAGAACTACTACTAATAGGGTCCAAACTGAATAAGCAAAAGGAAATGAAATCTCATAAAGGGAAATATAGTTTAAGAAATACAATTACAGAAGAGAATATAATCTAATAAAAGAAATGCAACTCAACTCAATGAGTACAATCATACAAAAGAATACAATCATACAAAAAGCTCAGGAAAATCCTTCTGCATGCGATCCTCTAGCTCCCAAGTAGCCTCCTCGAACTGCTGGTTCCTCCACAACACCTTGACCATAGGTATCACCTTGCTCCTCAAAACTTTCTCCCTACAATCAAGAATCTCCACAGGCTGCTCCTTGTAACTCAAGTTCACCGGTAGACCTTCAGGCACTTCTACCAACTGATGATCTGATATGGCACATACTTCCTCAACAACGACACATGTATCACATCATGCACCTATGCCAACTCCTCCGGAAGCTCCAATCTATATGCCGTTTTACCAATCTACCGCAAAATCCTGTATGGCCCAATATACCTTGGCGCCAACTTACATCCCTTACCAAACCTGATCACTCCCTTAGTCAGAGATACCTTGAGGAAAACTGCATCCCCAACCTCAAACTCCCAGTCTCTTCTTCGAGTGTCTGCATAACTCTTCTGCCGACTCTGAGCTTCGATCAACCTCTTACGAATCAACTCAATCTTCTCCGATGTTTGCTGCACAATTTCGTCCCCAAACATCTGCCTCTCACCAACCTCATACCAACAAACAGGCATCCTGCACTTCCTCCCATACAGAGCCTCATACGGAGCCATCCCGATACTCGCATGGTGACTGTTGTTATAAGTAAACTCAACCAATGCCAAGTACCTCTCCCAGCTACCACCAAAATCTACAACACAAGCCCTCAGCATATCTTCCAATACCCGATTCACCCTTTCAGTCTAACCATCAGTCTGTGGATGAAAAGCAGTACTAAAATCAGTTCTTGTACCCAACGCTGCTTGCAGACTCTTCCAAAACCTCAAAGTGAACCTCGCATCCCTGTCGGACACAATCGACATAGGAACCCAATGAAGTCTCACAATCTCATTAATGTAAAACTCTGCCAATTTCTCCAACGACCAAGTAATCTTCATAGACAGAAAGTGAGCTGACTTGGTCAAACGGTCAACAATAACTCAAATCGAGTCATTGCCCTTTGCACCCCTTGGCAGACCTGTAATGAAATTCATGCTGATATTCTCCCACTTCCATTCTGGAATGGGCAAAGGCTGCAATAAACCTCCAGATCTCTGATTTTCTACTTTAATCTGCTGACAAGTCAGACACCTTGCCACAAAATCTGCCACATCCCTCTTCATACCGGACCAGCAAAAGTGTTGTTTGATGTCCTTGTACATCTTTGTGCCTCCAGGATGTACTGACAACAAAATACTGTGTGCTTCCTGCAAGAAACTCTCCCTCAAATCTGCATTCTCCGGGACACACAATCTCTCACCCATCCATGGAACTCAATCTTGGACACGGAACTCTGACAACTTGCCATCGGAAACATGCTGCAACATCTTCTGGATCTCTGCATCTGATTTCTGACCTTCCCCAATCTGCTATCTCAAAGAAGGCTACAGCCTCAACTGAGCCAAAAATGCTCCCAAACCTTGCAGCACCACCTCGATACCTGCCTGATCAAACTCTACTGCCAACTCACTCTGAGTAGTGATCAAGCTCGACAGACTGCTCTTCCGACTAAGCCCATCAGCTACCACATTCGCCTTTCTCGGATGATACTTGATCTCAGGACGAATGTCTTCCAATACTTCCAACCACCTTCTCTGTCGAAGATTTAGATCCTTTTGCTGATAAATGTTCTTCAGGTTCTTGTGGTCGGTATACATGTTGACCCTCTCACCATATACATAATGCCTCCACTGTTTCAAGGCAAAGAAAATAGCTGCTAACTCCAAATCATGCGTTGGATAATTCTTCTCATACGGACGCAACTGCCTCGAACCATAGGCAATAACCTTGCTTTCCTGCATCAAGACACACCCCAAAGCTTTGAGAGATGCATCACTGAAGATATCATAATCCTTCCCAGCTTGTGGCAAAGCTAAGATAGGTGCAGTCGTCAACCTCTCCTTTAGCTCAAGGAAACTCGCCTCACACTTATCAGTCCATGTGAATGCCAAATTTTTCTGAATCAACACTGTCAAAGGAACTGTAATCTGTACATAGCCCTGAATGAATCTCCTATAGTCCCAGCCAAACCCAAGAAACTCCTGAATTGCTTCACTGACGTTGGCCTAGGCTAGTCCTTCACTGCTTCAACCTTCTGAGGATCAGTGGCCACTCCCTCCTTAGAAAGGATATGACCAAGAAAAGCTACCTCAAACTTCCAGAACTCACACATCGACAGCTTGGAATACAAGTTATGCTCCTGTAACTTCTATACCACCTCTGTCAAGTGCATAGAATGCTTTTCCTCCAACTTCGAATACACCAAAATATCATCAATGAAAACCACCACGAAGGAATCAATAAATGGCCATAAGATCCGATTCATCATATCCATGAATACTTCCGGCGCATTCGTCACTCCGAATGGCATAACCAAAAACTCATAGATACCATGACGAGTTCTGAAAGCTGTTTTACTCACATCTTCCTTCTTGACTCGAACTTGATGATACCCTGATCTCAAATCAATCTTCGAAAACACAGCTGCTCCCCGAAGCCTATCGAACAGATCATCAATCCGTGGAAGCAGATACTTGTTCTGAATAGTCACTCTATTCAACTCCTGATAGTCAATGCACATCCTCATTGACCCATCCTTCTTCTTGACCAACTACACTGGCGCACCCCACGGTGAAGAACTCGGCCTAATAAAACCCTTACTCAGCAATTCCTCAATCTGCTCCTTAACTTCATCCTGCTCTACAGGTGCCATACTGTACGAAGCCTTAGAACACTGTAGGAAAATCCCTAACAATTGGAATGCCTCTGACTTCATCCGAAATCATCAACATAGATACCACTGCAGCTACCTTCGGGTCCTTCAGCTTCCCCCGAAAGTCACTGCAGGACCACCTGGTGCCTTCACCAATACCTCTTTCTTCTTGCATTCAATTGTGGCATCATATATTGCCATCCAATCAATGTCCACAATCACATCCACACCCAGAAATTGCAGCTCAATGAGATCAATGCCAAATAATCTCCCACCAATCTCGATATCACAGCCCTCGTAATATCGATCAGCAACCAATTCTTCTCCTGACGGCGTTGCCACCGACAAGACTCTTCCTAGAAACAACTTAGGTTCCACACATAATACTTTTGCAAAATTGGGCAACACAAATGTATGCAAAGAACCAGTATCAAATAAAAGTTTTGCTTTTATTCTATTAACCAAAACAAATCATGTTACATGAAGAATGATACTCAAATCTCCAATTTATTCTCAAACAAAATTTTACTTAATACATTGAATAAATAAAAATTTAAAATTCTTGCATACCCTGGATCACATCCTCTAAGTTACCCGCATCCTCCACAGTTAATGCGAACACTCGCCCTTGCCTCTGAAATTAGCCTCTGCCTGGACCACTCTCCTTCAACCGTGGACAGAAAAGCTTAGAATGCCCCACCTGCCCACACTGAAAACAAGTATGCTTCGCCAGTTTAAGACATGCTGACTTGAAGTGACCTGCCTCCTTACAATAGTAACAAGCCACCTCCTGAGTTGCAGGTGCCCTCTGCTCTGGCCTACTGAACTTGTCCCACTTCATTGGGAACTTCTTCCCACTTTGACTAGCTGCTGGCCTCTTGTTCCTGTTCCAGGTCTCTTGCTTCTTCTGGAACTGGTCCATATCCTCTTCTGTTATAGCTGCTCTCCTGACCAGCTTATCAAAGCTCCTTATGCCCAACGGAATCATCCTCGACCTCAAATTCGGCCTCAAGCCCTGCTCGAATTTCTTGGCCTTCTTCTCTTCATCAACAATCAGCTCCGGTGCATACCTTGACAGCTGAGCGAACTTAGTCTCATATTCATGCACTGTCATATTGCCTTGCTGCAGATTCAAGAATTCCGTTGCCTTCTTCTCCTGAATATCTAGAGGAAAGAAACGATCCCTGAATTCATCCAGAAAAGCTTCCCAAGTCACTTGCTGATCTTCAAAAGTCCTCTTCACTGACTGCCACCAGATGCCAGCATTCTTCTCTAACTACATAGTAGCCAGTTTCACCTTATTGACTGCTTGGGTTTCAAAGACTTCGAAGACCATCTCCATCTGTCTAATCCAATCATCAGCCTCATTTGGATCTGACTGCCCCTCGAACACCAGCGGCTTCATCCGCTTAAAGCACTCAACCTGCTTGATAGGATCAGCATTAACAAACATTGGTCCAGGATTCTGATTCTGATTCTGTGCCAAATTAGCTATCATGAATGCATTCAAAGTTTGATACACCCTGGCAATCTCAGTCTCAAGATCAAGTCCAGCCCCTGGGAACTACCAGCCCCATCACCATTAGCACAATTCCTGGTCCTGGGTCCTGCCATTACTAAATACTGCAAAATGTGGATAAAGTTAGAGCATCACAACACAATTCATATTCACATCAATACCCAATGACAAAACCTCAACCATACCCCAAACTAAAACATCATGTTCTAACTCTATGTGATACTCACACTCTAATGTCCACACCTAGATACTCACTGATATGGCTAAAAATGGGGTTAAATCGGAACCGTTCAAATAGGGAAAGGATCTTAAAGTTCACAGGGGCAAAATGGTAATCTCACCTACAAACGGGTCCAAAATGGGAACCGGGTCTTTTCTCTTGGGCCCGATAACTCGTGAATGGATCTATTCAGCTGAGAACAGGTCCAAACCCATTGAAAGGCAATCCAGGAAGATCTGAAGAGATCCTGATTTGTCCTTATCCCGAGAAAGTAGTTCTAACTGCTTCTGCCCAGTCACACTGGGGAGTAGGGATTCGTTCTTATCCCGAAGCAGATCCCCACGGTGGCTATAAGTACCCCTACCTCCTACTGTTACAAGGTGATCTCTCTTTGCTTACCTAAAGTTCTTTAGATATTCTTTTACTGAGTATTGACAAGAGTGTCAGAGGGTGCATTGTCGGGATCCATCCCGCTGTGTCATACTTCGTGCAGGTTAGCGGCAGTGCCAAGGAGTCAACCTACCAGCAGCGAAAGAGTTCAGATTCAGCCCGTTCGAGTTCTCGCGAATCCACAAATTCTATCTATTGCCCCCATACCAGATTCAGCGATAACATATTGGCGCCATTTGTGGGAAACCATGAATAGCTACCTGACCCTCCTCCTTCAACCAAGGCTACTCCTAGTAATGCCTCCCAAGAGGAAGTCCACGACCTCCAACCGTAGAACAACCTCTACTCATCCTCCTCCTCCTCTTCCGGAGGGTCTCCCTCCGCCCGTCTGGCAGGTCCTACAGCTCGAACAGCAGATTCCTCAATCTATCCAGCAGCCTCTAGGGCCCCAAGCGATTGTTGAGGAGCCCTGTCGGCGAAGCCGCCAGAAGCAGCCTCTGCATCAAGTTCGGGTCTCCATCCACATTGCCGCCACAGATTCCATGGCCTCCTATAGCCCTCCAACACCGAAGGATCTGCGAGACGTTCTCAACAATCGGTAGAACGAACCCGAGCCCGACCTTTGAATTCGTCTGGACGAGAGGCGGGCCCACAATGCGAACCCTTATCGGGAGCACCAGAGGGACCAGTCCCGCCGCAGGGTGGACCGCATGGGGTCCAACTCTCCCAGGAGACGGAGAGAGTCGCCCCAACATTGCCATAGAAGAAGCTGCTCCCCGGCTAGTCGCCCTGTACATCGGGCCCAACAGGAGTAGGAGGCCCCCGTCACGAGGGCAGAATTCTAATAATTCCAGGAGGCGGTCCTTCGGGCACTCAACACCGCCCCTAACAATGCCCAGTGGGCTCCTTGTCCTCAGCCGGCTCCTAGCCATCGCCGTCCTTCCCTCAGTCCTCTGCCAGCTCCGAGCCATCACCGCCGCTCTCGTAGTCCTCGGCCTGACCCGAGCTATCACGGTCGTTCTATCAGTCCACAACCTACTCAAAGCTATCGCAGCCGCAGCTGTAGCCGCTGCCCTCCTCTACATGAGGAAGAGTCTCGGGGCTCAGCGAGGCACGACTGAAGGGAGGACTCGGTCTACCGCCGTCTCCATGAGATAGAGAGGTCCTTGGCCAGCTGGACTGAGATGAAGAACAACGGGCGAGGAACCTCCGCTCGAGCTGGCTCCCATTCTCCTGCACTATCATGGAGGCCCCTATCCCAAACAACTTCAAGCCTCCATACTTCGAGACTTAAACCCGGGAGTCGGACCCCACAGATCACATTGAGAGTTTCAAAAATCTCATGATGATCCATCAAGCATCCGATGCCCTCCTCTGCAAGACCTTCCCGACCACACTCAAGGGGCCGGCTCGGAAGTGGTATTCCCGACTTGCACCGGCATCCATCTTCTCCTTCGACCAGTTCGAAAGCCTCTTCCTCATACATTTCGTGGCAGTCGTCGCTCCAAGAAGACGAGCACCTCGCTGCTCTTCCTCAGCCAAAAGAAGGGTGAACGGCTGAGGGATTATGTCAAGCGGTTCACCGCAGAAGACAGGTCCATTGCCTCCCTGGATCAGCCAGTAGCTTCGGCTGCTTTCCAATCAAATGTCATCAACCCCAACCTCCGGGCATCCCTGGACAAGAAGCCTCCCGGGACTTCTCCAAGCTCCTCCTCAGGAGCGAGAAGTACTTCCGAGCTGAAGAGGCTCTCAATTGCCCCCCTCTGGAGGGGTCGTCTTCCAGGAACAAACGGAAGATTGCTAAGGAAGAAGGAGCTAAGAAGCTCCAAAAGGATAACGGAGGTCAGTGGCACCCTCTCCCCTGCTTCAAAAAGTTCACTTCACTCAATGCGAGTGTTTTTGCCATCCTGATGGAGATTAGGAACGACGGTATCCTGCCGCCCCCTCTGAAGATGAACACCCCCGGGAAGAAGAGAAACCCGGATAAGTGGTGCCGCTTCCACCGGGACCATGGGCACGACACAAACGACTGTCGGGCCCTGAAGGATGAGATCGATGCCCTCATCTAGAGGGGGCAGCTAGCTCGGTTTGTAAGAAGGGACAGGGCCGATCAGCCTCCACCGCCCAGGGGGGCTAACAGGTGAGCAGAACACCAGACGGAAGCCCCAGATGTCAAAGCAGAGGCCATCTTGCACCTTATACACGGAGGCCCAATGGGGGAAGATTCTAACTCCTCCCAAAAAGCCTTCGTTAGGGAAGTCAACTCCGTGCAGAGCCATCCTCTCCCTAAGGGCCTGGGAGTCCCTGTGACGTTCTTCGATAGGGACTTGGAGGGTGTCCGCATGCCCCACTGCGATGCCCTAGTCATTAACCTCTGAATGGCCAACTTCGATGTTCGCCGGGTCCTGGTGGACAACAGAAGTTAGGTCAACATCCTCTTCTTGGAGGCATTCAAGGGCCTCCAGCTATTAAGGGACCAGGTCAAGCCCTCAGACTACACTCTACATGAATTCACCGGGGTGCCGGTGATGATTGAGGGGGTTATAACCCTCGACGTCACCACTGGCGAAACCCCAGTCACCCGCACAGAGCCGATGGACTCATCCTCGGTCGACCAGGTCTGGCCGCACTCCAAGCTATCCCTTCAGCCTATCACATGAAGATGAAGTTCTCCACTCCCGTAGGGGTGGGAGAAGTGAGAGGGAGTCAGGAGGCAGCTTGCAAGTGTTATATGACCTTAATGGGAGGGCCGGTCTTCTCCCTAGAAGCCCTTGAGCTCCCACCGGAGAGTAGCAAGACCATCTCTGAACCCGTGGACGAACTGGAAGAAGTGGCCTTCTCAGAGGAAGACGCCACCAAGACATTCCGGGTCAGCAAGGCCCTTTCCCCCTCCATCAAGGAAGATATCTCCCAGTGCATAAGGGAGAACTGCGATCTCTTCGCCTGGACCGCGGCTGATATGTCTGGGATCTTTGAGGAGCTCCTAATGCACCACCTTAGCATTGCCCTGTGAGTCAAGCCCGTTCAGCAGAAGCGACCAAAGTTCGCTCCCGAGCATCAACAGGCGTTCAAAGAAGATGTTGAAAATCTCCTTAATGCCAGATTTATCCAGGAGGTGAACTACCCCGAGTGGCTATCCAATGTGGTGATGGTCAAGAAAGCCAACGGGAGCTGGAGGATATGCATCGACTTCACCGACCTCAATAAGGCATGCCCAAAGGATCCATTTCCCCTTCCAAGCATCGACGCTCTGATCGATGCGACCTCCGGGCACGAGCTCCGAATCTTCATGGATGCCTTCTCGGTGTACAACCACATCTGGATGTTCCCTCCCGACATCGCGAAGACATCGTTCGTGAAAGATCAGGGCCTGTATTACTACCGAGTCATATCGTTAGGCTTGAAGAATGCGGGAGCAACATATCAGCACCTTGTGAACAGGGTCTTTCGAGACCAGATTGGCCGAAACATGGAAGTCTGTGTAGACGACATGTTGGTCAAGAGCACCCGAGGGTAGGAGTATGTTCTCGACCTCCAAGAGGCCTTCGGGGTGCTCAGGAGGCACAATGTGAGGCTAAATCTGAGCAAGTGTGCATTCGGAGTCTCATCCGGCAAGTTCTTGGGGTTCATGGTCAGCCAGAGGAGCACAGTGGCCAACCCCGAGAAGATTCAGGCCATTCTCAAAATGGCTCCTCCAAGAATTCTTGCCAGCCAAGGACAATATCTCCCATCATCTCCTTCATCGACTACCACCAAACAGCCTCATCCTTCTCGAACTGCAGCGCCGCCAACTTCACCTTGCTGCCTTCCGGAGTCTCCAAGACTTCGAAGATAGTCTCAATTTGTCGGATCCAAATGTCAGCCGCGTCAGGGTCTGACTTCCCCTCAAACACTGGTGGTTTCATCCGTTTGAATGATTCCACGAGTTTGATTGCTTCGAGTAATGGATTCACAGGCACTCTCCCCTGGTTCTGATTCATGGCAACGATATTAAGTGTCTGATAGACCCTCGCAAATTCCGTTTCCAAGTCCAGACCTTCACCATTTCAAGCTTCTCTTCTAGCCATATTCTGAAGCAAAAGATCCATTAAATTCGATGTAGAAAATATGGATTTAAATCAATTTTTCATTTCATTAAATTTCAAACTTTATACATTCGAATTTAAAACATTTCTGACATCAAATGAAGCAATAAAAAGATACAACAGTCTAGTTCCTACGGTTCCTCTTGGCTTCACGAAGCTCTTCCCGTAGTTCCTCACTTCCTCCTTCAGTACATCGTACATGTTTTTCCTCTTCTCGAGTTCCCAAACATGATGACTGAGCGTGGCAATGCTCTCCTTGCCCTTTGCACACTGCGCCTGAAATAGCTCTGCTCTCTCCCTCTGAGTCTCAACCTACCTCTGAAGAGACACAATGAGACTATTCGGAACTGGTTCTTCCTCGTCAGAGGAATCATCAGATGAATCCGGAGGTGGAGTGATCTCCCTGGACTCAGGCCATTCCTCTTCAAATTCTTCGAGATCTTCTTTGTCTAAATCAGCTTGCCCGGGGTAGTAATCCTCCTCAACTATGTGCCAGTCGTCACCTTCAGCTGGGTCAAAGTGGTCCGCCATCTTAGAGAAAGGAGGAGGAGAAACATAAATCATAGAGCAACACAAATGTTAATGACTTACATTTAAATCTCTAGACTCAACACATGCTCTAATGTCCACTTCTAGGGTGTCGTTCCTTATAAATTTGTACTACTTAGAAGCATGGCTCTGATACCGCTCTGTAACACCGCGAATTCCAAAACCGACTGAATTCGAAGTTCCACAGGATCTTTACACTTCTCTTCGTACAATTTTACAAGGAAATTTAAACTTTCATTAAATCAGAGTTACAACTTGAATTACACTTAAACAGCAGAAGTCATTTACAACAATTACATGAATAAAAGTATAACACTTGAGACATTCTTTAAGCAGCTTGCATACTTAATCTTGTCAATCTCTTTATCCTGCATAGAAACTGTGGGCTTATCAGTTCATTCAACTAACGCAAGGATATAAAACATCAATTTTCTCTTACATAGAAAGCATACACTTGTCACAAGCACAACTATGGTGACTATCCTATAGATGTCGTGTTGTGCTGTGCACTTAGTCCTTAATGCAGTTGTGATGTTATATAACACTAATGCGCACTTATTCGGATTCTATGCATCTCATACTACATAGGTCCGAGGGTAAGACCTTAATCGTACTTCATCTTATAGGGTTCAATCCCTCGTCATGACTTAAACTACTACGGTAACTCCGGTATGTATCCTAGATGTTCTATGATCTATGAGCCCATGTCCAGGCTGGAGGGGAATCCCACGCACTGACATGATGCATCAAGCAGGCAGACTATGGACAATTCAACCTCCGTAATGGAACTATGGCACCCCTCGTAGTCACCAAACACCCCACAAGCGTCACCACCGAAATGATAATTCCGGAGTAGTGCTTACGCCATGTCATGACGCATCAAGCAGGCAGTCTGTGAATCACTCTCACACCGCTAATCCGATGGCCCTCATACTCGTGTTTTTCTCTCACTTTCATCACATCACCACTATGTATCTAGTCCTTAGTTTATTTGAATCATGAATAAAATCAATTCCTAGAGTTTTCTCTTTCTTCTATACCGGTCTTAAACATCAATCAATCAACATGACCAAACTTGGTCTTTTCTATTCAATAGCTCATCTCAAAAATATCTTTCAATGCCGGTATAAGGCTTAGCTACCCTCTAGCTTTCAATTCCATTTCACATTCATAGCATTGTGTATTCATATTCATAAGACTTTTCATAATTCATCATGATATTGACTTCACTTTCATGTACAATTTTCATGCCTAAGACAATTAAATTCAATTTCTAACTTGTCACATTCATGCTTCATTCTTTCCACTTAATTCTCTTAATCTCATGTTACCAATACTAAATCTAACATTCATACTTTCATTTTCCTGTTATCAAATCCCTTTTCAAACTCTTTTAAACAATACATTTATTTTTATCCAAAGACAAATTTAAAACCTGAGAAATCAAAAATAGTCAGGATAGTCGACTGTTGAAGTATAGTCGGTCGACTGTTCAGTGATGATTAAAAAGTCGAAATTTAAATAGTCAGGACAGTCGACTGTTAAGGCATAGTCGGTCGACTGTTCAGCGAGGATTAAAAGTCAAAATTTAAATAGTCAGGACAATCGACTGTTAAGGCATAGTCGATCGACTGTTTAGCGACAAAAAGTTTAAATTTGGAATAGTAACTTAAGATTTTTAAAGCCACTAAATTCTCATTTTTCATATAAAGCACTGCTCTTTTATTTGTACGAAGTGTACATGAAATCACATAATGTTCTACTAACAATTTCTTTTTCAAAAAGACATTTTTCTTGATTTCTTTTAATCATAATTTGGTTCCTCTTTATTAGACTAATGAGTTTTTCTTCTTTCCTTTGGATTAACACACAAATTGATCATTTCTAGAACTTGGCCTAATTTACAAAATGTTAATTTTTTTCAACAACTAACATACAACTTTAGGATTATCTAGTATCAATCATACTAACCATGAATAAGCATAATTCACTAATCATCTTATTTTAATAATGTGAAGATTCTTACAATTAGCACTTTCCACATAAACATTTCTCAAAATTGTATTTTTTTCACAAACACAAATATTTCGACATGGAGAACATGTATTCTAATTTTAGCATGCTAGATAATATTCAAATATCACAACAACAAACATATCATTCAATCAAGTTCACTTATTTATTTTATGCAATTACACATATGTTCTATTTTCACCTTAATCATGGTACTATCAAAGAGCGATATTTTCATATATTTATTCTAGCATGATTAGCACACAACCTAGCATGATACTACTTAGAAGTTAGAGAAAATTGCCCACCTGTAGAGAAAACGAAATGAACTCCTAAAACTCCTAGATTGATCAAAAGAGGCCTTCTCCTCCTAGTTTGAGACACCACAAGTCGTCTCCTCCTCGCTTTGAAGTACACCGGACCTCCTTGCTCCTTGAGGAAATCCGGCCACCAATGGGAATGAAGAACACACAACACAACTCTCAAACTTTTGGACTCACTAAACTATTAATCTTTTGCTCTCTAATTGTATTTCTTTCTCTTATGATATAGAATAGGTGTGAACATACTAATGTAGGGGGGGGGGGATATTTATACAAATTTTGGGTGGATTGAATTGCTAGGATTAGATCAAATAGTTAGGGATTAAGGGCTAGGATTAGTTTGGAAGTTGCCATAACCACCCATGAATGAGATAACCACCTCACCACTACTCTGATTTCCCTTCTCCACTCATGCATAATCCGGCCTACTCCAAGGGTGTGTTTTGCACACTCTTGTGCATGCACGTGCTACCCTAGTGTCCCCCACTTACAAGCTGTACATGTTAGATTAATTAATTGTCCATTGTTTGAGTCTACACTACAAGTTAGACTAAAATAAAGAATAATTAAATTACATGGGTTCACTAATGGGCCAAGAGACTATGGGCTCTACTAATTTAGTTAATTAAATAACTAATGTGGGCTACAAAGAGACAAATTAAGCTTAGGATTAAATTAGGCTTTCTAAAAAGAATAAATGGGGATTACTAGTTTATGAAACATTTTTTTTTAGAGAAACGCATGCATAAATTTTACGTGCACAACACATAAAATCAAACAACTCCAAATATAAATAAGATTTGAAAATCCAGTGTGTTACAACTCTCTAATGCATACTTGTCAGATTCTATGCATCCCACTCTACATAGGTCCGGTGCAAGCCCTTAACGTTCTCCACTTGATAGGGTTTAATACCTCGTTATGCAAATAATCCTTCTATGATGACTACTACAAGATTGATACATTCTAAAAGTATTGGTTCTCGCCCTTGGAATACTGGAAGCCAATCCCACCCACGGATCATTCTGTGGCCCTTACATCTGTCGTCCCGAAAACTGGAGATTGTCTCACTCCGCAGGTCATCCTAGAACTCTCATTGCACAAACATCCCATGAGCGTCACTCTCGTCCTCGGAATACTGGAGATCAATCCCACTTCGCAGATCACTCTGTGGCCCATACATCCATCGTTCCGGAATACTGGGGAATATCTCACTCCTTGGATCATCCTGGAGTCCATAAAACACATTTGCACTCATTTCATCATATCACCATCCAGTGTTTGTCATTATCTTGTTAAGTTAATTAATTAATTAATTATGAGTCTCCTAGAGTTGGTGTACCCTACCGGATTGAACTAAACTGATCAACAACACAGCCATAACTGGCCAAACCACAAAACCTCAACTGCCGATGTCTAGGGTCCCACACAATCTCTAAAGACTCACAACTTAACCATCACACCAAAACTTTTCAATAAAACTCACAAACCCATCATTAAAATGTTCGTAACAAGAAAACCTCTTAAATCAACAAAATTCAATTTCATTAACTGTGCTCATAAAATTCCAGAATTCAAATAAAATATTAAATCTATTAAACAACAGAAAACCACATTTTGAAGTTGTAGAATATCACCAAAACGTCAATTTGTTGAAAACACATGTAAATCTCTTAAATAAGATCCAAAGAATACATTTAAAACTCAATTATAAATAAAATATAATTCTCAGTAAAATACTGTAATCTGTAGTAAAAATATTATATAAAACAGTAGAGTAAACATCGAGAAAACAATCATTTAAAAGAAAGGAGGAAAATCAGCAAACAGCCCAACAGAACAAATTACAGTCGACTGGTAATTACAAATTCTCAAAATCAAAGCATGACGGTCGACCGCACAAAAGGGGCAGTCGACCGTGACCTGCTAACAGTCAGGGTTTGGAGTTTTTGTGCATGTTTTCATATGATACTCGATTAAACTTTATAAAATCAAAATCTAATTTCCTGAGATGATTAAACATATCTAGTATAACATATAGGAGTTATTAAAATACTTCAAAACATATCAAGATCTCGAAATAGAAATTTTTTCACAAAAATTCTTCAAAAACAGCAAAAGAGCATATATGTATATGTATGGGGTAATTAAGAACTAGTTTAAACATCAAATAACATCAAATGAGTGTGGTAGAAAGTTTAAACTCATCTCAGAATCAACACACTTGAAATCCAATCAAAATCCCATCAAAATTCATGAAATCTTCAAAACAGTATATAGCAAATATATGTGCATGTGTAAATGTGTATATATATATATATATATATATATATATATCAGTAAAATCATGTTAAGGACTAGGGTAAGGTTGTATTTCATCTCAGCATCATATAGAACTCCTAACCCAATCGAAAACACCAAAAACATCAAAACTCACTTTCAGTTTACATACAACATGCAAACAGACCCGAACAAACTCCTCTTCAACACATCAAAAATTTGTCTTTTTAATCTATTAAGCCTTTTCATAACTTGTTATACATAAGCCTTACTGATCCCAATAGTTACTCACGAATACCAGCAATTTAATCAAGTACTAATCAAGTCCTCCTTCATCGAAACTCTCAAAACAAAGCATATATGCATATACACACATTAAAGTCATTTTAAATCGATTTTGTTTATTTTCATGCAATACCATCATACAACTCAATACATGTGTTCAAATTATCAAGTTCATGAAAGAAAACAACCTACTCATGATATCTATTATTATCTATTAGGTTCTTTAACAATCACAATTTATCAAATTAGGGTTTTAGTCATCAATAGTATAGTTTCATGAAAAGATTCACTTTTTAATTCATCTACTCATTAAAACTCATTATATCTTCATACCATCATCTAACATGCTTTCTAATAGATAAATTATCACATACAACATGCTTAGAACAATAAGAAAACAAACACAAGTCACTCACCCTATTGAAGAATCAACCGAAGATAATAAAGAAATAAGAAAAATCCCTCATTCGCAAGAAAATCAAGGTCCTCGCTTTAGAACTCCAAGAAAATAATAATAAGAATTTCCTTTGTGTTGTGCAGCAAAAAGACGACTGCACCTCACCCTATATAGACCGGGATACTAAGTATCTATGGTTTTTGAATAGATTTGTAAAATACTTCTTCTAAATATTCCTTTACCTATATATATCCTTATACATGGAAATTGAATAAAACCAACTTGATTGAGATTTAAAAACAAAAACACCCACTCTATAATCAGCCGACACTGTTTTGAAAACCCAGAAAAAATGAAATTGCACTTTTGCCCCTCTAAGTGGCAATTTTGCCAAAAGATCATTTTTAAAATCAAAACTTGCAAAATAAACAAAATTTATCAAAAAAATAGTAAAATCTTTACCTCTGAGTTGACTAGGCATCATGCCAAGCCCAAAAGTCCAAAAATATGGAGTTTTTACTCCAAGTGGTAATTTTGCACAAAAGTCCATATTTTTGTAATATTTGCAAATATGTCAAATGATTATCAGAATAATATATAAAATTCACAAATAATATCTAATAATAAATAGTGAGTTTTCCCAAAATAATTTTTGACTTCGAACTTTCCAAGAAAATATTTGCACGTGTTTTGCACATGTAAAAAGGTAAATTTCAGAAAAAAGTTTATTAAATCACCAAAAATCATTTTAATTCATTTATTAATCTTAAAAACATTATTTAAAAATCTGGGGTATTACAATATCCTTCTAAGATCTCGATACACCTTCATGCCACCGGGATAAACAATATACTTAGTATAATGAGCAGTCTCCATCTCCTACTACCATAAACCATAGACATCAAGGAAACAAGGTCTACGATGATAACAAAGACCTCCCTCACTGTCTATTAAGCAATCTGTAGGATCTTCATCAATCTCATCCAGAATTAGATCATGCATCATCTGTAACAAATAATAATCTCGATTCTGAGCTCGAATGATTAGCTGAAGGAAAGACGAATGTACTGATAACCTTCCACTCCTAGGGCTTAATAAAAGCCAATATCTTTCTTCTACTTAAGGCATCCGCCACCATATTTGCTTTCCCGTGGTGGTATTTTATTTTCACATCAAAACTACTAAGGAATTCGAGCCACCTTTGTCGCCTCATGTTAAGCTCCTTTTATGAAACAAATACTTCAAACTCTTACGATCTATAAAAAGCTAAAACTGCTCCCCAACAAATAATGTCTCCACATCTTCAATGCATACCATATTTCTACAAATTCCAAATCTGCATAAGATCACATACTCCATGTGACCGCAACTACCTAGATATATAAGCCATAGGCCTGCCTTCCTGCATCAGAATTGCACCTAAACCTGTACCACATGCATCTGCGTATACTTGGAGAGGCATGCCTTCTCGGGATAATCAAAACATGAGCTGTAGTCAATCTTTCCTTTACATCTTGAAATGCCCTATTCACACTGCTCGGACCATACAAACGACACATTTTTCCCAGTAAGCTGAATCTTCGATGCAGCAATAATAGAAAATCGAGGAATAAACCTCCGATAGTAGCCAACCAAACCCAAGAAACTTCGAATCCTTGTCACATTCATGATCTATTCCCAATCTTTTACCACTGCAACTTTATCTAGATCCCCATATATGCCTTCAGCAGACACAATATACCCCAAAAATTGCACTTCTTGCTACCAAAAATGACAATTTGAAAACTTTACATAGCCCTTCTGGTCCCAAAGTATCTGCAACACAATTCTGAGGTGCTATCCATGCTCCTCCATGATGCAAAAATACACCAAAATATCATCAATAAACACAATCACGAAGCTGTCGATATAAGGACGGGCGGTCTGATTCATCAAGTCCATGATAAATGTAGGGGCATTCGTCAGCCCAATAGGCATCACCGAATATTCATACAGTCCATACCGAGTACGAAAAGAAGTCCTTGGGATACTTCCCTCTTCAATGCTCATATGATGATACCCGGTTTGTAAATCGAGTAGTGAAAACACGGTCGCTCCCCGCAACTGATCCAACAAATCATATATTCTCGGCAATGGATACTTATTTTTAACAGTCACCTTATACAGTACACATTCTCAGTGAACCATCTTCTTTGTTGCAAAAACTGTCGGCGCGCCCTACGGAGAATTACTTGGACTAATAAACCTTTCCAAAAACATCACCTCTAATTATCTTTCATCTCTTCTCATTCCTGAAGTGCTATATTATAAGCTGATTTAGAAATTCGAGTCATACTAAATATCAAATCAATCTTAAACTCCAGTTCTTGCCGAGGTTGGGGGACCAAGAACCTTTTCGAATATATCTGAAATTCACAAACCACATCAACATTTTCAACCTTCACCTTAGGCATTTACACCGAACCCAACGGACATATCTATATCGTCCAAGGCATTACATTCAAGTAAAACAGGGTTTCATCGGGCTTTCTTACCCAAATCCTTCCTTCATTGCACACCAACTGTGCATAAGGCCTTCGCAACCAATCCATCCCCCAATATAAAATGATAACTACTACCACACATCATCCTATAGTCTATAGGACATACATAGGATCCCAAAGGGAATTGCACCTCTCGGCACACATTAAACAATATAATAGAACTATCCAATGATGTACTAAATCTCACAGTACTTCTAAGGAAGACATAGAACACCATGATGCAAAACATATGCACAAGCTATGAAAGGTAACGCTGACCTCAAAGTCAGACAAAAGTCTAATAGGGATCGCACCATTCAATAATATAATCAATACTTAGCAAAACACCCACAAAGCATAAGACAAACTTCTCATTCCCTACTTAGCGATAATGAACCCATACACACATGATAAGATCACTACAATTAGCATGACATTCTTAGTTAACCAAGGCTCTCATACCAAACTATAACACCCAATTTTTTTTTGTTTTTTTTTAACCATTGCTTATTCAAAAGGCTTTCTAACTTAAACTATTTCTTATCTACACCATTTCTTACTTAGAAACTTTTTCATAATTTTCAATTAAAATTTTGGCAGAATCTCCCCTGATTAACCATTTTACGGAGATTCCTTACGGAATTCTGTAAACAATTATATAGTTCACAATACCTGTAATAGATATCAATCCTCCTCAGGCCAATTCATTCAACAGTACACAGGCAATATATATACTAGGTTTGCCCGTTGATACGTGCCTACGGCACGTTTTCGGAACGATGCACCTGGTTTGATTATATAAAATAGTTTTGGAGGTCCAGCAAATTAATTGAAGTAGCAATATTATATGAGAAAGTAGTATATCTACCTTTAAGCTCAACCATCATCTTCTTGATCATTAGCTTGAACTTACCTGGAATGCATATAGTTTGTTAGAAACACTACATAGAGTTTTTTTTAACTTCAGCGTCACTTTTAGATGCTTGTAATGGTTATGCAAGGACATGATCATATAGGGTTTATAGAGCTTACTCTAATCCCATAAACACTAAGAGTATGTATAAATACAATGGTAACGCAAGTGCATGTGTGAAGATATCTACAATACCAATAATCTAAATATTTGTTTGTCTGAGACTTAGTTTGCAATTGAAATACCTCTTATTATTATTTCAACCAAAATGAAATACATGATGTTCTCAAAACTCTAATCCAAGCTAATCATTTCTTTTATCTCCACTTTGTCTCTCCATTGCACCTTTATAAAAAGAAAATCAAAATGGATAAATAACAAATTTACTTTAGCTGTCTTTCTTGAGTGGAGAGTTTGCACTCTTCACTGGTAAACTCTAGTCAATTCAATCCTATATATCCAAACATACACTAAAAGTTCATATATGTTATGTTATCCATGGTTTCTAATAACCACTGAAGGGAACACTTCACGATAGTATTTTCTCTTGTAGTAAATAAATTAATGTTGCATATTTGCCAAGTTATTTTAGGTTGCTAGTCAGCTTACCTGTTCTGTTATGGTTTGGAGGCCCAAATTGAGGCCACCAAATAATCCATCTCACCTGCGTACACCTTAAATCAAAACAAATAAAAAAACTCGTCAAATAAATCACCAAATTAAAATTTTTTAAACCCAAAAATAAAACAATCATACATCTCTGAACTTAAATCCCATGCACACACAAAATTCGAGTCCGCAAAAAACTGAGTAATCCCTTGCACAAAAAAAATTAAAAATTAGAATGAGAATTCGGTTAATGAGATGAAATCAGATTCATCGCATCGCATATAGAGGCTCTCGATTCGGTGGAGGGGAATCGCCGATACGGATTCGCTTGATATTCGCGCTCGATTTGGTGAAGGGGAGTCACCGATACGGAATCAGCAGCGGATCAGATATCAGCGACGACCTCTTGATTGGGGTTCGACATTGGATTTGGATTTGGATTTGCTTTGAGATTTTCAAATTTTCAAACTTTCAAAATTTCAAAATTTAAAATTTTTCATGTTTTCAAAATGTCTATTTTTATTTTAAATTTTTTTATAAAAAATTAAAAATTTCAAAAATTTTAAAAAATTTAAAAATTTATTTTTTTTAAAAAGTTAATTTTAAAAAATTTTAAATATTTTTTTAAAAAATATTTTAAAAATATTTTAATTTCTTTTAAATTTTTATAAGTTTTTGATTTTTTTGATTTTTTTGAATTATTTTAAAAGTTTTTAAAGTTTTTAAATTTTTTTAGTTTTTTAATTTTTAATTTTTTAAAAATTTTTAAAAATTTCATTTTCTTAATTTTTTTGAATAGAAGAGAGAGAGAGAAATAATTAAATAAATAAAGTAGTTGTTTTGGGTAGGGGATTTGAATTTGAGTTTTGGGGGGAAAATATATTTTGTGAGGTTAGATCTGGACCTTTGATTTTTGCGGGATTGAAGGAGAGCCACTTGATAGCTTTCTTTGTGTTTTATTATATATATGGTTCTGGGGGAATAACTCATCATAATAAGCAAGATACAATTTAAAAACTAAAAATTTATTTGAAAACATATAAGATTTTTAGAAAAACCTTTCAAAAACCAACCACAGAACCAGTACTCCACAAAGAGGTGGGTACAGGTTTTCATACTTCATCACATCGCTATATATATTATCATTCCTTACAGTTATGCACATAATCCTCCATAATACAAATTATCACCCAAACACTATCTCCATCTCTACATGAGTTAGGATAAAAATGTATATACTAGATACGTATACAACCCATTCTGCTACGAGGAAAGTATAACTACTAAAACCAAAACAACTACTATGGTATCTAACCTCGCTGCTAATCAATACCTGCAAGAGGGTTAGGGATGTCCACCCTCAGGGAGGGACACCCCTGACCCCCAGAAAACAACATGGGTCAGCCATAACTGTTGTGATTATAATCTACTAGGTTAGTAAATAAAATAAATGATAAGACAAAAATTGAAAGAACTTACGAACATAAGGGTAATTAAATGTAACTTGAAATTTAAACATATAAACATAGTAAAAGTGATTTTGCACAAAAGTAATCCTTTGCATCTTTAGCTAATCTACAAATCCATATTCACTCACCTTACATGAAGTTGTTCCTCGGCAGGTAGTTCCTCGACACAATTTCAAGGTATTCAATATTCACATTAATTCTCATCTCTAACCTCACAGTCATTCAATCGTATAACATTTCATTTATTTAATCCCATACTATATTTATATTCATGCTCGTTGCATAACATCACACCCATTCGATCTTATAACATATTCATATTTATTCTCATCACATAACTTCACATTCATTCAATCATATACTATCACATTCATTTTCATCGAATATCATCACATGCATTCATTTTTGTCACATATCCTCACATGCATTCAATCTCATGATATCACATTCATTTTCATTGCATATCATCACATGCTTTCATTTTCATCGCATATGCTCACATGCATTCAATCTCATGATATCACATTCTTTTTCACTGCATATCATCACATGCATTCATTCTCAACACATCATCACATTCATTCAATCTTATAATCTCACATTTATCCTTATCTTATAACACATCTCATAACATCACATTTATTCACATCTCGTACACATCTCATAACGCCTCGTAATACATTAACCATCATTCTCATTTTTGTACATTACAATTTACCTTTTTTCATTCTAATTTCATCATACAGCTTATTTTAATGCTCTTCTCATTTTATCATATATTTTACTTTATAATTCATTCTCATCCCTTCATACAACTTTAGTTACTTCTCATTCTTATCAATAATATATCATACTTTCATTTTCATTTACATCTCATATTACAATGTTACTTTAACTTTCCTTCTTATCAGCTAATACATCGCACCCCAAACATAGTTTGGTTGATATAACACCACACCCCAAAGCCGATAGGCTGGATAATAATCACCGCACCCCAGACAAGCTGGGTAATAATCACCGCACCCCAAGTAGAACTTGCATAATATCACATCACTTCCCAAGCCGATAGTTCCGTTATTACTTTACTTTATTTCATTTTCATCTTACAATTTACTTTACTTTTTATTTCCATTTCACAATACGACTATCATATGAACAACCCACCATTTCACCATGGGAGTTGTGCCAAGACAGGTAGTTCCCACCATTTCCATGGAAATAGCGGGCGAGTAGTTCCTTGACACAATTCCAAGGTGCATCAAGCTCATATCATGCCATGTTTTATTTTAATAACCATTCTCATATTCATCACATAATACACTTCATTTCATGTTTCACTCATATTACACATTACTTCTTATATTCATTTCCATACCACAATTTCTTCAATTTATTCATATTAATTCACATACATAATTCCTTCACTTTTCATACTCATTTACATAACACCATATCTTCACTTTTCATATTTAATCACATAACATAATTTCTTCTCTTTTCATAGATATTCTCATAGCACAATTTCTTTGTTTTTCATATATAATCACATAACGCAATTTCTTTACTTTTCATACTCATTTACATAATACAATTTCTTCTCTTTTCATTCTCATTCAACAACATATTTCATTTACTATTCATTTTTATTTACATACTCATAACTCATTTTCTTTAATGTTCATCTTCATTCATATACACAATTTCTTTTACTTTTCATATTCATTCTGATTCATACACTTGCTTTACTTTTTCATTTCCACTTCACATTAAATACTTTCTTTTCTTTCTCATTCACATTTCACATCATATACTTTCTTTACTTTCTCATTTATAATTCACATTTATTCATTTTATTAATTTGTCGACCAGTGAGCCACATTATCCCAAATACTGAAAGATGATAGCCCAGTAAACACGCAGACCTCTGCACCCCTGGGGTCTTACACATCCGTGGCTACGTCTTCCACCTAGCCTATGCCAGCGAGGGAAACACCACACTCCAAGTAGAACTTAGATAATCACCACACCCCAAACATGGTTTTGGTAATAATCACTGCACCCCAAGTAGAACTTGGGTAATATAACACCGCCCACAACCAAAGTTTGGGTAATAATCACCACAAGGCCGACAGCTTGGGTAATAATCACTGTACCCCAAACAAGCTGGGTAATAACCGGGACTCAAGCCGATAGCTTAGGCGATAAAAACACTGCACCCCAAACATAGTTTGAGTAATAAACACCGCACCACAAGCCGGTCCTTGGGTGTTAAGAGGTCTAGCCCAAACCCCCATTATTTCTGTAGGTACTGGTCAATAAAATTTAATTGTTATTATCATTTTTATCTCATCTTTTTATGTCATTTTATCATCACATAACATTTCATCTTGTATTTCAACATATTATCACATATTTGGCATAGACTACGCTTTTTATCTTCTCATTATACCACGTATTTGCATACATCAGATTATGTATTTATAAGATTATTGCATCATATTATTACATATCAGGAATGCACAATATTATTTATTTTGACACATAACCATATATTATGAGTATACCGTGTTATTTAGTTTTTTACATCTTGTTATCACACAGTAATTTCGCCATAAACATCTGCATATCATACATATACCAAATTATTAATTTCATCATTTTCCATATCACTTCTCATTATCACCCATACATTATATACATGCACCGTATTAGTCAACACATCATAATACCCTATATATATCATTTCTATTTATCACCAGCATATAATGCACATATCAAACCCCCATTTACTTCATATTACCATATGTATACCCAATATATCCCAGTAACACCAAATAGTCCAAATCATGCAAATTCACCATATAGCACAATTTTCAACATATTAAAATTCTGCATTCTCTAGTATATCTTTATTCGGCTATAACTAACACAAATCATATCGAATCAGTCTAAAATTTATCACAATATAAAGTATATCTAGTACAATCATTCTCACCTGACGAACCAGCAAGAAGATACTCCTCGCTCACCCGGTCGCTAATCAAACTTCACTTTTTTTGACACCTATTAAGAAAATTACCGAACCCATAAGTCATTAACTCATAACACACATTAACTATCCCCCGAATTCACATCAAACATACTCATACATCACATACAATATACCTAAGCATATCAAATCAACTATTCACTAGTCTTATAGCTAAATCCCAATTTTACCCCTCGGTCGGGGGAGTTCCAATCAATATTTTATATTTAAAGGTAAAATACCCCAAATTAACTTATATATCCCAAGATTAACTCATATATACATCTCGGAAATAATGTTTATTATTTGTACATATTTTCCCATAATTATCATGTTTTCATATCCATAAACTCTATTTTAACAAATTCCCGATACCGGAAAAGTTTCTTGTAATTGTCAAATAATTATTAAAATTATCATAAATGCTTCTAAATTATCCCATATTATTCTACATCATCCAAAATAATTATTAGCATTCAATAGATTGAATGCTCCTTACCCTTCCTAAACTCAAACCCTAGGTTTAATAAAATTTCCATATTATTGCCAAAGAAATTGAAATCTTTCACCTTTAGCATGTTCTACATACTCTACTCTATACTATGATTTTTATGGAAAGAAATGAAAATCATACAATTCCATAAACAAAGATATAAATTGGTATACCTTCATGAAGTTCTCTTTAAAAACCAAAACTGCCATGCTAAAGAGCACCTCGAACTCTCCTAGAATCCTCAAATAATTTGAAGCTTGAAGTGACATATAAGATGGATTGAACAACCCTAGGAGTGAAGTTTTGGGTTTCGGCCGAAAGGGGGGGAAGGTTTAGGCTAGCATAAAAGATAAGGAAGAAGGGAGTGGCCGGTTTGTAATTATGAAGAAATTAAATAGTAAGGAGGTGGGGGTTTTGGGCCTAAGCCCACTTTCAAATAAAACCGATACTTCAAGGGTTATTTCAACCCCGAACTCCAAAATTTTCAACTTCTTGCTAAAACCAAGCAACTCCTTCAAATTATCAATTATCCAACCCTCTATTATGCACAAGTACATAGGAAAAATATCGGGTTAAATCAAAATCATATGCTCTGAGAAAACTCACCTCAAAACTCCTATATTTCCAATCTTTCCCGTTTAATCCCGAATTCCAATTTAATCATTCTAAAACAAAATAAAATCGATTAATATGAGAAAATATACTCAAAATCACAAATAACAATAAAATAAATCAAATATTTAAGAATTTTTAATATTATAGGTGTTACAATTCATTCTCTTTAAATTATTAATTTCAAGATATAACTTCTTATCCCTTTATAACACGTCTCAAAGGCATTTAAACTTTGATAAAACCCTTTACCATTTTCATATGTATAGTTTTCTCAAGTTCATTCTTTTATTTCATAAATCTCAAACAAATCTGTAGCTCTTTATTCAATAACGTTCGAATTGTTAATAAAATGAACAACTTCAAAAGTTTTCTCTTAAAGTAGTTTAATTTATACCGTAATTTATTTACCAAAATGAATTCCTAAATTTATATTTAATCAACACAAATCACTCCAAATTTTGTTCGCTTTAAAACGAAATAATTCTTCCTGAAACTAAACCAAATGATCAATTAGGCATAACATCTAATTTGTAATGTAATTTTTTTAGATTTATTTTGAATTATTTTAAAATATTCTAATGATATACTAAGATAATTTAAACCCCTTCTCAATTAAAAATATATGTAAATTAGCAAAAAATAATAAGATCAAATAGACTCCACCCAGAGTCGAACCCGAGCATAGCAGTGCTCAACCCAGCAACCAGTGAGCCAACTCACTGTTGGTGAAAGATTTCAACATAAATGAATTGTATATTTTGTTCACTGTTTGGATAATTTCCCAAATTTTCAAAAAGAAATAGAGCCACAGGGACTCGAACCCAAGATCCGAGTCCACTGTACAAAGGGCCCCAAACCCAGTGCCAAAGACCAAACTCTCACACTTCACTCTCTAACTATAACTTGTATGAAATTCATTTAATTACGAAACTCTCTGTTTCGCAACTTTAATAAAATTTTTAGCCATAATTTTAATTCTACAATCATTCTTACAAACCTTACACAATATTCTACGAATTTAATTAAATTTCCCGAAAGAAAAAATTATTTATTTTGACATAATTGACATGAATTTGCATTTAATCCACTTATAATTATTATGGAATTTTAACACCTAGTTTTCATGCATAAAGTAGTTTAATCAAACTTAATTCCATATTAGCAATGAATACGGAAATATTCATGCAATAAAATGAGAGCAACAAATCATCATAGAATTTTACAACGATGTAATCTAATTACTTTGATATATGGCATGAAGAAACTACTCTAACAAATCATCATAGCACGTGCTTGCTATGTGTTTATGTGTGCACATTCAATGCACGCCAAAATTTGAAATTTTATTTAATTAAAAGTAGCATATGTTACTCAAATTAATATAAATTTAATAAAACTAGTTTAAGTTAATAATATGCACAAATAAAAATAAACGTACACACCTCATAAATTTTATTTTGAAAAAGAATATAACCAGCACAAGCACTACAAACACGTGCGTCACACGTATCAATAAGTATTCATATACAAAAATAGATTTGAACTACAGAGAAGTGTTTATAAACGATCAAAATATAACATACGTAAAATATTTATATTGATAATGTTACGGATATTACCCGTAACGGTAAAATATACGTAATCTACAAGTGTATTGAAAATATGTGTAGTACATGTAAAAACACAAAGACTAAGATTAATATTTGAGTTGACTCAAAATAGGATAAAAAGAATTTTGAGAGGACGGAAAATATATAAATAATTGAAACACATAGATACATAAGATATTTATATTAAAATACGTTACAGATTTACCTGTAATGGTACAAAATACATGTGCATAACACACGTGGAGCAAAATTGTCAAAACTTAATTTTGCGGGGTGTTACACTCTCCCCCCCTTAGAATAGTTATGTACGACAGAACTCACTTGGGTAAAAGTTGTATCCTGAACGCACCTTAGAAAGGATTTGAAAAATAAATATAACACATAATGTAGAAAATAATATAGACTTAAAATAAGGTAGATATAGAATAAAAGAATTATGATTGTCAAGTAAGATATATGAAGCTAATAAGTGTACAAAGCACTAAGAACGGAAACACGAAAGTATTAGAGAAAAAAAACTAGAAAATAGCAGAAAAGAAACATAACAATGAAAGATAATATGGATTGAAAGAAATTTTCATACAAAATAATATTAGATAAAGCATTAGATAATGTAGTAAAAGAAAAATTAAGTAATCAATTATGAAAGAAATTGGAAAGAAATAAGAAAATCATAGTAATATATAGATGCTCTAAACAAAATAATAAAAGTAGTAAGAAGTTGTATGGAAAAGAGTAAAACAAAAAATAAAATATAATAGAAGTTTGGAAATAATTAAGAAGGAAAAGAAATGTGAGTGCAAAAAGTAATAAAATAGTATACATAAATCAATAGTAGTAGAAATTTTGAAAATAGATTGAGAGCGTAAATAAATATTAGGTAGCTAAAACTAATGATAATAAAGAGAACAGTATGATAAAAAAATTAAAATATCGAAACATAAAACAAACCAATAAATAATTAAGAATATCATAAAATTTTAGAATAGTTAGCAGTAGCTATAAAGAATTTTGAAAATTTTTACGGAAAGAGAAGTTAATTAAGAGAAAACGTGAAGATTAAAATGATTAAAATTGTAAAATGAACTAGTGTTATGTATTACGAGACAAAAAGGAAGTAACAATCTAAGAGAAGACTGTTAGATAGAAATCTAAAAATTGTATGAGTATTAAATTTAAGTAAAAGTAAAACAATACAAGATAAGTATGAATAATAATAATAATAATAATAATGTATAAAAAAATCATTTGTAAAAGCAATATAATAACCATATATATGTTTTAAAATTAAATATATAGAATACTGATTAGTATATATCAAAATATCAACAAATTGTCAAGTATAACAAGAAAATCAACATATAATAGTGTATACGTAGATAGGTGTAAAAACATATGATGAAACAACAATACTATAACATGAAAGTTATAAGCAATTTGAGAAAAAAAGTAAAATAGTAGTAAAAGTAACAATATATTATTGAAATAATATATAATATTAATTGTATAGAAATAAAATGTAGATAGTAAACGAAAGTATAAATAATAAAAGTCATATTATATGAGTAGCAAACAAATAGAAGATAGGTTAGTAAAAAAATATATAAATAAAAATGAAATTGTATACAAATACAAAAGTATTAACATATGTAAATATAAAGTATAAAAGTAATAATATTAGGATAGCAAAATAGTTGACAGTAACCTGTAATATAGATAGAAAAAATAATAATAATAACACATATATGATAGATGTAGAAGCAAATATAAATAATAAGGTTGTAACCCCTATTTCCGATTATACGGATTTCCTTTTTTCTTTTATCCGTATTCGTGTATTTCTATTATTGAATAAATTGTTTTATTCTCTTGAACCCAATTACATTCATTGAATAATCAATTATTGTATTTAACCCAGATTCCCAACCCATTCTCTGATTGTACTTTCTGATTGTACGGATTGTTATCGGTATTCTTTTTCCCTTCTTCAATTCTTGTATTCCAAATTATCTGGAATATATATATATATATATATATATATATATATATATATATATATATATATATATATATATATTCGACAATTTTGTTTGAATCCAATTCTAATTCACTTGATAAAATTATTAATTGATTATTTGAATTATTTGTAAACTTCTTCTTTTAATGTCAAACCCAAACTCCTAATCCAATCTACAATTTTATTTATTTATTTATTTATTTTGTAAACTCAACCCAATCTTGCTATTTTTGAAGTCCAGACTCAGTCCTATTCTAAATCACCTTAGGTATATTATTTTGGTTTATTTAGAAACCCAAGCCCTAAATAAATAACTTAAGCCCAACCCAAATATAAATTTCAAACCTAATACGAAACCCATTAACTCTTTACCCAAACCCAAATCAAAAATCCTAACTATCCCGTAATCCCCACCCGCTCAACGCTCCCCTGCAGCCCTCCGCAATCGCTGCCTCGTTGCCCTCCTCCAGCACTGTCGAGCCCTGCCATCACCGCTTGCACACCGTCGAACACTCCATCGCAGCAACTTGCGAACCCCGAGCACCACCACCAGTCTTCGACGCCACCTTCCTCAACCTCCATCCTGCAATCCCCGAACCACGGCGGCCTCACCTTCTGCTTCCCCCCTCGCTGCAACCATTGTAGCACTCAACCACCACCATAATCCATCGCAGCACCACCCTCCCATAAAATCGACTGCATCCTGAGTGCCCTTGACCTCCCTCATCACCATCAGCACCACCTGAACGTCGACTCCCCTGAGATCATCTCCTCGCCGCACCCCGCAGGCTCCCTCTTCCCCGACTTGCTGCTTCGTGACCCCGCTGCACCATCCCGATCACCTCAGCACCATCAACACCCATCTTTGTCACTCTCCACCACCTTGCTGCCCTGCTCGTCGCTTACACCTCACCACCACCGAACACCAAGCCCTGCAGATTCACCCCTCTCCACCGCAGCCTGCATTTCCCCCGATAGCTTCTCCTTCCACTGCAGTCACCGAGTGCTATTGTCTCTGCCTGTTATTGCCTGTATCGTTGCTGCATGCTGCCGACTTTGCTGTTGTGCTGCTGCCTCTCTTGGTGTTGCTATCTTCTCTTGCTGTTGGTTGCCGCCGCCTCTTGCTGTTGCGCCGCTGTGTGTTGCCATCGGGACTCTCGTTCTCGTTATTCTTTCATATTCAGAATCGTCATCTATAAGGAAAGTTCCTTGTACATCTTCGTTATTCCGTACAAGCATATTGTTTGATATCCTGCAATTAGTAATTAGATCGTCGCATTTGAAATCCATTATTCTTGTAGTATTCATGTTTCGTGAATGTTTCCATATTTAGATTAGTCGTTATATTGAAGCAAATCAATTCTTTTGCCTCCATGATTCGATGCCATCAAATATCGTAGTTTTCCATTGTCCCCACTTTCATTGCACAACACGAAATTGAAACTATATGTTTGCAAGTAAGAACTGTTACAAAATGAATTAGCAAGTTGCTGCCTTGCTGTTAATGTAACTTGTAGCTAGAATTTGACCTAGCTACTGTTCAAATTATTTAGAGATTTGTACACGAGAGTTGTAGCCCTATGAATCTTGTTTTTGGAACTTCTTACCGATCCAGATTCTGCATTGTAGGCTGCAAGCTATCAAATTTTTAGTATTGTATGGTTTTTAATTTCCAGATTACTATGTAGTACCGTATCTTTTCAATTTACTGATTGAAATATCATGTTAAAAGTAAAATAAAGACTTTATATTTACCAGATTGTTACTAGAATTGATTAGGAATCGATTTATAATTTTTGTAAGATTTTTAAATGAGTTTTCAGTTAGTTTTGCTGACCTGCTGCCTAAATAGTAGATCAGTAAAGAACTATCTGGTTGACCTAGCTATTCTATTTAAAATGTATCATGTGAATATTCGTTGGAACTGTTATGAAGTCTATTTTCTGGAACCTTTGACGGTACGTGATTCTCTTTTTTGTAGCAACGGAAAAGGAATTTTTTGTACAACAATGTATTGCTGTCAAAAATTATAACTTCTTGTCCTTGATTGTAAATATATTTATTTCTTGTATTTAAATAATTGAACTTGCATATCTTACATTGCATAGCCCTTGATACTTCTTGATCTTGTCCTGATACTTGTTCTCATCGTGCCTGTTCATGTTGATTATTGTAAAAGTATAACAAGCCGGTGTAATAAGGATCGACTTAGTAGTGTACAATATAGGAGAGTGTACTCGGAAGGGAATATTGGTCACAGTCCATATTGGTCATTATTATGGATTATATTGGTCATCGACTGATTGTGGATTACTGACTACAGTATCCGGAGTTATCATGTATTGGTCATCGGTCATCGGTCATTGGTCATGGATATTCCAAGACCCGAGTACATGAACGTGTAGAATTCACCACTATAGTCTAAATGTTTACTTGATTGTATGCACCCAAACCTGTGGTATGGGACGCAGGATTGTATGCATTAGTTAGGATTGATAAAAGATGGATGAACTTAATATTAACATTGAACACGTTCATGACTCATGTTTACAAGTATATGACTCATGGTTACCAGTTACATATTATCTGTTACAAGTTATATGATTCCTGTTTACAAGATTACAAGATTCATGTTTACATGACATGTGTCCTAATTGGTTATATTCTGAGACTTATTCCATTTGTCACTTGTATTACACTTGATTATGTTGTATTACAATTGCATCGCTAGTTCTTGTTTCCCTTCCTATCCAGTTCTTGTTTCTCCCATGCTATGTATATTATTTTTCGTTATCATGGTTTTTCCATATTGAATTTCTATTTCTTATTGCTTTTTCGGTTATGCCTTGTTTCCTGTTCCTATTTTGCTTGTTACTAGTTACGGCCCGTAGCTTGCTCTAACGGGTACCATCTATCTTTCTTTGAGTTAATGTTATATAGGTATAACGATGGGATACTGAAGAACTTAACGTGCTATTATTGCATTGTGTATTCTCGGGCATTCTGTAAGTTCTTGTATCTCAGATATCGGTTATTGCATTACATTCTTGTTCCTGTGATTATTATTGTGTTGCTGAGCTTGCTGGTAATGCACAGCTTATGGATGATATAAGTTGGTATACTTATATCATTCGATGGGCCTCAGTTGCATGCCCGTATTTCCGTATAATGAGAAGCGGTGCGTGACAAAGGTAAATAATTAAATGTGTATATAAGTATAACTGTATTATAAATAATAAAGTCGAAGTAGTATAGGCTAAGTTGTAAAACATTATAAAATGATATAAACTAGTGCAAAAAAAAAAGAATGGAATAGTGGTTGTAATATATAAAAATAAAAGTGGGTTAGTAAAGTAGAAAATCTCCTTTGTTGTGGATTCGTCACATTGATGTCCAGTTACAGACTTGCCTCCTTAACATCAGGTTGCAGATTTGCGCCCACGGCATACGGTTGTAGGTTGCCTTCTAGACAGTTGGATGCAGATTTTGCGTCCCTGACATCTAGTTGCAAGTTTGCCTTCATTGACATCTAGTTGCATATTTACCCTCTCTACATCAGGTTGCACCAAAATGGTGAATGAAATGATGTAATCTTCCATATGTGCTTGGATATTGAATGTTTAATTAAGTATGATGTTATGTTTTGAAATCTGTGATATAAAAGTAAGAGTAAAAGTAGGAGATGAAGTAGAATTACGACGATAAAATATTAAAAAGATATATTGATTATAATATAGATTATAAATATCAAACATAAATAGTAGAAATTAGTAGTGATGAAAATAATTTATAAAAGTAAGAAGAAAATGGAATGAAATACGTGCATAGTCTTAAATGCGAATGTGAATAAGAAAATAAATATGTAGTGTAGTACGTTGACATAATAAACATATATTATAAAATATATAAAGTAATATAGTAATTAGATATGTGTAAAATAATATGTATAGTGATTATGTTGAAATATATGGTATATGTAGTAATTATTAGAAAGTGAATGTAGTAACCAAGAATGTAAAGATAATAATATTGAAATAAAGTTTAGATATAAGTAGTGAGTGTATATAGTATATTAGAGATGAATAAAGTAATAAAATTAATAAGTAGCTATAAATGGTGAAAAGTAAATATAACAAACGGTACTAAACAATAAGTAATAACAAGAGTACTGAATATAAGATGTGAAAACAAAAATCGTAATAAACGAAAAATTTCAATGTATAGAGGTATATCATATTTATATAAGTAAAAATATTACATTTATAATAAAATATATTGAAATAAATAAGACCATATAAAATAGTGGAAAAATATAGTATCGTAAAATCAAAGCATATGTAAAATGAATGTAAATATGCAAAAATCAAAACTTAAAATATATTAGAAATAATAATAACAAGTAATTTAATAATTGGTATTTAAAACTAATAAAATATGTAGAAATAATAGCAAAATAAATCAGTAAACATAGAAGCACATAAAAATATGGAATATGGACAAAAATTTAAGAATGAAAAATAATCATGACAAAATTAAACATTAATACTAAAGAAGGTAGATGAAATAATAAAATTGAAGCAAATTATTAGTAAAAGAAAAGAATTCTTTGAAAAAATTTCAAAGTGTTAAAGATGAAAACTAGTATAAAGAAAAAATACACTAAGAAGAGAAAATAAAGAGAAAAGTCAGTCTACGTACAAGGTATCATAAGGGTTGTGTTTAAACCAACCATAGTACTCATGTCACAAAAAAAAACATGCTCGCATACAATATCACATCAATGTACACGAAGAGAGTTTCATGAATTCAAGTTCAATAACTACATCATTCATTACTTAAAACTGACACTCACACATTTAATGTCCACCATAATTTTGTTTCCCTTATAATTTTTGTACTACTTATTGAAGTCGGCTCTGATACCACTCTGTAACGCCCCAAATTCCAAACATATGTAAGTCGTAGCATAAACAGGATCTTTTACTTCAACTTCGTACAAAAATACAAGGAATTTAAAACTTTTTTCATTACAATATTGTTCTCTTGCTATAACCTTCGCTGATTAGCTTCATTTTACGCTTCACTAGAACTGCTGCTTAGGTGCTCTTCTCTTATGGGGCTACTGTTTTAGGTAAACGACGAGTGGAGATGTTTAATTACAATACACAACTGAAAATTACATGAAGAAATACAAATTTAACATCTATCAACTTTAATCTGGCAATATCCATCAGTATCAAACTCATCTCCATGTCTCTCGCTAATCTGAGTCATGCAACTTGAGAACTGTGGGCACGTCAGTTGCATACAACTGACGCAATGCTATAATACAACGAGTCCACTATATTAGAAATCACAAACTTGAATGCAGATATAAGAAATGTGGCTATCCTAAACATGTCGGTATATGATATGATCCTAATGCCTAATGCAGACACTTAATACTTATGATGCAATACTAATGCATACTTGTTCGGATTCTATGCATCCTATACTACATAGGTCCGAGGGCAAGCCCTTAACGCTCTCCACAATATAGGGTTCAATCCCGCGTTATGAAATCCTACTACGGTGACTAATGTAAGGTTTAGATATCCTGTGAGTATCTGGTCCTGCCCTGATAATTCTTGAGAATCATTCTCCCACCGTAAGTGTTTGGGACATCATGCCTCATACAACGATAATTCTAAAGTCGAAACCCATATCTCAAGCCATATGGTACCTTATCACACAAATATCCCATGAGTGTCGCCTCGATCTCGATAATTCTAAAGATAATCTCGCACCATAAGTGATTTTGGACATCATGTGCCGCACCCCAACAATTCTGGAGATATCTTCCGTCGCAAATCATATGAGGCCCTCATACTCATGTTTGCCCATACTTCATCACTTCTCCCTCTAGTGCCTGTCCTTAGGTTAAATTATAGTTATTACGACCTAGAGCTAGCTTACCCTACCGGACTTAAATCAATACACGGAGAATGTTAGCCCACACTGGCTGCTTCTCAAATTTTATTTTTCACAATTTGCCTATCACTACGGGTCTCGCTCAACCTCTAGAATCCAACCATCTCAACGCAGATATCTTCTAGGTTATTCTTAACCTTTATTACACACTTTCTCATTATAAATTATTTGATTCTTTCATTCATTTTCTTTAAATTATTAATTTCAAGATATAACTTCTTATCCCTTTATAACACGTCTCAAACGCATTTCAACTTTGATATAGACCCCTTACCATTTTCATATGTATACTGGGTAACTTAGACTTAGTTGCTTCAGAAAGAATTGATAATTTTAAATTGTTCTTGGCATATGTATAATTTTAAATTATTCTCGACTGCAGCACATCGTTCCACGAGGAGGCGGATAATGCTACAGAGGGAGTCACACTGAGCATTAGGAGGCATGCTAACTGGAAACAAGTATCTTGGAGGGACCAGCTCGCCGAGGGAATCATTGGGAATCTAAAGAGTGATGAGGAACACACTTCCTAAACAATTAATAAATTGTGTATTGTTTTGCTCTCCACTAAACGTCGTTCTAAGGATAGAACGATTCTAAGGCGGAAGTATTGTAAGGTCCTGCGAAATAGTATATAACTATTTTGTACATTATTCAGTGCATAATTCAAAGTCACACATTTTAATGGATTCTTCTCAATTTTAATTGAGTAAATATTGAGACATATTATTTATTATGTTTTGAACCAGATAATGGTAAAATTGTTGAACTGGAGTTGGAATAATTTCTCAATTAAATGGTACATTTGTCTCCACTATAATCGAGACAGAACGTATAGTGTTTCTATAATAATAAACCATTTTATTATATACATACAAATATTTTTTTATTTAAGTATTACGTATGTATTGTATGTGTGTGTATATGTATAATTATCCATACAAATGAAACCCTAAACCACTAAATAAAACCCTAAACCACTATTAAAAAACTATGGGCTTGTTTTGGGGTGTGCTCACCCCCCCCCTCTCAGCCCTTGGCCGACCACTCAACACCCCCTCCCCCCTCCTTATTTAAACCACCAAATGCCATTTCCCATCCCCTTCTTCATTTTTCTAACTCCAAAAACTTCTTCTTTCAAAAACTTCATTTTTTTCTTATTTCCTAGCATTTCCTACAAATTCAATTTCTTCTTCAATCTTGGCATGGAAGTTGGAGAGCAAGTATACAAGAAAGGAGCTAAGAGCTAGGAGGAGGAGGAACCAAATAAGGACAAATAGAAGAAGAGATCATCAACAAACTTCATAGTGGGTGTCTTTCTAAACTCTATGCTTGGGGATTTACTTTTGTGAGTGTATGATGAAAAGCTGATTTGGGGCTAGATAAATGGCATGGATTAAATTTTGTTTGTTCAAACTTAAGTTCTTGAGTTAAGAATGCTAATTGATAGGGAAAGATATGATTTTGAGAAGAATTAGCATGATTTGATTAGAAAATCATAACTTTGTGCCATGATAAGATTTATACTTGAAATTTTTACAGTTGCATCTTGATTGTGTCCCTATGAACTCTACCAATTTTCATAATTTTTGAATATGATTTGATATTTTAATAAATTTGAACATGTTGCTGGTGTGAGATAAGTTTTCTACTCTGTTTAAATCTTGCATGTTTGACTTATAAAAATCATATATCCTTGTCTATCATGAATTTTGAGTTGAAATTTTTACTGTAGGTTCTCTTGCATGTTTACATAAATTCTCCAAATTTTTATAATTTTTTGATGATTTTTGATATTTTAAGAAAATTCTTAATCTATAAGGGTAATGAAAACATTGAGCTGTCTTTCGATTCTGTTTCAAGAATTTTGTGTTCAGTTTGGAAATTCATTTATTCCAAAATATAAGGATTCTTAAGATGAAATTTTATGAATGGTTGTTATATGTGTCTACAGCAATCCCACCAGTTATGGTAATTTTTGAAAATGATTTGATATTTAACAAAAATTATGTTTCTATACTGAGATAGAATTGTTTCAGCTCTATTTTGCATTAGGAGTACTAGTTACCCTAGAAAGCATAAATCCATGATAATAATGAATGTGAACTTAAAAGTTTTACAATAATATCTTAAGTCTGTGTGGGACAATCCTACCAAGTTTCAAAATTTTTGAATAAGAATTGTTATCTCTTTAAAATACAACTTGCTTCTGTTGTTTAGAAACAGTGAGCTTGATGTTTAGTAATTTGCATCATATTCAAATTGTCATAACTTTTTGTATACTTGAACTTTTGAACTATTTTTTGGATATATAATGCTCATATGCATCTGGGTTATGCATACCAAATGTTATGAGATTTTGAGATCATAGATATTTTAACCGAGTTTTAAGGATACACTGATTGATAGTTTCTGCATATCCTGAAAATTTGTATACATATCAGTGTGAGGTCCTTTTCATCACGTAAATGAACTGTTTTGAGAAAATTTCTGACTGAGAAAGTAAAGTAGATTCAAAGACCTTTCTGTAGAATCTAAAAGTATGAAATTTCATTAAGTATTTAATTGTGATTTTTGCAACTAGCACCAATCGTAGGATTGGATGAATAGCTTACTGTTTTGGGAATATGTAGGTCATTGTTATATTAAGGCTATTTAATGGAGTTAGATTGTTGTTAGTTAGCTTTTGAATCATGAAATGAATATATTTGAATTGGAGTTGTGAATATCTACTGTATTGACATGTGTATGGCTATGTAAATTAGCTTGTTGTTTCCCTAGGGTAATGATTATCACCCTATGAACATCAATTCATTTGACCCTTGATAATTAGTAACCTTTCACCTCAGGATGCTGTGGATGAAGACAATTTTAGTGCGCCGATGGATCGCTACCCATGGAGGGATTGATCGCGGAACGAAGACGGGGTCGAGATCCAAGCAAGAGGGTGATTGGCGATCGACGGATGTTGAATCACCAATTTTGCTGCGTCAAGTTTGGGCCAAGTTGGGCAAATTGCCAATTTTTCTTAAGAAGCTTCAAGATCATGGGTTGTATGCCAAGTTATCCAAGTGCGATTTCTGGGAGTCTGAAGTGGCATTCCTGGGTCACATCCTTGGTAAGGAGGGAGTGACAACTGATCCTGAGAAGATAGAGGCAGTGAAGGATTGGGCAAGGCCTATTACAGTGAAGGAAATCAAAAGTTTTCTTAGGCTAACTGGATACTACAAGAGGTTCATCCAAGGCTATGCTTAGATAGCCGTGCCGCTCACTGGTCTGACCAAGAAGAATATGAACTTCAAGTAGACTGAGCAGTGCGAGGCAAGCTTTTAGGAGTTAAAAGAGAGGCTAACTACTGCTCCCATTTTGGCTTTGCCTAGAGCAGGTATTGAATATGATGTTTACAACAATGCTTCACATCGTGGGCTTGGTTTTGTCTTAATGCAAGAAGAAAAAGTGATCACTTATGGATCTAGGCAACTAAGACCGCATGAGAAGAATTATCCGACTCATGATCTGGAGTTGGCTGCGATTATTTTTGCCTTGAAGCAATGGAGACACTACGTGTACGGTGAGAAATTGAACATGTACACGAACCACAAAATCTTGAAGTACATTTATCAATAGAATGACCTGAATCTGAGGCAATGGAGATGGCTGTAAGTACTTGAGGACATTCGTCCAGAGATTAAGTACCATCCAGGGAAGGCTAATATTGTTGCTGATGCACTTCGACCTAAGAGCAGTCTCTCTAGTTTGATTACAACTCAGAGGCATCTTGCGGGTGAGTTGGATCGGGCTGGTATTGAAGTTGTGGTTCGAGGCTTGGAATCATCTTTAGCTTAGTTGAGGCTTCAGCCTACGCTGAATGAGAGGATTATAGCCAGTCAGAAGGAAGATGTAGAGATTCAGAAGATGAAGGAGCAGGTTGGTGCTCGCAGATTGTCAGAGTTTCAGATCAGAGATGAAGTGTTATGGTTTGGAAAGAGGCTATGAGTTCTGAATCAATCGGGGTTAAGGGATAGTATTCTTCAGGAAGCACATGCTACTCTTTTGTCTGTACATCCTGGGAGTGGCAGATGTTTGGGCCTGAAGCGGGATGTGACTGAGTTTGAAGCGGGATGTGACTGAGTTTGTGGCGAAGTGTGGAATCTGTCAACAGATGAAAGCCGAGAATCAGAACCCGGAGGTTTATTGTAATCGTTACCTATTCCGAAGTGGAAGTGGGATAACATCAGCATGGATTTCATTACGGGTTTACCCAAGAGTTCGAAGGGTAACGATGCGATTTGGGTCATAGTCGATCGACTAACCAAATTAGCTCACTTCTTGGCAATGAAACTCACTTCGACTATGGACAAGTTGGCCGAGCTGTATGTCGAAGAGATTGCTAGGCTTCATGCTGTTCTATTGACCATTGTGTCTGATCAAGATGCGCGGTTTACTTTGTATTTCTGGAGGAGTCTTCAGACAGCTTTGGGTACTAAGACGAATTTCAGTACTGCCTTCCATCCTCAGACTGATGGACAGAGTGAGAGAGTCAATCGGGTTCTGGAGGATATGCTTCGGTGTTGTGTTCTAGATTTTGGAGGCAGTTGGGAAAGGCATCTAGCTCTTGTAGAGTTTGCCTACAACAACTTTTTTTAGACTAGTATCGGGATAGCGTCGTAAGAAGCTCTGTATGGCAAGAAGTGCAGAACACTTGTTTACTGGTTTGATGTTGGGAAGCGGCAGATGTTTGGGCCTGAGATCGTGTAGCAAACCTCTGAAAAGATTATTTTGATCAAGAAGAGGTTGGTGGTTGCTCAGAGTAGGTAGAAGAGCTATGCAGACAACCAGAGGAGGGACCTTGAGTTTGAAGTTGGTGAATTTGTGTTTCAGAAGGTATCACCTAGTAAGGGTGTGATTCGCTTTGGCAGAGGTGGGAAATTAGCCCCAAGGTTTATAGTCCCGTACAAGATATTGAAATGGATTGGAAAAACTGCTTACCGGCTGGAGTTAACAGAAGAGTTGTCTCAGGTGCACAATGTCTTCCATGTATCTATGCTGAGAGGTTACATTCCAAATCCGAGTCACCATTTGTTCGAAGTGCCGGAGGGCTTGCAGCTGGATCTAAGTTACATTGAGCTACCGGTTGAGATTGTGGATCATCAGGAGAAAGTCTTGAGGAACAAGACGATACCGATGGTAAAAGTAGTCTCGAGAAACCAGTTGGTTGAAGAGGCTACTTGGGAATCTGAGGAGAGGATGATGTAGGATCATCCTGAGCACTTTGTTTAATTTGTATCTTCTTTTCTTTTTCTTTTCTTTTTGTTGTGTTCTGTTTTTCTCACTCTTTAGGCGTAGTTCTGGGGACAGAACTATTCTAAGCAGGGAGTGTTGTAACATCCTAAATTTTTAATTATAATTAAACAAGAGTTTGTTGATTTTACGTGTTTTGCACGTACAATTTCATGTGCATTTTCCTCTAGAAATTATTTATTTTCATAACATGAACAAATATTTTAATCCTTCTTTTTTATTTTTAAAAGCCTATTTAAATTCTAAGCTTAATTGTTCATTCTTAGCCTACACTAATTATTTAATTATTTTTAATTAGAAGCCCATGAGTTCTAAAGCCCACTAGTTTAATTCCCTTTTAATTGTCATAACTTGTAGTGTAGACTAATTTTGTAGACAATTAATTAAATGAACATGTACACACTAGTAACAAGGTGTGCTTAGGGTGGCACGTGCATTGTGCACAAGAGGTAGGCCGGATGGAGTCAAAGAGAGTGGAGAGATGGACTTAGTGGAAGTGGTTGTTTGTGTTCATGGGTAGCTGCTTTAACTCCCTAGTTCATCCTAGCCCCTAATCTACAACCATCTAGTTCAATCCCGGCCCTCCATTTCACTCAAAAATATGCATGAATACCCCCTCCATTTCTTCATACAATACACTTGGAAAAAAAATTAGTAAAAGAGAAAAAGAAAGAAAGCAACAAAAAGTGAGAAAAGATTGAGAATTTGTGAGCACACAAGTTTGAGTTGTGTGCTAGTGTGTGTGTCCCTTTCATTGGAAGCCAGCCATTTCACCAAGGAGCAAGAAGGAAGGCTCGGGTTCCATCAAGCACAAGGAGGAGAAGGCAACTTGTGGCACAATCTAGGAGGAAAAGGATCGCTCTTTGTTCAAGGAGATTTCCAGGTGTTCTTTTCATTTGTGTTTCTTCAAAATAGGTGGGTGATCTCTCAAGCTTCTAGTTAGATATCATACTAGGAATTGACATTGTGATCATGCTAAAATGAATAGAAAATATTGCCATGCTTTTGTTTAAGGAGATTAAAAGGAAAAAGATCACTAACGTTATCTACATGAAAAAGTAGTAGAACAAATAGAATGTGTATGTGAATATGTGTATGATGAATTGGTAGTTTATTTGCATGCTAAAATGGGTGAATTATGATTTGTTGTGGAACTTGTCTATGCATGAAATGAAAGATACAATAGGTGGAGATTGTGATTATGGATAGATTATGGAATTTAATTTAATTGGCATGAAATGTTAAATAGATGAAATTGTGATGAAAATGTGTTCATGTGCCTTATACAAGTAGAATTGTGATAATTGAATTTATTTAGCCCTATTTGCCTCTCAAAGTATGTAGTTGGGAAAATAGGACTAAAATTGATCAAATAAATCCTTAGTAAGTAATGAAAATTGTATTTTGAACTCAACGAGAATGAGGAAAATTGTTAATAAGAAGATTTTGTAGAAATAAATGTTTTTATGTCAACATGAGTTTATTATGATCTATGTGTTAAACTAACTAAGGGAGAAAGAGTTTTTGTGTTAAAAATGAATTCCATGAAAATTATGAAAATGAAAGTTACTGCTTTCTTTAGAAAGTATACTCAAGAAAAATTTACTTTTTATAAGAATTATTCGAATAAGAAAAATCGAGTTTTGTAGAGTAATCTAGAAATAGTACAGTCGACTGAACTGACTGTCTGTTCTTGAGTTTTAAAGTTTTACAGGACAGTCGACTGGCCATTTTTCACAGTCGACTGAACTGACTGTCTGTTCTTGATTTCTAAAGTTTCATAGGACAGTCGACTGGCCATTTTTCACAGTCGACTGAACTGACTGTCTGTTCTTGAGTTTTGAAGTTTTGCAGGACAGTCGACTGATCACTGTTCAACAGTCGAGTGAACTGTTCTGATTGTTGATTTTGAGTTTTGAATTATTCAAGAAAAGTACTTCTATAATGTTTGACTTATTATGATTTGAATTTTGAGAAGAAGAAGTAATAAGATTTTTTGGATATGATTCTTTTTGTAATTAAAGATACAAATATTTGTTGAACTTAGAGAAAATTGTGAAGACCTTAAAATGAGATTTTGACTCATAAATTGTTGAGTAGAATTTAATGTAAGATTGTTTAAGAATATGCAAGTTGTGCATGGAAAATTGATTGAAAAGAAACATGATAAATTGTGAAATTTGTGAACAAGTATAATGAACATGAAAAGAGAATTTAGACTAGAATTTTAGCTAAGTCCTCATATCGGTAAGAATGAAGGTTTTGAAAAGAGAAATGTGATAAATTGTGACCAAGTTTGGGTCATGGATAATGAATGATATTTTAAGACCAATGTAGAGGTAACACTAAATTCTAGAGTGTTGAGTTTTATTCATGATTCAATTACCTAAGGATTTAGATACATAGTGGAGATGTGATGAAAGTAAGAGAAAAACATGAGTATGAGGGCCATTGAATTGGTGGCGTGAGAGCGTTCACAGGATGTCCTCATGATGCGTCATGATTAGGGTGTGGATACTACTCCAGGATACCATCCCGGTGGCGATGCTTGTGGGGTATTTGGTGACTACGAGTGGTACCGTTGTCCATGGGGGAGGTGAATTGACCACAGGATGCCTGCATGATGAGTCATGTGTCAGTGCGTGGGGTTCTCTCCAGGATGTCTAGACGTGGGCTCATAACTCATAGAATACCTAGGATACTTACCGTAGTTACTGTAGTAGTTTAAGTCACAGCGAAGGATCGAACCCTACAAGATGAAGAACGATTAAGGGCTTGCTCTCGGACCTATGTAGTATGGGATGCATAGAATCCGAACAAGTGCGCATTAGTGTCATGTAAATATTAATAACTGCATTAAGGACTAAGTGCACATTCACACACGACATCAATAGGGTAGTCCCCCTTAGTTTGTTTGTGCCAAGTGTGTGTTTTTTAAGTAAGAGAAATTGATGTATTATATCCTAGCGTCAGTTGTATGCAACTGATGTACCCACAGTTTCTATGCAGGATAAAGTGAATGACAAGACTAAAGATTGATTGCTACTTAAAGAAATGTTCAAGTTATTATTTCAATTCATGTATAAATGTTGTAATTTATAAGTGCGCTGCATGATGTAAACTCTCTGTGGTAATAAAAGTTTTAATTCCTTGTAAAATTATACGAAGTGAAGTGTAAAGATCCTGTGGAACTTTGAATTCAGTCTTATTTGGAATTCGGGGTGTTACAGTTGAGCTATGAACTCCTTCTTCTCGTCGGGCTGAAGGATTCGCCGTCATCGAGCTATGAGGTGGTGTCGAGATATGGGCTCCTTCTTCGCCATCGGACGAGCTATGGAGCTATGGAGCTATGAGCTCCTTATTCGCCAGTGGTTGAGCTATGGAGATATGGAGCTTTGAATCCGTTAAGCTATGAAGCTTTGAATCTTTCGAGCTATGGAGTAAGCCTCTTTTCAAGTTATGGAGTAGGCCTCTTGTCAAGATATGGAGCTCTTTCGTCAAGCTATAGAGTAGGCCCCTCGTCGAGTTATGGAGTTAGCGTCATCGAGCTGTGAAGATCTTCACCGTCAAGCTATGGAGTAAGCCTCTCGTCAAGCTATGGAGCTCTTTGGTCGAGCTATGGCGTAGGCCTCTCGTCGAGCTGCGGAGATCTTCGTCGTCGATGTATGGAGTAAGCCTCTCGTCGAGCTATGGTCCATGGAGCTCTTTGGTTGAGCTATGGAGTAAGCCTCTGTTAAGTTATGGAGTAGGCACCTTGTCGATATATGGAGCTCTTTGGTCGAGCTATGGAGTAGGCCTCTTGTTGAGCTACGAAGATGGCGGTCAAGCTACGGAGTTGGCATCGTTTAGCAATGGAGATCTTTGCCGTCGAGCTATGGAGCCCGTCAAGCCATGGAGCCATCGAGCTATGGCTCTTGTTTGGGGAGTGTGGAGACGACGCTAAGGCGGCGAAGAGCTCAGAGTTTTTGGAATCTGAAGAATAAACTTTGAACAAAAAGAAGTTTTTTGAAGTTTCGGGTTTGGGTTTGAAGTGAAAACAAGTTTCGATTTTGTACCCACATACCATTTAGCTCTCACACTTCGAGTTTTTGATTTTGTTTGTGGTTTTGGTTTAAAAACTCGACCCTATCTCACATTATGGTGCAACCCAAGCTATCTTTTCTTCTTTTGAGCCAAGAAAATCCAACTCCTTACTATTTGGAATTTAAGAAATTTTGGTGCTTGGATCTCGTAGGGAGCTTGGGCTGTGGATTAATAATCTTTTTGGAGCTTTTGAATTGATGTTTGAATTTGATTTGGGTCGAGTTTTGTGAGCGGAGTTTAAAGCGAAATTGAGTTGGTTATTGAGCTTGGATATTAGAGGGCTTGTAGGAATGATCTCCTCAAAGATTGGTTGACATAGGGTTTCTTTTGTTGGTTGTGATTTTTGTGCCCTCAAAGTGTTTGTGGAAATGTCTACCCCATTGTCCCCAATAAGTGTTTTTTGATTTTTGTAACCTATTGCGCCCACCCAGTGTTTGTTGATTTGTCTACCCTTATTGAACCATTCTCACATCGGCCGGGTGTTGTCATGTTCTCCCGCTTTGCAGTTCAACTGTTCTACTGCCAGGATATTGTTTTTACTGATTCGAGTGCAGTGTAATCCGACTGTTGGATCTTATAAGTAGCTGATATGTTGCCACATGGCAATTTGATCTTCAGAGTTCTATAAATAGGAGATGATTTCACCCCCTCTTCCTCATTTACCTCATTCACTTTCTCTCTCTAGAAGATTTTTTGGAGCTTCTCTCTCTAAAAACATTAGTGGTTCACCAAGAGGTGCCGGTGGTTTGTCTAGTGTTCGATGGTGGGGCTAGTTGCAGTTATAGATTCGGTGTTCCTGGTGCTTCGGCTAGGTAAACTCCTCATGTTCACTGTTCATTATGTCTAGCATTTCATCGACTAGTTCTTCTTCCACTTTGGTTAGTCTAGACGTAGATGACGATATTGGGTCTAGCCATTTCACTAGAGGGGAGACATGGAGTGATGCAGTCGGTCATTCTGCCATTGTAGAGGTGATCGATGAGACTGAGAGAGATAAGGGATTTGACCTTAAGACCCCATTGTTCTTAGTGCCCGAACTGATTAGGCAGTACCCCGTAGTTAATCAAGATTTCCTTAAGTTGGCATGGAGTATGCCGAACCGGACCCTGTTTACACTACTGAGGCTGATTATGCCATCATCATCCTTACGCAGAAGGAGCTCGCCATGATTAGGGCGGGCTTTGAGGTTCCCCTCGAGTATGGACTAGTTTTACCGGGTCTTGGAGTTAGGGTCTGCTACACAATGTCAGAGGAATACTTCTTTTTTCCTCGCGATGACTTCTTCACGGGGCTTCGTTTGCCTGTTCACCCCATCGTTAAAGAGGTGTTTAACTGGTATAGGCTATGTTCAATGCAGCTTATGCCTAATGCGTGGAGTGATGTGGTGGGATTTGTCTTACAGTGTCGTCGGCTCGGGGCCGTACCAAGTATCACCGTGTTTAGACGTCACTTCAAGATTGTTCAACAGAGAAAGATGGTGAAACGTTGGTACCTTAGTCCTCGTAAGAACCGGGGCATGACCGACGTTCCCATCTCCATCAAGCATTGTAAGGAGAAGTTTCTTATTATGAGAAGTTTAGAGCAGTGGGGGATTCCCCCAACATGGAGAAAAGCCTTTCTCTCATCAACTTTGAGCTCAATAAACAGCAGTGAACGGTTACATCAACGATGAGGGAGGAGCTGGCAGTGACCACTGTGGGGAAGAGTGTCAGTGATGCTCTTCTCATGTAAGAGATTTTGGCTTGGCGAGATATCATCGATGAAGTACTCTTCGAAGGTGGTCTTGACCCGGTTGTTTCTAGTATGGTTTACGGCTTTTGCTTTCTTGTCGTTTTATTTATGCATTTGTTATTTTTGCACTTCTTTTGTTTTTCCACACAAGTTCTAATCACTTCGTGTTTCACTTTGCACGAAGAACAAACATGGACTACGAAGATTTTTGGGCGAACATGGAGGCGTTGCAAAATAAGAGTGCCGACGAGCCGAAGAAGTGCAAGATGTCGGCAAGCCGCCCTCCTCCTTCTTAGGACCCGCTGCCTCTTGCCCCTACTGTCTCGATGGCGTTGGCTTCGAGGACACCGTCATGTTGCTGCAGAGGGTTCCTCCTTAGCAGCTATCGTGGTGAGTCCCGCGCTCGTTTCGCTGGTCGCCCAGGGTACGATGATTCTCATCGGTGGGAGAGAGATGGTTCATGTTCTTGACTAGAATGTGAATGTAACACCCCAATTTTTTATTATTATTATATTTTTAAACAGTCTCTTACTTACAATAATTCTACATTTATTTCTTACTTAAACATCTTCATAGATTTCAATTAAAATTTCGGCAGAGTCTCCCCTGAAATATTAGGCATTTCACAGGACTTTCTTATGAAAATCTGCATTTCAAAATTCACAGCACAACACATGCAATAAATTTATAACATCCTAGGCCAAGTCATAGAACTCATCACAAAAATCATAAATATATGCTCTCGGGGATAAACAGATGCATAAATATCAAGATATCGAATTTAAACCAGAAATTTCAAAGAAAACTATATAAAACATCACACGAACCTAGCACGCCACTACCAAGTGTGTATGGGTATAATAGACATCACTACGAATATAGTTATAGATCTATAAATACAACCCAACTCCAAGTTCCCGCTACAAAATTAACATAATTCTAGAAAAACTTATTATACAACCTTTTACTTAAAACACCAAAATAAAGCTACATATAACATATAAAGAAATCTAACTACTCTCCTAGCCGATAGAGCTACATACCCGCAGAACGGGGCTACTGGGGTCCACCTTCTAGGTGTGACTCCACTAACCCCCAAACAATAAGGGGTCAGCCAAAATTGTAGTGAGTATAATCTACTAGGTTAATTACTAAAATACATAATATGAAAGAAATTAAAAGAACTTACGAACATGATGATAATTGAATTTAACCTGAAATTAAACATATAAACATAGTAAAGATTGCACAAAGTAATTTTTCTAATCCTCAACCAATTTACATACCAACATCCACTCAATCTATATATTTTGTTTTTACTTTAATATTCCTTCTCATCTCATACTATATTCTTTTTCATTTTCATCTCATAACATCCCATAATACATTAACATTCGTTCTCCTTTTACATTACCGTTTACTTTCCCTTTTATTCTTATTTCATCATAATGCTTACTTTAAGTCTCATTCTCATTTTAACATATACTTTGCTTTATATTTCATTCTCATCTCATCATACAACTTACTTTACTTCTCATTCTTATTAGATAATATGTCTTACTTTCATATTCATTCACATCTCATAATACAACTATCATATCAACACCCCACCAATCCACCTTGGAGTTGTGCCTAGGCAGGTACTTCCCACAATTTCCAGTGAAATAGTGGGTGAGTTGTTCCTCGACACAATTTCAAGGCGTACCAAACTCATATTATATCATGTTTTTATTTTTACAACCATCTTCATCACATAATACCACTTACTTTTATTTTTCATCACATAATACATCTTATTTTACTTTTCATTCTCATAATACATCTTACTATACTTTTCATTCACATAATACATAACACATTTTCAATACTTTTTATTTTTATTCACATGACACAATTTCTTTACATATCATATTCATTCACATACTCCTAACACATTTTCTTTACTTTTTCATTCTCATTTCATGTCATACACTTTCTTTACATTCTCATTCTCAATTCATATCATACCCATTTATTAATTTTTCGACCAGTGCCCCACATTAATTTGTCGACCAGTGCCCCACATCATCCCAAATACTGAAGTCGCTAGCACAGTGAACACGCGGACCACTGCCCACCAAGGGTTTTATGCGTCCGATCGCTGCCCAGCAAGGGTCTTACACATCACATCGCTGCCCACCAATGATCTTATGCATCACATCGCTGCCCACCAAAGGTCTTACGCATTCCTCAAGACCTAAGCCGATAGCTTAGTTAATTAAATTCGCCAATATATATATATATATATATATATATATATATATATATATATATATATATATATAGGGAAAAAGGGATATGAGCAACTTGCTCATTTAGTAAATGAGCAATTGATGATGTGGCATACATGTGATTGGAAAATCATTAAAAGGGTTAGTTGTCCAATGTATCACATACATGCCACATAATCAATTGCTCATTTACTAAATGAGCAAGTTGCTCATATCCCTTTTACCCACATATATATATATATATATATATATATATATATATATATATATATATATATATATATATATATATATATATATATATCTCACCAATAAACCATTATACTGTCTCCCATATAATATAGCTAATAATATCACCAAGAATATCACCTGCAATCCCATTTGGGTGTTATAACACCAAGTATTTATCTTTTCATTTTATCACATATTATGCATACACCATGTTATTTAACTTGTAATATTATCACCTATTATGAATATGCCATGCTTTTTATCTTCTCATATCCTTTTATGAATATTATTTACCATAATCTCCAGCATATCATACATATACCAAGCCATTAATTTCATTATTTTTATCATATCTAATTCTCATTTATCGCCCATATGTTATATGTACATCGTGTCAGTTAACACATCATAATATCATATATTTAATTTCTATTTATCACCCGCATATCATACATACACCATGCCCTAAATCACTTCATATTATCATATATAAACCCAATATATCACTATAGCACCAAATATTCAAAATCATGCAACTATACCACATAGTATAGTTTCAACTATTAAAATTCTATACTTTCTACTAATTCCTTATCCGACCAAAACTATCACAAATCACATTGGATAAGTCTAAAATTTTGCCACAACATAGAATATATCTAGTATGATCATACAAACCTATCAAAACGCAGAAATTAGGTATACAGCTCCTCATCTATACGTCCGAGGTCACTACCACCGCCTATTACAAAGTTTGAATTTCAATTAGTGTTAAAAACATCCAAACCAGTCTAAATTTATAGCTGGAAATACTTTGATTTCTCATAGGAATTTCATCGAACGCCTGGCGTGCATTATACGCATGCATACCTTCAAAATTTTATTAATTAGGTTTTAAGCCTATAAATTCCTCCAAAATTATTCTAAATTGTTTCTTATAATTTACAACAATTCTTATGGCCAATCTCTAACAAATTCCAAATATAAACTCTTCCAATTTCAAACTCAAAACCCTAACTCTTTTCAAATTTACTCCTACCATATCAAATAAAGAATTAATTGCTTCTAACATGAAGATTATCCCTTAATCTCCCTACTACCCTATTTCTCTTATCGAAAATTCATAACATACAACCCTATACAATTTAAGGAAATTATTTCCCACCTTCCAAGAAACCAATCCGAGAAACCAACACTGGGATGTTGAAGAGCACCCTCCAATTAGCTAAAAACCCCTAGAATTTTCTTAAAATGACTAGGAATTTATGGGATTTAGAAAAACCCTAAAATGAAGAAATGTGGAAGAGGAAGTCGGGTTTCTTTTGCTGGACAGAAATGAAGGGAAGGGTAGATTTTGTAAATAGAAGGGGAAAATTAATTATAAGTCCCTCCCAAACTCTTTCATTACTTTTATGTCCTTCTAATTCTACCATTCATGATAAATTTCAATAAAACCCGCTCCACCAAATGAATAAAAAAATTAAGGAAGATATATGAGATAAAGTTGTATATTTATGCATAATAATAATAATAACAATAATATCAAATAGTAATAAAAGAAATACAATGCCTTTTTTTTATAAAAAATTTAGATGTTACAGTGAAGCAGTAGGAGAGCTTCCTGGGGAACTCCACTGCTTGCCTTGACGGGATCTGCCACCTCCCTTCTCCAGCTGACCGGGAGAGGCTGAAGATGGATCCCCCTCGAGAGATCGGTGCTTGAGATCGCGCGAGCACACATGTCGGTATGATCTAGTCTCTTTTGATTTTTTGTCTCCTGTTATTCTTGTTTTGCGATATGAATCCTTATTTCAGGTGGCGTGTCACTTCAATCATCTGGTAGACTTCTATGCTGCTGAACAGAAGAATTTGCAGGCACAGATATATCACGTTGAGAGGGAGAAGAAGAAAGCCGTGAAGGAGCTGAAGGCGGAGTTAGAGACGCTGAAAAGGAAAGAGATAGATGTACACCTTGAGATGGAGGCGTTGGCAAAGAGAGAGGGTGAGATGCACCTAAAGTTGGAGGCATCAAAGAAGAGGCGTGAGGAGTCGGCGAAGAGGGTAGCCGACCTCTTGGTGGAGTTGGAGAAGGCCCGTGCTGATGCAACATTGGAGCTGATGGTTGGGGTGGATAAGGTTGAGGCCGAGGCCAAGTCCAAGTTGCAGGGGGTGATGTTAAGTTTTATGCAGCAGCAATTTTGCATGTGGTGGAGTGCATTCCTGATTTTGATAGGAAAGGCTACCACTGGCTGTTTCGCCTCGGGGAGGCCCTCGATACGGGTAAGGAGGATGGTCCTCCCTCGAGGGAAGTGAGGAGTAACTCTGGGAAGAAGAACAAGGGGAAGGAGGTAGCTGGGGGATCCTTGTCCTTGGTGGCACCGAAGCAGGTAGATGCTTGGTTCACCCATTTATGATTTTTCAGTTTTTTCTTTAGTTGTTTTTTTATGCAGACGTTAGTTGCTTTCAATTCAGATTTTAGTTGCTTTTGATTTAGTCTTTTGTATGATGCCTAATTGCGGATTGGCCACCGCACTCCTGTATCTTCATTTTAGTAGATGAAAGACTATTTTCTTGCTTCCTCATTGCTTATCGTATTGTGTCGGTGTGGTTTGAAGTGACTCTTAGTTGCTTTTATTTTTCGTGACTATATTCTTCGACTTGTTGACAGATGATTGTGGGGATGAAGGAGAAATCCCATAGTGATGAAGTTGAGCATCTTCGTAGGAGACTACGCATGACGAAACTAGCTGTCAACCGTTTGCGTGTTCAGTCGGAAGATGAGTGGTTGGAAACTATTCGCCTCAAGTCAGTGCTTATCGAGAGAGACTGTGAGTTAGCCCTCTTGCGCGCTGATCATCTTCCCCGCATTACCCTACCTCCGTAAGTGAAAAAAGACAGTATCGGGAGTGTGCTATACTTAAGGAAGTGGTTGTTGAGAAAGACTTGGAGTTGTATCGTCTCCAAGCGAGACTTGGTGGGTTGCGAACGGCTAGCACTTCACGCATTGTTGGTGCAAAAAAGGGAGCAACGGTTGATGCGAAGAAGGCCGTAATGGCTAATGTGAAGAAGAACACAACGGCTGGTGGAGCTGGGTCGACCGTTCGGGGAACGGTCTTGATGGCACAAGTGCCCCATCGTCATCCTGGCGATGCTTAGAGCGGGGTGTTTGCCTTATTGAGTTTAGCTTTGGTCTGTGATGTGCATTGTGTGCTGACCTACAGACTCAATCCACGGGGTCGGCGTTCTCTGCCACAGATGCAATCAATCAAGGAAAAGTGGTGCCCGTCAAGAAACCCACAAGGAGGCTTGTATCTCTTAGGAATAACATTCCTCACCCACGGAGCCGAATGGACGGTTTGTAGATCACACTGTAGGATTACCATGCTGCTTAATGGTTGTGGTTCACTTGCATGCTGTTGTGTTGATGCTTCGGAGGAGCTAGGGGATATTTGCACTTGCTCTTCTTGGATTCTACAACAGCAGCAGCTCTTGATGACTGTTTGTGGTTCACTGCTTTGCAAACGGTCTATGGTTTTATACATGTAAATACATGTAGTGATGCTGGATCTGAATGCATAGATTTTTGATAATTCTGTGATTCGAAGAATTCTTTTCATATGCTTGATCCTTGTTGTTTAACTTGTTGTTGAGACTGATGAGCCGCCGACTGAGTTCTTTGTAGCTTAATAGGATGGCCTCAAATTTGTTGTGTATAACTTACGAACCTTTGATGGTGTGCTTGCATAACGTTTGACGGAGTTTAGAACTTATCCTTCTTGTACCCAGTTAGTTGTAGTAGCAACTCTTCGGGAGAGTTATCTTCCAAACTTGTTGTATGGGTCCTTCAACAAATTATGAGAGTCACATCGAGTAGTGAGTTGAAAACCAAGTGCTACTTTTGCACGTTTTATTGGAGTAACTGCAATCCACGATTTTGGACTTCTAATATGTCTGAGGAATTTTAACTAGTTTCAAGAACAGATTGAATGGCGAGTTGAACTCTGAACGTGCTTGATTGTAGGTTGCTAAAGTAAATCTGCGCCATGGGTATAGATTCTGAACATGTTAGTTTAAGTATTAACATGTTGCAGAAGTGGATCGAATGGCGAAGCGAACTCTGAACTTACTTTGTTTCAAGTTGCCAGAGTAAGTTCGAGCCATGGGTATGGACTCCGAACTCTGAACACTGAACTTGCTTTGTTGCAAGTTGCTTCATCGGTTCACTTGACATTCTGAGCGGGAGGCCTCGGTTCTGGTCCGCCTCTCATCCAAACAGACCAGTATATCAGTTCCTTGTTGCTTGTCGTTGATGATTTGGCGGAGATCGCTTGACCACCGGGGACCTCGCGAGGCAATTGAGTCAGTGGAAACATTATAAACTAAGATATGATCATACGGAGGGAGTTCTTCATGAAGGCTTTGTCAAGAGCCCCCGGTGCCTCTCCGTTGACAGCAGCTTCAATAGGCCAACGCATCGGCTGTTGAGGAGGAATTGAATTTTCCACAGGAGGAGCTGGTTGACGAAGAGACTTGGTTCGACGGCTTGAGGCCGCATCTCTGCCTCTTAATATTTCTAATATTCTGAATATCTCTTAGGAATAACTCTCCATATTTCTATAAAATATATCTATTAAATAGCAAAAAAACTAAAAAACTAAAAAAAGAAAATATTCAGAAAAATATGAATTAGTAAAAATCAAACAATTATCAATATCAATAAAAGAATAATTACTCTCGGCAACGGCACCAAAAACTTGATGGAATAATTTGCAAGCGCTCAAATCGCAATAAGTAGTATAGTTTAAATGAAAAGTGTGTCGAACCCACAAGTACTAATTATTTTATTGAGTATCGAAATCCACTAGTTTAACTACTATTTGGAGAATCGAAGATTTGATAAAAATACAAACTAAACTAATTAAAATGAATGAAAATCTAAAATTTTAGGGTTTATTAATAACAAAACTAATTCTAGGGCTTTTGGTTTCACCTAGTTAATCTCACACAATTCATAATTCCGTGAAACTAAAAATTCTACTTTTCCATGTTGTATACCAAAATTTCCTAATTATTTAATGTCTTCTCTCGAATAACACCAAACATATCTCCAACTAATAATTCATCATATCCTTCTGCAAATTTAATTATTTGAAGTTTCATTAAGTTTTATGGGTTTCTCAAATTTTTCTCAATTAATTGTGTTTAATTCTAAAATTATAAATCACAAGTTACATCTCGGCATCCCCCATGATTCAATTAATCATACAGTTTTTGGTTAGACAATTGCACGCATTAAGAACATAAATTAAATACAAAACCATGTAAAGTAGAAAACTATAATAACTTGAAATTTGAATTGTGTTCTCCAAACTAGGCTACATCGAAGACCTAAAAAAAAAAATTAGTTCATGTTAATTTTGCAACTCATAAACATCTTAATGGATTGCATAATAATAATAATAAAATAAAAGAGAGAAGAAAGAACGAGTTATCGTTGGGAGCTGAATTTGAAGCCGTGATTTCTTTCAAAATCAAGTCTCGAAATCTTCTCTTCGTAATCTGTGCGCAGCCTTCTTTCTCTCTCTATCTTTTTTTTTTCTTTTTTTCCCTGCCTTGGAAACTATGTTGCCTCCCCCTTCTCTCTCTTCCGGCACTCGCCAGCCGCCTCCCCTTTCTAAGTTAGATGCTGCCCACTTTTCTTTATAAAGGGTTCAGGGGGTAGGTTTTTATAATGCTCCTAAATTTTTTATTTTTTATTATTTATTTATTTATTTTTTAACTATTCCCTATCCAAAAGATCTTTAACATAATCTATGACCTATCTACACCAAGTCTTATTTAGAAAAATACTCATAGATATTTATTAAAACTTTCGACAGAGTTTTCTCTAAAATATTAACCCTTTTACAGAGTTTCCTTACGAAAATTTGAAAAAAAATTACAAAATTCAATGTACCTGTAATATATATCAATCCTCCCCAGGCCAAGTCGTTCAACATCACACAAGCAATAATAAATATAGCTCTCGGGGCATAATACTTCATAACATGCAAGATAAATTAAAACCAAAAATTCTTGTAACACCCCGCAAAATACTATATAACTATTTTGCACTGTAACCCGTGCACATTTGAGAATTGCACGTGATTATATATTTTTCATGATTATTATTCTTAATTGAAGAATTTTTAGATATATTATTTATTCTGAACCCGAAGAGATATGTTCGGGATATCTTCTCAATTAAATTGTGTGTATTGTCCTGATTGTTTTAACAAGACAATCTTTGAGAAAAATAATATTTTTATAAATATATTCTTATGTTTTACAAATAGAGATTTTTATTTGTATATATGTATATATATATATGAATGTATGTATATTGTGATTGGATTGTATATGATATAAATACATGGATGCTTGTAAGTATTTTTACATATATATATAAATATATATATATATATATATATATATATATATATATAGGGTAAAAGGGATATGAGCAACTTGCTCATTTAGTAAATGAGTAATTGATTATGTGGCATGCATGTGATACATTGGACAACTAACCTTTTAAGGATTTTCCAATCACATGTATGCCACATCATCAATTGCTTGTTTACTAAAGGAGCAAGTTGCTCGTACCCCTTTTTCCCATATATATATATATATATATATATATATATATATATATATATATATATATATATATATATATATATATAATTTAAATTGTATTGAAGTGGATTGTAAATATGAATATATCTATATAGTAAATCACAAAGAAAGCTATCAAGTGGTTCTCCTTCAATCCCCCCAAAATCAAAGGCCCAGATCTAACATCACAAAACACATTTTCCCCCCAAAACTCAAATTCAAACCCCCCACCGAAAAGAAGTCCTTTATTTATTTAATTATTTCTCTCTCTCTCTCTGTCTTCTATTCAAAAAAATTAAGAAAATTAAAAAATTTTAAAACTTCTAAACTTTAAAAATAATTAAAAAAATCAAAAAAATTATAAAAAAAATTTTAAACTTTTAAAAAATTTTAAATATATATTTTAATTATTTTAAAATTTTAAATTTTGAAAAAAATAAAAATTTTAAATTTTCTTTTCAACTTTTTGAAATTTTGGAAATTTTATAGATTTTGAAAAATTAAAAAAATTAAAAATTTTAAAAATTTTAAAAATAAAAAAAATTTAAAATAAAATATTTAAAACTTTTAAAATTTGAAAATTTGAAAATTTGAAAATTTGAAAATTTGAAAATTTGAAAATCTCAAAGTAAATCCAAATCCAAATCCAATGTCGAACCCCAATCAAGAGCTCATCGCCGATATCTGATCCGCTGCTGATTCCGTATCAGTGACTCCCCTCCACCAAATCGGGCGCGAATATCAAGCGACTCCGGATCGGCACGGCTCCCCTCCACCAAATCAAGAGCCTCTATATGCGATGCGACGACTCTAATTTCATCTCATTAACCGAATTCTTATTCTAATTTTTAATTTTTTGTGTGCAGGGGATTGCTCAGTTTTTTTCTGACTCGAATTTTGTGTGTGCATGAGATTTAAGTTCAGATAGATATGATTATTTTATTTTTGGGTTTAAAAAATTTAATTTGGTGATTTATTTGATGAGTTTTTTATTGGTTTTGATTTATGGTGTACGCAAGTGAGAGATTGATTATTTGGTGGCTTCAATTTGGACTTCCTAACCAAAGCAGGACAGGTAAGCTGACTGGCAACCTAAAATAACTTGGCAAATATGCAACATTAATTTCTTTACTACAAGATAAAATACTATCGTGAAGTGTTCTCTTCACTAGCTATTAGAAACCATGGATAACATAACATATAAGAACTTTTAATGTATGTTTGGATATATAGGATTGGGATGACTGGAGTTTACCAGTGAAGGGTGAAAACTCTCCACTCAAGAAAAACAGCTAAAGTAAATTTGTTATTTATCCATTTTGATTTTTTTTTATAAAGGTGCAATGGAGGAACAAAGTGAAGATAAAAGAAATGATTAGCTTGGATTACATTTTTGAGAACTTCATGTATTTCATTTTGGTTGAAATAATAATAAGAGGTATTTCAATTGCAAACTGAGTCTCAGACAAACAAATGTTTAGATTATTGGTATTGTAAGACCTTCACACATGCACTTGCGTTACCATTGTATTTAGACATGCTCATAGTGGTTATGGGATAAGAGTAAACTCTATAAAACCTATATGATAATGTCCTTGCCTAACTATTATAAGCATCTAAAAGTGATGCTGAAGTTTAAAAAACTCTATGCAGTGTTTCTAACAAACTATATGCATTTCAGGTAGGTTCAAGCTAATGATCAAGAAGACGATGGTTGAGTTTAAAGGTAGATATACTGCTTTCTCATATAATATGTTTATTACTTCAACTAATTTGCTAAACCTCCAAAACTATTTTCTATAATCAAAACAGGTGTACCATTCCGAAGACGTGCCGTAGGCACGTGTCAATGGGCAAACCTAGTATATATATATATATATATATATATATATATATATGTTGGAGTGTATGTATGTATATTTAATAAAGTATGTGTGTGTGTGTGTGTGTATATATATATATATATATATACTATATTATGATGTAAAAGAATCACACAAACCCCCATTTCTCCACCGACCTACTTTTCTCCCCCATCCACATATGCTGCTGAAACCCAATCCCCTCCCCCATCTCCATCTTCATCTCACCCCATCTCCAACCTCACCTCCCTTCTAATCTCATGGGATGAGAAAAGAAAGAGAGAATGAGAGTTGGTTATTTTTAGATTCAAGATGATCAAGTAGGAGGTGTAGAAGTGCTCAAGGAGGAGAAGAAGCATTCAAGAGAATGGAGCTTGAAGATTCTTCAATCAAATTTGGAGGGTGTTTTATAACTCTAAATTAGTAACTTTTGGCATTAAAATTGGCGTGTAGTAGTAGCTAAGAGGGCATGGTTACCATGTATAAGTGTTTGATATGCTAGATAAATTGAACTTGTATGTTAGTGAAATTCACACCATGTTTCATGTTAAAGAACACTTATGTAGTATGCTGACTTAGGACTTTCTACTGGGCAAACGACTTAGAATATGGTCATAAAATTTTAATGGCATGTTCTAGGATGAGTTTAGAGCATCCTCAATCTTTTCGGATTTTTCTGGGTTCATTTAGTGACTCAAAAGTTTCTTTTCAAAACAGTAAGCAACACAAAAACTTGATATATCCTGTTTTTAGAATGATTTTTGAAGAATCGTATCTTAGAATTGGTGTAGTATCTTGAGCTCAAACTTTTTGTATAGATTCTTAAATGTGTTAACAACCTTACTTTCAAATATCATATTTTAAATAATTTATTTGATATTTATACAAAAATTCATTTGGTCGACTGGTTGAGATGGCAAGCTGACTCTGTCCAGGTTTCAAGTTGAAGTTCAAACATAATTATTTTTGGTTGTAGAATTTGACAATGAGAAATTTTTATAGTACCTTCTATGTCTCTAGATCATTTTTCTAAAGTTTTAAAATTTTTAGACATCCCTTGATGCTCTTTAAAAATTGTATTGCAAGAGAGTGTTTGCACACTGTCTGAAAAACAAAACTGATTTTTTACTATTTTCAAAAGGGTATAACTCCTTGTGTATTTTGAATCTTGATGACAATTTTGGGAATAACGAACTTTTATATGTGTAGTTCATAAATATTAAGTTTCATAATAATTAGAGGTATGGATGGATTGATATTAATTTTTGAACACAGCATGTTCAGTTCAGTTCGGATTTTAACTAGTCAGTGAATTTATGGAATTCTGGATTTGTGTGTTGAGAATCTTGAAGAATGATTAACTAGAGACTTGTAATAGAGAGTCTTAGCTTTCCAAACCATATTGAATCATGCAATTTCAGTTTGTGGCTGGTCTTAGTAGAAGATTCTGTTTTGTTAAGTGAGTTAATTTTCCTATGTGTACACTGATGAAATTATGGGGTTTTAGAGAGCTTTAATGGATGAGTTTGATGATGTGATCAACTAAGAAGTTGTAGTAGACTCTTTCAACTTTCTATAGAATCTAAGATCGCGTAATTACGATAAGTGAGTGAGTTTTTATGTTATTAGCAAGATGCAGCATTTGCATTGAAGAAGTGTACAGCTGAGAACATCTAGGGATTTTATAGCATCTACATGACTGAATCTGATGGAATGGTTAACTAAAGACTTGTAGTATAGAGTCTTAGCTTTCCAGATAGGGTAAGATCATGCAATTCCAAGTTGTATTTTGATAGTTATGAATTTTCAAAGTGCAGCAATTGCATTTCCTTGAACTGCTTATTATTAGTAGATTGCTAAGGGGTTTTCTCACTTTAGTTGCATAATTTGGGATAGTTGTCAACTAGAGGAGCGAAGTAGAGCATTATACATTGCAATAGGATCTGGAATCATCAAATTTGGGTTAATGGATGACTTGATATGGAATTTTCTACATGTTACAGGATTAAGACTATGAGTTGATTTGAGTTTTAAGATGTTGAAGAATTATCCCTATTAAGCACTTCATTTGGAACTTAGATAAGATTCTGGTGCTTAGTACTCATGGTGGACACATGACTAAGTTTAGGAGAATAGCTATATTGTAGATTTGTTGTATCCTGGTGCACGTAGATAGTATAGCTTGGAGCTAGTCTAGGGTTATTGATACCCTAGGACTATCAACCCAGTCGGCAAGTATTGTAATTAAATTATTCTACCTCGAGAATTGGATAGTCATCCCTCGTGTACCGACGAACACTTACCCAATGGATAATTGATCTCGAACCGGAATAAAATCTTTACAGGAGCGGGTGCTATTGGAGAACAATTAGCCGATTTGGATTTGCCAATTATTATGCGATCCAAGTCAGAGGTGGTGGCGAACGATGGTGACCGAGTCGCTAGTGTTTGATTTATTTGACCAGGTCAGATCCATTTCTGACCTAGGTATTACTGAAACTATTTTATGATAGGTGTATTAGTACCCTAGGTCTGTCAATAAGATCAGGTGTTGATATTTATGTATGTTTACCTCTATTGCCGGGTGTAATACTTCCCTAGGGTCACGGGCCGGGGATTTGGTCGAGGACCAACAGGGGTTTGGCAGCTGATGAGTATCGACTCACCGGGTTATTAATTTGACAGACCAGTCAGGGATAAATTGTTTGATGAAACTTCGTGCATGATTTTGGGTGACAAACGTATTTTCAGTAAAATATTATTTAATTAAGTTTCTTTACTTTCCGCTTAAAGACCGAGTTGATGTTAGGGGTGATTCCCTATAATTCGACTTGTTCTAAGGGCCAGCACTAGGCGGTGATAATGTAACGCCCTGAATCTACGGTAATTCGTAGCTCAACAGGATCTACACTTCATTTCGTACAATTTTACAAGGAATTTTGAAACTTTTATTACATCATTGTTCTTTTATATCAATAACGCAGTGGAAAATAAATGAAGTACAACATGATAAATATACAATTTCAACAACTTGAACATGTAAATAATCATCAGCATCAAATTAATCTCTATATCTCCTTGTAGATCCAAGTCCTGCATATGAAACTGCGGGCACGTTAGTTGATTACAACCGACGCAATGTTACAAACATCGATCCTCTCTATGCTATATTATAACGAAATCTCTTACTTTAACAAATCACAAACTTGAATGCATATAAAAGTGTAAAGAGTGAATACCCTATATATGTTAGTGTATGACATGACTTAATGCCTAATGCAGGTGTTATACTACAATGACACTAACGCATACTTGTTCAGATTCTATGTATCTCATACTGCATAGGTCCGAGGGCAAGCACCTACGTACTCCACATTAAAGGGTTTAAACCCTCACCATGATAACTACCCAGTAATAAAACAAAGTTTAGACATTCTACGAGTACGGATTCCAGTCCTAGAGATCCACCGCCCGACTATACAGAATTTTCGTCATGCGAACATCCCACAAGTGTCCCTCTAGCCTCGGTATACACATATACACTGGAGTACGGCCTACTATCCGTCCGATTATTCATGATTCCGGAATCCATCGCCCGATCAATCATAATCCCGGATTTACTTAAGGCTCGCCTCCATCGCAAGCAACCACAGTCCCGTAATCCACTGCCCGACTGGGTCTATAGTCCCGGAATCCACTGCCCGACTATATAGAGGCCCTCCACTTACGTTTGCCCAAGTTTACTACATCTTCACTTAGTGCCTAATTCTTAAGTTTGAAAATGAATAAATTATACTAGAGATAGTTTACCCTCTTACCGATCTTACACAAAAAAACCGAGAACGACAACCTACACTGGCCACTTCTCAAAAATCAATTATTTATTTCCATTACTTTTGCGGTATCACTAAGCCTCTGGAATCAACATCTTTCCATATTCAACAACTTGGGGTACTCATACCCTTATAACTGATGTTCATGTATTCATAACTCATAAAAATTCTTTAATTCATTCTTATTTATTCATCAATAAGTACAATCTCAGTCTATTCATTTTCACAATACACTTTACATATTCATCAAAACATTCTCAATACAAGTTAATTAAGATTAAAACATAATCTCTTAAAATTCATCATTGAAAACTCATCTCATCATTTTCCTTTGATTTATTTTAAACCAATTCCTAACGTCAGTAACAATATATATATTTTTCTTGAGTTCACATCTCATCTAAGAATGAATATGATCTCTATTTTTCCGAAATATAACTTATAACGGAGAGAATATTTTCAATCGCTTCATTTAAGTATCATTTGCAAAACAGTAAATTCAAAGTCTAAAATTGCATTTCATGCTATTTGTAAAAATCATAGAAAATCATATGCTTCATGAAACTTGGCATTATTTATATCATAATAAAGGTGTACAAGTCTACTACAATTTCTTAGTTACTAGTTTCCTCAAAATACTGTATCTATAACCCTGATTTCTTCGAAATATATACTGTAGGGTCGAAATAATGAAATACTGCCACTGTACAGTCTTGTAAAATTCATATAAAATTCAATTCTTTGTAAAATTGTAGTAGACTTGTAAAATTCAATTCTTTGTAAAATTCATATAAAATTCAATCCTTTAGCAAGCTCTCCTTCCTCCAACCAAGAACTCAAACAATTCTCTCTTTCTTTTCCTATTTCTTATTTTTATCTTTTGTTTCTTTTGATCTTTGGTGCAAGATTATAAAGGAAAGGGGGTGGTATTTATAGGATTTGAGAAGGCTCTTATACTACTCAATAAGTGTTCTAATTCATAATCTACATAACCCCCTTCACTAATTGCCCACTCACTATTACTCTCACAAATTTTCAACTCTTCCTATTCTTATGCATGGCTAACTCTTCTTGTGACTTTTGGGTTGCACTACGTGCACGTGCAACCCACAAGCACACAGTCTCATTTGTTAGTTGTTATTTATTTATTTGTACATGTTGTTTACATGATGAGTGTACAACTAATAGTAGGATATTTCTTAGTGGGCTTGGTCTATTTTTATTTATTTAATTTATTTTAATAGGCTTAGAGTCTTCTATTAGGCCTATGGGTTCTAATATGCAACAAAAATGAATGAAAAGAAATTGTGCATAACTTTTAAATAAAATTGAGAATAAAAAATCATAATATGAAATTGCACGTGTGTTGCACATGTAAAAATAAGAAATGTATTTTTCATTTAAAAGTTTTATACGGGATGTTACAGATAACCAGGGTTGTCTCTTCCTGTCATTGGAATACGGGACCCGTACCTCACTCTATTAATTCCTGAAGTGCCATGGTAAGAATGGGAGAGTTATTGTCGGATAGGGGATTAGACCTTCGAGGCCGTCATGTTCTTATGTTAAGTGGACACGAACGGACCATGGTGCTGCGGTCCCATGGATCTTTGATGTCATAAATATGCAGTTGTGTATCTGTAAGATCATCACGACATTTGGTGTGATCCAGACTGGATTGGGGCACTAGTGGCAAACGGGGACACCACTGTGTTTAGCAGTAATAACTGTAGTAATCACAGCCATGTTATATCCATCAGGAATAGGTTTAGTACAATAGTAGAATGCATTGCATGGCGTTGGTTCGAAACCCTGGACTAGAGAATACATCTTGATTTGGAGCGTATGTAGTATGAGATGCATGTGTGTCCAAAGTCTTGTTGACATTAGACTAAGTGCATCTGTTTTCTTTGCATTTTGTACTATGCATTAGACTTCAGGTCATGGCATATACTGACACTAGAAAATTAGGATGCACGTTTCTGTTCTCATCAAAGGCTGTTTGTGATTGCTAGTTGGAGATCGTTGTTTTCATATCAGCATTGCGTCAGTATATGTACTGACATGCCCACTCAATTAGGTGCTGGATACCGGGTCACGAGTGCAGGATGACTCAAGATAAGTAGAGCATCCAAGTGGAGTAGCAATGTACCTATCTACCATTAGAGCAGGTGCAGGAACATCAGAGTAGCACAACAGAAGATTTGAGCTACTTGGCGCATCTCAGGGAAGCAGATTGACCACTCAATGGACTTCTAGCGGAAGATCAGTTTACTACTGATCTGAAGGGCAAGCGAATTCTTGAGTAGTATTTGTAATACTTTAATGTAATTTGTATTCCTTATTTAAGAACAAGATAATGATTGTAATTGATGATGTAATGATTTTATTTGGCAATAAAAAGTTTTTAAATTTCCGTGTTATTACTGTGTTGTGATGCATTTGAAGGAAAAGATTCTTGTTTGTGTCATGGATTTCCGGTAGTGGGAACCGGGGCGTTACAATTCTTTGGAAAACTTATATGATTTTTAAAAAACTTTAGAAAAAACCTTTTTCAAAAATCAACCACAAAACCCAATACTCCACAACGAGGTGGGTACGGATTTTCATACTTCATAACAACACTATATACATCCTTACACCTTATAGTTATACACATAATATGCCATAATACAAAATAATGCATCAACTATACCCATATTCACATATAATACATACATATATATATATATATATATATATATATATATATATATATATATATATATATCCCAATTGCTACGAGCAAAGTATAACTACCTAACCTCAACAACTATCTCACCTCGCTGCTATCAAAACCTGAAGGAGAGTTAGGATTGTCCACCCTCAGGGAGGGACTCCCTTAATCCCCAGAAAATAACAGAGATTAGCCATGCCTGGTGTGAGTATAATTTACTAGTTAAGCAAATAAATTAAACTATTTAAAGAAAATAGAATGAACTTACGAATACCAAGATAATAAAATTCCACATGAAATCTAAACATAAAAACATCATAAATGCTACATTATATCAAAGTACTCTTATGAATCTGCACCCATCTATGTATCCATAACCACTCTCACTACCTTGAAGTTGTGCCTCGGCAGGTAGTTTTCACCATTCCATGGAAATAGCGGGCGAGTAGTTCCTCGGCACAATTCCAAGGCATATCAACTTATATTAACTCATACCACAACTTATCCTTAGATTAGAAATAATTCCTATATCCATCACTTAACACACGTCACTATATGCGTCACACTAATATCATGTATCACTCTACTTTTCATGTATATAATATTATATCATATATACACACTTTCTTTACTTCTCATACTCTTTTCCATGCCATAATTTGTTTGAGTTATTCACATTAATTTCTACATACATAATCCTTCATGATTAATCTCATATACACCACATCATATTAATTTGTATAGGTAACTCCTTCACTTTATACTCAACTACAAAATACTATATTAATTCACATATAACTCCATTACTTTTCATTCTTAATCCCATAACACAAATATTCCTCTTTTCATAATTATCTTCACATCACCACTTCTTTATTTTCATATATAATCACATAATGCAATTACCTCATTTTTCATACTTATTTAACCACGTACTTCATTTACCATTCATTTCGATTTACGTACTCATGACTCATATTACATAACATCACATTCATCAATCTTACAACATACTAATATTTAATCTCATCACATAACATCACATTCATTCAATCATATAATATCACATACATTTTCCTTGCACCTATCACATGTATTTATTTTATTGCATATCATCAAGTTCAATCATATCTTACAACACATCTCATCACATTCCGTAATACATTCACCTTCCTTCTTATTATATATATAAAAATTTACCATCTTTCATTCTACTTTCTCGTATAGCTTATTGGAATGCTCATTCTCATTTTATCGTATATTTTACTTAACAATTCATTTTTTAATCTCATCATACAACTCAAGTTACTTTTCATTCTTATTAATAATATATCTCTCTCTCATTTTCGCTTACACCTCCTATTACACTTTATTCTAACTTTCATTCTTATCAAATTATACTCTGCACCCCAAACATAGTTTGGGTAATATTACACTGCACCCCAAAGTCGATAGCTTGGGTAATAATCACTTCACCCCAAGTAGAACTTGGGTAATACCACATCACATCTCAAGCCGATAGCTCGGTTATCACTTTTCCTTATTTTCATTCTCATATTACAAATAACTTTACTTTTCATTTCCATTCCACAATACCACTATCATATCAACAACCCACCGATTCACCTTGGGAATTGTGCCAAGGCAGGTAGTTCCCACCATTTCCATGGAAATAGTGGGCGAGTAGTTCCTCGACATAATTCCAAGGTGCAGCAAACAAATATCATAACATATTTTTAGTTTTATAACCATTCTCATATTCATCACATAATACACTTTACTTCAAGTTTCACACTCATATTACACATTACTTTATTTTTCATTCGTATAATACATATACATTTTCTTTACTTCTCAGATTTATTTCCTTACCGCAAAATCTGCAATTTATTCATATTAATTCACATACATAATTCCTTCACTTTTACATACTCATTAATATAACACCACATCGCCACTTTTCATATTTAAACACTACATAATTTCTTCTCTTTTTATAAATCTTCTCATAGCACAATGTGTTTGTTTATATTTATAATTATGCAACACAATTTCTTTACTTTACATACTCATTTAACCACATACTGCATTTACCATTCATCTTTATTTACATTTTCATGAATCATTTTCTTTAATGTTCATCTTCATTCATATATACATTTTCTTTTACTTTTTATATTTATTCCGAGTCACACACTTGCTTTACTTTCACATTTCCTGTCACGCCCCACTTCCCAAAAAGGAGATACGGAATACGGATACGTGACTAAGTCTAGCGAATGGCTTTCACCATTCATAAGCTGTCAGGATCCTCACAACAAGTACAAGTATAAACAACAGATATATAAGAGAAATAGTCAACCACACATGCATAACTGAATTAATTTAGTCAACAAAATTACTTGAAACAAGAAGCAAGAATACTAAATTTTAAATAATCAAGTCTGGAACAAAACACAAGTCTAGGTCAAAAAGCCCAATACAAATACCCATGAGACAAATTACAATTATTCAAGATAAGTAGCAAGAATAAATAATTATAGCAAGAACTCTAGCCAACTAGAATCTTTAATCACCTACTCCATCGGGCAGCTGATCACCACAATCTGCAATTTAACAAATTGCAGGAAAAAGGAAAGAGAAACAAAACGCCAATCAATGCAAGTTACGGGCCGCTTGTAGTACAGGCAACAAGTACAGAAGGAAATAAATAGACAAGTATAGAGTAACAGTAGAAGCAAGTATAGCATGGAAAGATGTAAAAGCAAAATAGAGCAACTAAGTCAAGAACAGAACAAGTAGCATGACAAGATAAACAGGCGCAAGTGGTATGTAACAAGTTTCTAGTATCATGTAAACGAGTAACGAGTAACAAGTGTCAAGTATCAAGTATCAAGTGATCATGTTATTCTCAAGTCTTGTATCTAGTACTATCTAGGTAGCACTTCATGCGTCCAAAATTTTTACTACATGGTTGCTACATTCATGCAAATTACGTTTTAGATTTCATAGTGGATCACAAAAGGCAGTGTACTCAGGGACAAGCTCCAAGTATCAAGTATCATGCTCCAAGTATCAAGTATCAAGCTCCAAGAATCAAGTATTACGTGTCAAGTGTGCAAGTGTCAAGTAATCACGTGTCAAGCTCCAAATAACCATGTATCAAGCTCCAAGTACCAAGTGGGATCTGTGGATCCTCTTTCTAGTACACGTTTCTGTATTTTCCACTATTAGATCTTTCCTTTAACCCCGACATAGTATCTTGTTATTATTATTCAAGCAAGTATGGACGTGCACAAACAAGTCAAGAAATATGGAGAGACAACAAGGGACAAGGGCACGTTGAATAAAGGACACGAACGGATGACGAATGACTCAAAATAGACTAAGACAACAAAAATTTTAGTTCTGAACAACAAAGAAAGTACTGCACCAAATCTGGGATTCCCGTTGTCACGAAAATGCAAATCTGGATCAGTCAGAAAATGTATAAAATAGACTCTCGGCCAAATCTAGCAAATATATACAAGTCATATAATAATCACAGAAACATGGCTCAAAACGGAATTATATCCAGAAAACATGTTCAACCAGAAATCACACGGTTGTGTTCATAAACAGGAAAATGACATAAAAACTTACTGATTAAATCCAATAAAAATCTTGGGTATTCCTTAGTATGTCTAGTATCAGCAAATATAATTTCATAATATTCCAATATAGATAGTATAGTCGGATAAAATTAGAAAAATAGCAAGATACAACAAATTTGTAAATCTGAAACTCTGAACACAGCAGTACTAAAACAGAAATAGATTACGAAGTATAAATCGAAATCCAAATCCGTTAAAAAGGTAATAAAATAGATACAATAGGATACATTTCATATTCACAAGTTTTTTATCAACATCATGTAGAATCATGTTGAAATTAATGTTCTTTACATAACAGCATGAAAATTTTGGAAGTATAATAGTCGTTTGCAAGCATAGAATAGTTTGTAAAAGTCATCGAATAAATCCACAAAAATTTGTGGTTAATCCCAGTCAAGTCTAGTTATACTCAGCAAAATATTAGACTTAAATTTCATGTTTAACATCAACATAAAAATAAATAACTCTATAGAATTCACATAAAACCGAATCTGGAATTTTCTAGATATCTGTGGTAAAACAGCAGTAACTTGCAACTCACAAATCGAAACTAAGATCTGTAAGAAATTATGGAAAATAGACAGCAAAATATGCTATTCATATTCTCAAATAAAATTGGTTTACTGACCTTAATAGGGTCTAAAATACTGTACAAAAACGGGACAGCAGCAAAAACAGAAATCCTCTTATGCATTAAATCGACTAGTTCATGTGCAACAAATCCAAATCAAAACAAAACACAAGCATGGTCTAATAGATATCCAAGCAACATGGTATGGGATGTTTAACAAGTCTACAACAAGGTATACTACGACTAACACATCATGCATACAAGATCATACAACACATCATGGATCACGAACAACATTCATATATGCAACAAGATTTAATTATTTCTAAGTTATTTCATAACGTGTGTGTAACAATACAACTACGTATGGATCAACACCTAGAGACGAAATCTAACAAGAAATTTGCACAAGAATGAATCTAGAGACGAAAGCCACACTATAGGCGGTATTTGGTACTTGTATTATACAACAAAAGGAATACAAGTTACTTGCCTTGATGTTGACGACGAAAACAAAGCAAGGAACGAGAATAACGGGAACAGATTCTCGGGCACGAACTCAAGCGAACGAATCACGAACACACGAACACAACTCTCGAGATCAACACACGCAAACAAGAGCGAAGGCTAAAGGCAGCCCGACTGTGCACCGCGTCGAGAGAATGGCGGACAGCGGCAAGTGGCAGTGGGTGGCACTGCTGGCTGTCGATGCTGCTGTCAGTCGGCATCGAATAGGAGAAAAGAGGTTGCGGGGGGGTTACACTACATGTTTTTGTGGCTGAAGGCGACAGGGGCGCGCCGGAGGGAGACAGGACGACAGGGTGCAGGGCTGGCTGCTGCTTCGGGAGGGAGACAACGCGACAGGGAGGCATTGCTAGGGCTGCCGTCTAACGTTGGAGCTGCTAGCTTTCGCTGAGCAGCGCACCGGGGGGGGGGGGGGTCTAGACCGAAGGTGGGAGGTGCACATGGATGATGGAAAGAAAGGTCGGGAGATGGGTTGAAGAGGAGATGAAAGTAGCGGCTAGGGTTTTGATGGGGAACAGGGTTGATACATGGTATATATATATATATATATATATATATATATATATATATATATATATATATATATATATAGTTGTATTTGGGTTATCAGGGGGTTACGAGTAGGTGTATATTGGGTATTGGGTTATAGTTTAAAAAGACCCACTAAGGAAAATAAGGTAGGTTTAGGGTATTAATAAGATCTAATAAGGAGATAGAGACAATAATAAAAAAAAGAACATGAACAATTTAATAATACGAATAAAAAATAGCTCGATCAACCAGAGTTGAAGTAATAGGCAGACAATTCGAATCGAGGAGATCAAATTAAAGGTGACAAAACAAATAAATGAAACATATTGAGAAAGAAGATCAAATACACGGTTCAAAAGGAACAGGTGAATACAATATGAATAATTACTCAGAAAAAGAAAAAAAAATACATTCAAAAATACAGAAAATGAAAAACAGGGGTTACAAATCCTACCCACCTAACAAGAAGAATTTCGTCATCGAAATTCAAACAAGAGGTACATAGGGTAACCCTGAAAAGAAAAGAAAGAATAAAACAAAAAGCTACACAAACAGATGTGGAAACTTCTGCTGGATCTCCCCTCCAACTCCTAAGTCAACTCACTTGGCGAGTGAGGATTCCAAGAAACACGAACCAGCTTGATGACCTTGTTCTTCAGCACTTTCTCTCGCCAATTTAAGATAGTAACTAGCAAGATCTCACAAGTCAAATCTGACTGCACGGTCAACTCAGAATAGTCAATCATGTGGCTCTCATCACAGATATATTTCCTGAGTTGTGAGGAATGGCAAACATCGTGCACTCCTGATAAAGCCGATGGCAATGCAAGACGGTAGGCTACCTTGTCTACTCGTTCCATGATATCGAACGGTCCAATAAACCTAGGGCTGAGCTTGCCCCCACCACCAAACTGAATGACACCTTGCCAAGGCGATACTGTTAGGAAAACATGGTCACCAACCTCAAACTCTACAGCTCTCTGATGGACATCTGCCCATCTCCTCTGCCCCTCCTGAGCTGCCTGAAGATACTTCCTGATCTGAGTCACCGCATCAATTGTCCTTGTGATCAACTCCGGACCGAACAACTTCCTCTAACCAATGTCAACCCAACACACTAGTGATTTGCACTTTCTCCCATAAAGTGCCTCGAACGGTGCAGCTTTAAGACTAGCTTGATGTAATGCCCCGAGCCCGGCTCAGCTGCGCACACAGCTACACGTGCGCACACACGAAAGGATGGACACAAAACTCTAGCCACGCCCACCACAGGCACCATCAAAAGGTGGGTATACCCTATAGGTGAACCTTCATCAGTTGGATCCTAATATACATACACACACTCACACCCCATTTTCCGATATGGGATCTTATTCCCATGCCAACTCACGTTGACCATCCATGCATGCATACTCATTATTCAACATTTAATGCATATCCCCATAGTCGATTCTATAGGCCACTTCATCAATCCCTTTTCAAACAAGCCCATAGAATCCTCCTATAAGTCAACATCCAACAACCATCTCATCTCTTATATTATATACATATATATATATTATATTTTTATATAATATTATATATATATATATATACCTGCTTAAGTACGGGGTGTTACACTTGAAAGTTGTTATTGTATGAGAACTCTGCGAGATACAAATGGCCATCCCATGATCCACCGAACTACAACACAGAGGAACTCAACATGTCCTCTAGATTCTGGGTGGTCCTCTTTGACTGTTCGTCTGTTTGGGAATGAAAAGCCATACTGTACTTCAGTTTACTCCTTAACTACTATGAAGACTCTCCCAGAACTGAGTCCTGAACCTCGTATCCTTGTCAGATACAATATTGACTGGAACCCCATGATGTCCGACGATCTCTTACATGTACTTCTCAGCTAGGCTCTCAGTGGACTGTCTGACTCGGAAGGGAATGAAGTGAGCACTCTTCGTCAATCGGTCGACAATCACCAAAATTGCATGATGGCCCTCCGGATTCCTCGGCAAAGCGGTCACAAAATCCATAGTGATGTGTTCCCACTTCCACTTTGGAATAGGAAGCGGTTGATGAAGTCTGGCGGTTCTCTAATGCTCTGCCTTCACCTGCTGGCAGATCAAACACTGAGACACGAACCGAGCCACAACCCTCTTCATACCATGCCACCAGAAATGAAGCTTCAAGTCCCGGCACATCTTAGTACCTTCAGGATGAATAGAATACGATGACCTGTGGGCTTCCTCAAGCAACCTCTGCCGAACTTCACCCTTCGGGATACACAACCTGGACCCAAAACGAAGTGATCCATCAGCATGAGTAACCATATCCATTTTGGAACCAGCCTCAACTTCTGCTTTAAATCCCTGCAACTGCTCATCACTAGCCCGAGCCTCTTTAATCTGATCTACAAGAGACGACTAAAGCGGAAGCATCAAACAACTCCGATCAAAACTCGACAACAACACATCCAACTCCAACCTCCACATCTGCTCAACCAGATCTCTCTGCTGAGTCAGGAACATGGCTGCCAGTCTCCTGCTCAAAGCATCTGGCACTAAGTTCACTCTACCAGGATGGTACGTATTGCAAACTGATGTCATAATCGACCATAAGCTCCAACCAACGTCTTTGCCTCATGTTCAATTCCTTTTGGGTGAAGACGTACTTGAGACTTTTATGGTCGGTAAAGATCTCAACTCGGTCTCCAAGTAAATAGTGTCTCCACAATTTCAAAGCAAAGATAACTGCCGATAACTTCCAATCATGAGTCAGATAGTTCCTCTCATGCGGCTTCAACTGCCTTGATGCATAAGCAACAACTCAGCTCTTCTGCATCAAAATTGCCCCAATACCCTTGCCAGAAGCATCACAGTAAAGTAAAAATCTACCTGAACCATCTAGAATAGTCAACACTGACGCTGGCGTCAACCTGCTCTTCAACTCAGCAAAAGCCTCAGACCAACAGAACTTCTGATCCTTTCTTGTCAGCTTCATCAAAGGACTTGCTAACTTCGAAAAATCATGGACGAATTTTCGATAATAGCCAGCTAGACCAAGGAAACTTCTCTCCTCCGAAACTGACTTAGGAACTGGCCAATCCTTCACAGATGCAACCTTGGACGGATCCACAGAAATACCACTGCCCGAGATAATGTGCCCCAAGAAGGTAACTCTGTCGAGCCAAAACTCACACTTGCTGAGTTTTCCAAAGAGCTGATTCTCCCTCAAAGTCTGTAGAACCAACCTAAGATGCTCAGCATGAGAATACACCAGAATTTCATCGATGAAGACCACCACAAATCTATCCAGGAATGGGGAAAAGACCCTATTCATCAGACTCATGAACACAGCTGGCACATTCGTGACTCCGAATGGCATCACAAGATACTCATAGTGCCCATATCTGGTCCTGAATGCAATGTTCTGTAAGTCAGTTGCCTTTACCTTGACCTGATGATACCTTGAACGAAGATCCAACTTTAAGAAAATAGTTGCTCCGTCCAACTGATCAAATAAGTCATCGATCCTAGGCAGCGGATACCGGTTCTTCACAGTAACACTATTTAGTTTTCGATAATCGATGCACAGTCGACGACTACCATCCTTTTTGCTGACAAAAAGAACTGGAGCACCCCACGCCGAATTACTGGATCTGATGAATCCCAAATCTAGCAAACCTTGATCTGCACCTTAAGCTCTGCTAACTCAACCAGTGCCATCCTGTAGGGACTCTTCGATGTCGGCATCGTACCAGGCTGAACTTCAATACCGAACTCCATATCTTTATCAGGGGGTAAGCCAGGCAATTCCTCTGGAAAAACATCCAGGAATTTCCACACTACTAGAGGCGCAACCTCACAGTCTGAATGCAACTCCATCACACAAGTCCCCTGATCAACTCCAGCCTCAGCTCAGCCAAGGGGCATCTCCCTGGCATGGAACTCAAACTCTGCGCGACCTGGGATTCAGCATACAACTTTCTTGGCATGAAAATCAATGATGGCGTGGGATTCACCCACCCAATCCATACCGAGAATGACATCGAATCCTGAATTCCCAATTACAATTAGGTCAGCATTGAAACCTGAGCCACCAATAACCACGGGACTCTGCTTGCACTCCCGGGAACAAACAACAACACCGCCACCCGTGACAATGTTCCAAGCCTCTGACATGACGCTGCACTCCAACTGATGACGAGCCACAAAGTGGAAGAGACAAAGGAATGGGTTGCCCCGGAATCAAAGAGAACATGAGCAGGAAAGGAGCAAACAAGGATAATACCTAAGATAGAGTCAAAAAGCAAGAGAAAAGAATTGATGATCAAGGGGTGAGAAAATAACAATGCAGAAAGATAGCATGAATGAATAGTGCAAGATAAATGAAAGGAGCAAAGGAATGACAAAGAAAAAAATGCAAAATATACCTGCAACGACACCTTCTTTCGTCTCAGCATCTGCAGCAGTCTGGTTGTAAGTCTGACCTATATTGGGAACCGCAGTTCTCTGACCGACAATCTGGCACTGAGAGGGAAGCGGTGGCCTGACCGAACCACTAGCTGGGGCTACCTGCTGAATTAGACCCCCGGCTGGAAGAGTCGTCCTCTGCGGTGGACAATCCCGCAGTGTGTGGTCAGCAGCACCATAACCAAAACATAGGCGATTGGCACGCTTGCAGTCCATGTGCTCATGCCCAGCAAGTCGGCAAAAGTCGCAAAAACTTACCCTCTGAGGACCAGCAGAAGAGTAAGGAGCTTTCCTGACCGGATGGGTTGGGACAGGCCTCCAAATCAGCCCACTAGAAGGCCTAGCAACAACAACATAGTGCTGAACAGTCCGCTGGGGAGGAGCCAACCTACTGCGAGCCTGCTCACGAGCTCGAGCTGCCTCAAGAGCCTTAGCATAAGTACGCAAGAGAAGGAAAACGAGATGCATCTGAATATCTCACTCAATCCCTAGAAGAAATCTACGAGCCTTGTCCTCTTCGTTTGCCTCAAGAACGGCTGCAAAGCGGCTATGCCTGGTAAATTCTGCTGCTTACTCATCCACTGACCTGGTGCCCTGTTTCAAGAGTGTCTCATGTTACAACAGTACATGGACAATATGTAACAATGTTCTAATAATAAAACAACGACCAACCTGTTTCAGGGCCATGAACTGCCGCTCCATCTCAACTAGAGTGCTGCTAGGGAAGAACTTCTCCAAGAAGCTCCTAGTGAACGTGGCCCAAGCAATAGGCCGCACGAGCCTTTCGAACTTGGTCCTTTACCATATGTGGGCCAGGTTCACCAGCTCGATGGTTACCACATCTACTCGATTAGCATCGACAATTCGTGCTGCCAAAAGCAAATGCTCTGTCCTGATCAGCCACTGTTTGGCCTCCAAAGACGTCTCATTGCCTGAGATCTTTCAGGATGCAGCCTCATGAAATCTGTAACTGTACCCGGACGAGGAGGAAGAGCTACTTGTGTAGGCACAACGGGATTCGGAACCCGGTCAGCTTCCAAAGCAGCCATCACAAGGTCACTGTGGTTTTGCTGCATGTTAATCAACCTTTCCAACACATTTGTAACAGCCTCAAGCCCGGGCTATTCTTCCTAAGGACGAGAAGTGGAACCTCTGCGAGCCATGATCTGCACAAGATTAAAAAATAGTTAGCATCCAGATCAAAGTTGATTATATTCATTCATGTTATTGCATGGTCTGTACATTGTTGAGCCAATCCTTGATCGAGCCCAAACTTTTCTAATATATTAGTCAAACTAATACATTAGCCAAACCTAGAGCTCTGATACCACTAAAAATCTTATCACGCCTTGCTTCCCAAAAAGGAGATACTGAATACGGATACGTGACTAAGTCCAGTGAATGGCTTTCACCATTCATAAGCTGTCAGGATCTTTACAACGAGCACAAGTATAAACAAGAGATATACAAGAGAATTAGTCAACTACTCTTGCATAACTGAATTAATATAGTCAACAAGATTACTTAAAACAAGAAGCAAGAATACTAAATTTCAAATAATTAAGTCTGGAACAAAACACAAGTCTCGAACAAAAAGCCCAATACAAATATCCATGAAATAAATTACAATTATTCAAGATAAGCAACAAGAATAAATAACTATAGCAAGAACTCCAGCCAACTAGAATCTGTGATCACCTACTCCATCGGACAGCTGATCACCATAATCTGCAATTTAACAAGTTGCAGGAAAAAGGAAAAAGAAACAAAATGCCCGTCAATGCAAGTTACGGACCGCTTGTAGTGCAGGCAACAAGTACAGAAGGAAACAAATATACAAGTATAGAGTAACGGCGGAAGCAAGTATAGCATAAAAAGATGTAACAACAAAATAAAGCACCTAACTCTAAGTCAAGAACAAAACAAGTAGCATGGCAAAATAAACAGGTGTAAGTGGCATGTAACAAGTATCAAGTATCATGCAAACAAGTAACAAGTAACAAGTATCAAGTATCAAGTATCATGTACAAGTAGCAAGTAGCAAGTGTCAAGTGATCATGATATTCTCAAGTTTTGTATCTAGTCCTATCTAGGTAGCACTTCATGCATCCCAAATTTGTACCACATGGTTGCTACATTCATGCAAATTACATTTTAGATTTCATAGTGGAGCATAGAGGGCAGTTTTCTCAGGGACAAGCTCCAAGTATCAAGTATCAAGATCCAAGTATCAAGTATCAAGATCCAATTATCAAGTATTACGTGTCAAGTGTGCAAGTTTCAAGTAATCACGTGTCAAGCTCCAAATAACCAAGTATCAAGCTCCAAGTACCAAGTAGGATCTGTGGAACCTCTTCCAAGTACATGTTTCTGTATTTTCCACTATTAGATCTTTCACTTTAACCCCGGCTTAGTTTCTTATTATTATTATTCAAGCAAGCATGGACATTCATAAACAAGTCAAGAAACATGGAGAGACAACAAGGGACAAGTACAAGTTGAATAAAGGACACGAACGGATGACGAATGACTCAAAATAGACTAAGACAACGAAAATTCTAGTTCTGGACAGCAAGACAGTATTGTACAAAATCTGGGATTCCCATTGCCACGGACATGCAAATACGAATCCGTCAGAAAATCTAGAAAATAGACTCTCGGTCGAATCCAACAAATATATATAAGTCATATAACAATCACAGGAACATGGCTCAAAATGGAATTATATCCATAAAACATGTTCAACCAGAAATCACAAAATTATATTCATAAACAAGAAAATGACATTAAAACTTACTGGTTAAATCCAAGAAAAATTTGGGATATTTCCTAGTATGTCTAGTATCAGCAAATATAATTTTATAATATTCCAACATAGATAGTATAGTCGAATAAAATTAGAAAACAGTAAGATACAGCAAATTTGTAAATCTAAAACTCTAAACAGAGCAATACTATTACTGCAATAGATTACAAAGTATAAATCGAAATCTAAATCTGTCAAAAGGGTGATAAAATAGATACAATAGGCTACATTTCATATTCATAAGGTTTTTATCAAAAACAAGTAGAATCAGTTTGAAATTAAGGTTCTTTATAGAACAACATGAAAATTCTGGAAGTATAATAATCGTTTGCAAGCATAGAATAGTTTGTAAAAGTCATCGAATAAATACACAAAAAATTGGGGTTAATCCAAGTCTAGTTATACTTAGCAAAATATTAGATCTAAATTTAATGTTTAACATCAGCATAAAAAGAAATTACTCCACAGAAATCACATAAAACCGAATCTGGAATTTTCTACACATCTATAGTAAAACAGCAGTAACTTGCAACTCACAAATCGAAACTGAGGTCTTTCAGAAATTATAGAAAGCAGACAGCGAAATATACTATTAATATTCTCAAATAGAATTGATTTACTGGCCTTAATAGGGTCTAAAATACTATACAAAAACGGGACAACAGCAAAAACAGAAATCCTCTTATGCATTAAATCGACTAGTTCATGCGCAACAAATCCAAATCAAAACAAAACAAAAGCATGGTCTAATAGATTTCCAGGCAACATGGTATGGGGTGTTTAACAAGTCTACAACATGGTATACTACGACTAACACATCATGCATTCAAGATCATACAACACATCATGGATCACGAACAACATTCATATATGCAACAAGAATTAATTATTTCTAAGTTATTTCATATGGTGTGTGTAACGAGACAACTACGGATGGATCAATACCTAGAGACGAGACCTAACAAAGAATTTGCATAAGAATGAATCTAGAGACGAAAGCCACACTACAGGCGGTATTTAGTACTTGTATTATACAACAAAAGGAATACAAATTACTTGCCTTGATGTTGACGACGAAAACGAAGTAAGGAACGAGAATAATGGGAATGGATTCCCGAGCACAAACTCAAGCGAACGAATCATGAACTCATGAACACAACTCTCGAGATCAACACACGCACACAAGAGCCAAGGTCAAAGGCAGCTCGGGTGTGCACCGCATCGAGAGAACGGCGGACAGCGGCAAGCGGCAGTGGGCAGCACTGCTGGCTGTCGATGCTATCAGTCGGCATCGGAAGAGGAGAAGAGAGGTGGCAGGGGGAGTTTTGATGTGGGATGTCATGGCTGAAGGCAACGGGGCGCGCCGGAGGGAGGCAAGACAACAGGGTGCAGGGTTGGATGCTACTCCGGGAGGGAGACAGCGCGACAGGGAGGCGATGCTGGGGCTGCTGTCTCACGTCGGAGTTGCTGGCTGTCGCTGAGCCGTGCAGGGGGGTCTAGACCGAAGGTGGGAGGTGCACAGGGATGGGGGAAAGAGAGGTCGGGAGATGGGTTAAAGAGGAGATGAAAGTAGAGGCTTTGGTTTTGATGGGTAACAAGGTTGATACATGGTGTGTGTGTGTGTGTGTGTGTGTATATATATATATATATATATATATATATATATATATAGTGGTATTAGGGTTAACAGGGGGTAACGGTAACGGGTATGTGTATATTGGGTATAGTTTAAAAAGATCCACCAAGGAAAATATGGTAGAGTTTGGGTATTAATAAGATGCAATAAGGAGATAGAGACAATAATAAAAAAATGAACATGAACAATTTAATAATTAGAATAAAAAATTGCCCGATCAACTAGAGATGAAGTAAAAGGCAGACAATTCGAATCCAGGAGATCAAATTAAAGGCGACAAAAACAATAGATGAAATATATTTAGAAAGAATATCAAATATACGATTCAAAAGGAACATGAGAATACAATATGATTAATTACTCAGAAAAAGAAAAAAAAATACATCAAAAAATACAGAAAATGAAAAACAAGGGTTACATTTCCGCTTCACATCAATTGCTTTCTTTCTTTCTCATTCACATTTCACACCATATGCTTTCTTTATTTTCTCATTCACAATTCACATCATATATTTTCTTTACTTTATCATTTTCATTTCACATTTATTCATTTTATTAATTTGTCAACCAGTGAGCCACAGTATCCCACTATACTAAAAGCCGACAGCCCAGTAAACATGCGGACCTCTGCCCCCCCGGGATCTTACGCGTTCGAGGCTACGTCTTCCTCCCAGCCTATGCTAGCAAGGAAAACATGCACCCCAAGTAGAACTTGGGTACATCTTCTCAGCCGAAGCCAGGAGGGAAAAACACACACCCCAGATAAATTGGGTACTTCCTCCCAGCCGAAGTTAGGAAGGAAAAACACGCATCCCATATAAACTAGGTACTTCCTCCCAACCGAAGTCACCAAGGGAAAAACGATCCCCTAGTTTCACTTGGGTACCTCCTCATGACATCTGTCATCGAGGGAATAACCGGGCCTCAAGCCGATAGCTTGGACGATATAAACACGCACCCCAAACAAAGTTTGGGTAATAACCACGTACCCCAAGCGGGTCCTTGTGTATTAGGAGGTCTAGCCTACACACCAGGATTTCTATATGTACTGGTCAACAACATTTATTATTATTATCATTTTCATTTCATCTTTTCATCTCATTTTATCATCATATAGCATCTCATCTTTTAATTCAATAAGTAGCCACATCTTTAACATTTGCCATGAGAATTATTATTTCATTTTATTACCACTTATCATCCCATCTTTTATCTGAACATGTTAACACATGTTCGGTGTTCACCATATTAATTATCTTCTCATTGATCCACACTTTTTTTTTTGCATACACCATGTTATTTAACTTATAAAACCATCACATCATATTATTACATATCATGAATGGACAATATTATTTATTTTGTCACCTCCTCACATATTATGAGTATACCGTATTATTTAGTTTATTACATCATGTTATCACACATTAATTTTACCTCAAACATCTCTATATCATACACATACCAACTCATCAATTTCGTCATTTATCATATCACCTCTCATTATTACCCATCTATCATAAATATGCACCATTTTAGTCAACACATCATAACCCCATATATATATATATATCATTTCTATTTATCATCTGTATATTATGCATATATCAAATTCCATTTACTTCATATTATCATATATATCTAATATATTACTCAAAGCACCAAATATTCAAACTCATACAAATTCACCATTTTATCTCCTTTATATCCCTGTATATATTTTTCCTTTATATCTCCATATCTAAATATATCTCCTTTATAATTTCTCCTTACTATAAAATTTTTCATTTATAACGTGAATTTCTTCTTATATCATAAATGTATATAACTCCCTAAATTTTATAAGCATATACACGCTATCCATATCATACATATGATTGCACAACTCCATATATATACACGCCTTGATGATCATGTGTAAAATACACAACTCTCACCACAAGGGTATATAACTATATTTATATCACATATGCATAAGCATAACTTTAACCGTATAGTATCGTCAATGCACAAATATATATATATATATATATATATATATATATATATATATATATATATATATATATATCTTCTTATACCTTTTTTATCAAATAAAATACACAACTTTATAAATATAACCTTGTCAATATTTTTTATATATATCTCCCGCAACACACACATATCTATATAATAAAACACAGAAAGCTATCAAGTGGCTCACCTTCAATCCCCTCAAAATCAAAAGCCCAGATCTAACCTCATACAACACATTTTTCCTCCAAAAGTTTTTCCCCAAAACTCAAATTCAAATCCCCCCACCTAAAATAACTTCTTTATTTATTTAATTATCTCTCTCTCTCTCTCTCTCTCTCTCTCTCTCTCTCTCTCCTTCTCCTATTCAAAAAATAAAGAAAATAAAATTTTAAAAAATTTTTAAAAACCAAACAAATTAAAAACTAAAAAAATTAAAAATTAAAAAATATATCAAAAAAATCAAAAACTTATTTTTTTTGATAATGCGGATGGAATCAAAAGATTCCAGCCCAATATATATAAATAAAAAATGAGATAAATACACGAATACAATTTTACGAAAGGTAAAACAAACAGACTCGAATACAAAAGCAATAAGCAACACAAATGTACAGACTCGAATACAAAAGCAATAGAGCGCATTGCCAAGACCAGCCAAAGAGCCAGAACACGCGCTGTGAAACCACCGCGACGACTGGGACATGGGCCCCGTAAAAACCCCACAACCAACGCAGGAAAAACCACGGAACCAAAACACCAAACCACTGAACGGAGACCCTCCACAGACGCATGCCAGCCAAGGGGCAATACACGTGAGCCCACAGGGTCGAAACCACCGACCAGAAGAAGGAGGGAAAGAAACAGACAAGCAACTTAGTGCTAGCACCTAATGGTGAAAAAACCCTCGAAATCGAAGGTTATCAAATAGGCTATAATAGCCTTTAGAACTCAAGAAAACGAAACCTGCGACCAGTCAAAAAGAAACAAGAGTCTCATATCCGTCGAAACAGAATGGAGCGAGACGGCCGAAAGCCAGAAATAGGAGCCCCCAGGGGGAAGTGAATGTGGAGAAAAACTACCGCCCAAGCGGTGAACATACTAGAGAACTGTGAATAGTAAGGAAGCAAACCATATCCTCAAGAAAACAAAGCAGCTAGATGCTACAGGAATAATAACACGAGGAAACTAGCTTCCTACCTTCGCACATCATGGGATATAACCCTGATCAACAACAGAACCACTAAACAACTCACAACCCGAACGGCGATAGCTAAACAAGCGTCGACCACAAGCACCGAACCACAAGCAAAGAGCAGCAAAACAAAAAAACTTCAGCAACAAGGCAACCGCAAAAACCCACCACTCCAACAGTCAAATCAAAGAGCAGAACAACCTCAGACCAGCACACCCAGCAACCGCAACAAAACAAACAACGAACAAGAACTACAAAAGATACTCGATTGACCGGCGAATATTCCCCGGCGTTTTACAAGTAGCGCCGGTGTAGGTAGCGAATAGGAATGGGGCGCCAGATGGGATGGTTATACACCGGCGGTCACTTTAAAACACCGGTCTATCCGCGTATTCACCGGCGTTTTATTTTAAAATGCCGGTGAAGTGTATTATTCACCGGCGTTTTAATAATAAACGCCGGTGAATATACCTACACATTCACCGGCATGTCTAATTGAAATGCCGGTGAAAAGCTGCGATAAATCCCATCTACCCTAACCTTTCGCTCGTCATTTACCCAAACCCCAAAAAAATAAAAATAAAAATGGGGTGCTTCGTTTTCCCTCCTTCCTCGCTCTACTTCCCGCGCGTTTGCCTCCGCCGCTTCGTCCTCTTCGACAGCCTTCGACCTTTCGTCATCGTCCCTTCTTCCCTTCGTCATTTTCGATTTCCCTCCTCCCTCTCTCGATTTGGAGGTGAATCGGCGATCGGAAACCACCGTGTCGCCCCGCACTCTTTCTATCTCCTCCCCCCCGCGCTCGTCGCCCCGCTCTCTCTCTCTATCTTCGGTATCATCTCTTGATTTCCCTTATTTTTGAAACTTAGCAATTTTTTTCTGATAGATGCATCTTTATTTCCTTAACATGAATGGTTTAGTTGGGATGAAGAATTAATAGAAAAATATATGCTTAGGTACTGGAAATTTTCATGTTCTTTTACTGTTAAAGAAGCTGATTTCATGCATCTGATTGTCATCTTGGCATTTTTTTTAACCAAAATGGGTTCACTGTGAACTGAGGATGCTATAGCTACGTATGCCAAAATCCTCCGGATATGCACAACAATTGGGTTTTAGATTTAGTTGGGCTAAAGAATTAGTATAGCAACATATATGCTCAGATAATGGAAATTTTCATTTCAAGATACTGTTAAAGTAACCTGTTTACCATCTTTAGCATGATTTTTTAACAAAAAAATGGGTTCACTTCCAAACTATGTATGTTGCTAGAATTTTCATCTTCTTTTACTGTTAATGAAGCTTATTTCATGCATCTGATTGCCTTCTTGGCATGTTTTTTTTTGACCAAAATGGGTTCACTGTGAACTGAGGATGGTATAGGTACGTATGCCAAAATGGTCCGGATATGCACAACAATTGGGTTTTAGATTTAGTTGGGCTCAAGAATTAGTAGAGCAACATATAAGCTCAGATAATGGAAATTTTCATTTTAAGATACTGTTAAAGTAACCTGTTTGCCCTCTTTGGCATGATTTTTTAACCAAAAATGGGTTCACTTCCAAACTAAGTATGCTGCTAGAATTTTCATGTTCTTTTACTGTTAAAGAAGCTGATTCCATGCATCTGATTATCATCTTGGCATGTTTTTTTAACCAAAATGGGTTCACTGTGAACTGAGGATGCTATAGCTACGTATGCGAAAATCCTCCGGATATGCACAACAATTGGGTTTTAGATTTAGTTGGGCTAAAGAATTAGTAGAGCAACATATATGCTCAGATAATGGAAATTTTCATTTCAAGATACTGTTAAAGTAACCTGTTTGCCCTCTTTGGCATGATTTTTTAACCAAAAATGGTTTCACTTCCAAACTGAGTATGCTGCTAGCATAGGCCTCATCTTCTTTCACTGTTAATGAAGCTGATTTCATGCATCTGATTGTCTTCTTGGCATGTTTTTTTTTATATTAAATGGGTTTACTGTGAACTGAGGATGCTATAGCTGTATGCCAAAATCCTCTGGATATGCACAACAATTGGGTTTTAGATTTAGTTGGGCTAAAGAATTGGTAGAGCAACATATAAGCTCAGATAATGCCAATTTTCATTTTAAGATACTATTAAAGAAACCTGTTTGCCCTCTTTGGCATGATTTTTTAACCAAAAATGGGTTCACTTCCAAACTAAGTATGCTGCTAGCATAGGCCGCATCTTCTTTCACTGTTAATGAAGCTGATTTCATGCATCTGATTGTCTTCTTGGCATGTTTTTTTATATTAAATGGGTTTACTGTGAACTGAGGATGCTATAGCTACGTATGCCAAAATCCTCCGTATATGCACAACAATTGGGTTTTAGATTTAGTTGGGCTAAAGAATTGGCAGAGCAACATATAAGCTCAGATAATGGAAATTTTCATTTTAAGGTACTGTTAAAGTAAAGTGTTTGCTAAATAATTGGCATGATTTTTTAACCAAAAATGGGTTCACTTCCAAACTGAGTATGCTGCTAGCATAGGCCTCATCTTCTTTCACTGTTAATGAAGCTGATTTCATGCATCTGATTGTCTTCTTGGCATGTTTTTTTTTATATTAAATGGGTTCACTGTGAACTGAGGATGCTAATTTTTTTATAATTATGTTGGTTTGTTAATCCTACTAAAAGTTCAAATTTTATGATATTTATTATAAACATGTTATTAATTAAATTTGCATCTCTAAAGAAGTTATTGAATCCTTGACAGGTACAACATGCCGAGGCATGGAAAGAGGATAAATATAAATGATGGCAACGAGAGCCATGGGGATGAGCAGCCACTACATAATAGTGGCAGTCAAACATATGAGGGTGAGGGTAGCACGCCGCCCACTGTCAAAAAACATCGTGGGCGGACTAAGATGACGAATGTTTGGAGGCTTTAGAATGACGAAAGGATCGAGGTGGAGGTAAACCGTGTCGGGCAACCGGTTGGCGATAACGCCAGCAAATTTTCTTCCTTTATTGGGGTTATAGCAAGGAACCCCCGGATACTTCCATTGTCATACGAGAGTTGACCGAAGGTGCCAACCACGACAAAGGCCACTGCTATTACGACAATCAAGGTATTTCTCATCTAAAATAAATAACTGGTCGGCGCAAATATATTATTGAAATATGTTTTTTTAGTGATGGGTACTAAATTTTGCAGCAATACTTCTCGTTCGCCGACTCCCTTACGCCTTGGGTTGAAAAGTCACTCTCCAAAAAGTGGAGGGACTACAAGAGTGACTTGAAGGCGAAGTTTTATGACAAAGACCTTTCAGAGGAGGAGAATGCAATGAATGTGCCAGAAAATGTGGAGCCTTCAGATTGGCAATTTCTTGTGCACTACTGGAGTTCGGCGATCGGTCAGGTATTTACATTAAACGCACAAAAATCTAATGAGTATGTGGTTGTATGGCTACTGTAATGAATATTCCTACTAACTTCATTGTGGCATGTACAGAAAAGGGCGGAGGTGGGAGTTGCCAGTCGGTCAAAGCAGCTAGTGTTGCACACCGCTGGTACACAGAGCTTCACTTTGGTCTGAGAAGAATTGGTAGGCGCAATCGTATTAAATATTTTTTACTTACAGTTATTTGTTTATAACCATTTCATCTTACTAATATATAGGCAGAAGATTTGGGGGGTCCTACGGAGTTTGGCGACATTGACTTTTTCGATGCCACCCACAAATCGAAGGATGGGACGTATGCGAGCCCTGAGGCAGCACGGATTCTGGTAATTTTTGAACTAATATCTAATGAGTAGTCGAAATCTCATCTGCTTTTAACTCTGATTGTTATGTCCTTTTACAGACTAATGCTCGGAAAAGGTATGATGAAATCTCTTCCGCTTCAGATTCTGACCCTACGGCGGCACGCCCAGATTGGCGTACCCGGCAGAGAGTTGCCTTGACCGAGGTTAGGGGAAAGGAGAGGCATGGATGTGTCCGTGGTATGGGGCTAGGACCAACCCCCTCGCGGCAATTCGGAAGGAGTGAATGTAGTTCAAGTCCCAATCGGGACGAGGAGATGACTTCATTAAAGGCACAAGTTGCACTCCTCCAAGAACAAATGGCCCATTTAATAGGGCAGCAATCCCAAGTCCCACCCTCGGTAAGTATTTGAATTGGTATTTTTAAAGAGATTATGGTCTTGAATGCATGAAAGACACGTACTAGTGTTTGTGAGTCTGTATTGTGGCTGTCATCTATATGCATTTCGTCTATGTTTCTTAAGTGGGCTGTGATTAGAAAGAAAGGGCTGGAGTGGAGATCTGGAAACCCAAATAGAGACATCTCGTTTATTATAATCTATACTTATTGTTGGACCAATCCCCTCTTGCTGTTGTTGCTGATGTCTCTTTGTGTGCGTGTGTTGAAGAGAATGAAGGGATGAGAGAGAGATGAGGAAAATGCCGCTATGTTAGCCTGGTGTATGCTCATTCTCTACCATCCCTCTTTCTGGCTCCATATATGGCTTATATATTAAATTGGTTTCCTTCCACGATGACAGTCCGTAATACTACACTTGATATGAGCCCTGTTCATAGCTGCACCCTATTGCATACTCACAAACAACTAATACGTGTCGTTCATGCATTGTATGACCAACCCCACTTTGGCACATAAGATGCTTAGATGACATTGTATGACCTGCTAATAAGGTTTGTTCAGCCGTGTTGTTGTACTGATTTGGAGGATTTTGGTATGCTAGCAGCATACTTAGTTTCACAGTGAACCCATTTTTTGTTAAAAAATCATGCCAAAGATAGCAAACAGGTTCTCTAACAGTATCTGAGCTTATATGTTGCTCTACTAATTCTTGAGCCCAACTAAATCTAAAACCCAATTGTTGTGCATATCCGGAGGATTTTGGCATACGTACCTATAGCATCCTCAGTTCACAGTGAACCCATTTTGGTAAAAAAAACATGCCAAGATGACAATCAGATGCATGAGATAAGCTTCATTAACAGTAAAAGAAGATGAGGATGGCAATCATGCCAAAGATGGCAATCAGGTTACTTTAACAGTATCTTAAAATGAAAATTTCCATTATCTGAGCATATATGTTTCTTTAACTGTGACTGTGAACAATTGTTCTTAATTGGGCTGTTATTAGAAAGAGACGAGTTGGAGTGGAGATCTGGAAATCCATATAGAGACATCTTGTTCATAATATTTTATTATTACTGTTGTTCTTGTCGATCTTGCTGTTGTTGCTGATGTCTCTATGTGTCCGTGTGTTGAAGGGAAAGAAGGGATGAGAGAGAGATGAGGAAAATGCCGCTATGTTAGCCTGGTGTACCCTCATTCTCTACCATTCCTCTTTCTGGCTTCTATATTTGGTTTCCTTCCACGATGACAATTCCATAAAACTACACTTGATATGAGCCCTAATCGTCATTTTTCGATTTCCCTCCTCCGCTCTCTCTCTCTCTCTCTCTTCGGTATCATCTCTTGATTTCCCTTATTTTTCAAACTTAGCATGTTTTTTTCAGATAGATGCATCTTGATTTCCTTAACATGAATGGTTTAGTTGGGATGAAGAATTAATAGAAAAATATATGCTTAGATACTGGAAATTTTCATGTTCTTTTACTGTTAATGAAGCTGATTTCATGCATCTAATTGTCTTCTTGGCATGCATTTTTGACCAAAATGGGTTCACTGTGAACTGAGGATGCTATAGGTACGTATGCCAAAATCCTCCGGATATGCACAACAATTGGGTTTTAGATTTAGTTGGGCTCAAGAATTTGCTCAGATAATGGAAATTTTCATTTTAAGGTACTGTTAAAGTAACCTGCAGATTGCCATCTTTGGCATGATTTTTTAAACAAAAAAGGGTTCACTTCCAAACTGAGTATGCTGCTAGCATAGGCCTCATCTTCTTTCACTGTTAATGAAGCTGATTTCATGCATCTGATTGTCTTCTTGGCATGTTTTTTTTATATTAAATGGGTTTACTGTGAACTGAGGATGCTATAGCTACGTATGCCAAAATCCTCCGGATATGCACAACAATTGGGTTTTAGATTTAGTTGGGCTCAAGAATTAGTGGAGCAACATATAAGCACAGATAATGGAAATTTTCATTTCAAGGTACTGTTAAAGTAACCTGCTTGCTAAATAATTGGCATGATTTTTTAACCAAAAATGGGTTCACTTCCAAACTGAGTATGGTGCTAGCATAGGCCTCAACTTCTTTCACTGTTAATGAAGCTGATTTCATGCTTCAGATTGTCTTCTTAGCATGTTTTTTTGATATTAAATGGGTTCACTGTGAACTGAGGATGGTATAGCTGTATGCCAAAATCCTCCGGATATGCACATCAATTGGGTTTTAGATTTAGTTGGGCTAAAGAATTGGCAGAGCAACATATAAGCTCAGATAATGGAAATTTTCATTTTAAGGTACTGTTAAAGTAACCTGTTTGCTAAATAATTGGCATGATTTTTTAACCAAAAATGGGTTCACTTCCAAACAGAGTATGCTGCTAGCATAGGCCTCCTCTTCTTTCACTGTTAATGAAGCGGATTTCATGCATCAGATTGTCTTCTTGGCATGTTTTTTTGATATTAAATGGGTTCACTGTCAACTGAGGATGGTATAGCTGTATGCCAAAATCCTCCGGATGTGCACAATAATTGGGTTTTAGATTTAGTTGGGCTAAAGAATTGGTAGAGCAACATATAAGCTCAGATAATGGAAATTTTCATTTTAAGGTACTATTAAAGTAACCTGTTTGCTAAATAATTGGCATGATTTTTTAACCAAAAATGGGTTCACTTCCAAACTGAGTATGCTGCTAGCATAGGCCTCATCTTCTTTCACTGTTAATGAAGCTAATTTCATGCATCAGATTGTCTTCTTGGCATGTTTTTTTGATATTAAATGGGTTCACTGTGAACTGAGGATGGTATAGCTACGTATGCCAAAATGGTCTGGATATGCACAACAATTGGGTTTTAGATTTAGTTGGGCTCAAGAATTAGTGGAGCAACATATAAGCTCAGATAATGGAAATTTTCATTTCAAGGTACTGTTAAAGTAACCTGATTGTCATCTTTGGCATTATTTTTTAACCAAAAATGGGATCACTTCCAAACTGAGTATGCTGCTAGCATCCCCATCTTCTTTCACTGTTAATGAAGCTGATTTCATGCATCTGATTGTCTTATTGGCATGTTTTTTTTTATATTAAATGGGTTTACTGTGAACTGAGTATGCTGCTAGCATAGGCCTCATCTTCCTTCACTGTTAATGAAGCTGATTTCATGCATCTAATTGTCTTCTTGGCATGTTTTTTTGATATTAAATGGGTTCACTGTGAACTGAGGATGCTATAGGTACGTATGCCAAAATCCTCCGGATATGCACAACAATTGGGTTTTAGATTTAGTTGGGCTCAAGAATTAGTGGAGCAATATATAAGCACAGATAATGGAAATTTTCATTTCAAGGTACTGTTAAAGTAACCTGATTGCCATCTTTGGCATGATTTTTTAACCAAAAATGGGATCACTTCCAAACTGAGTATGCTGCTAGCATAGGCCTCATCTTCTTTCACTGTTAATGAAGCTGATTTCATGCATCTGATTGTCTTCTTGGCATGTTTTTTTTGATATTAAATGGGTTTACTATGAACTGAGGTTGCTATAGCTACATATGCCAAAATCCTCCAGATATGCACAACAATTGGGTTTTAGATTTAGTTGGGCTAAAGAATTTATGCTAGCAACATATAAGCTCAGAAAATGGAAATTTTCATTTTAAGGTACTGTTAAAGTAACCTGTTTGCCATCTTTGGCATGATTTTTTAACCAAAAATGGATTCACTTCCAAACTGAGTATGCTGCTAGCATCCCTATCTTCTTTTACTGCTAATGAAGCTTATTTCATTAAGATCTAGGATGGCAAATTTTGATTGGGCTGTGATTGGATTGTTCAGTGGCTGTTGTCTATGTTCTTAGTTGGGCTGTGATTAGAACGAGAGGGCTCGAGTGGAGATCTGGAAACCCATTTAGAGACATCTTGTTCATAATAATTTATTATTATTGTTGTTCTTGTTGCTCTTTCTTTTGTTGCTGATGTCTCTTTGTGTTCGTGTGCTGAAGGAAAACAAGGGAGGAGAGAGAGATGAGGAAAATGCCGCTATGTTAGCCTGGTGTATCCAAAGTCTCTACCATTCTTCTTTCTGTTTCCATTTCTGGCTTCTATATTTGGTTTCCTTCCACGATGACAGTTCCCTAAAAATACACTTGATATGAGCCCTATCTTATTTTTCTTATTTTTCTTATATTTGGTTTCCGTCCACGATGACAGTTTCATGGATTGTCTGAACAATCCATGAAAGACATGCTTAGATACTGAATTTTCATTTGTTTTACTGTTTTAGATAGTGGATATTCTCAATCAATGGAGAATATAGAGTTTTCAAGTTAGATACTGAATTTTCATTTGTTTTGTTATTTTAAATATATTTAAAAAACAAAATTAAGTACCGGATTTTTAGCATTGCAATGTAATTATTTTACCTCTCTATATATCATCAACAATTCCATTTGCAATTGGCACTTTGATCTTATAATTTAAGATTTAGTTAGATTTTTTTGCAAGTTCAAAAAATATGTATATTCTGTATTGTGGTCTACTGTTGAATTAAACTATTATTTTTTTTTTCACAGAGCGGTCGCCCAAATGAAGAAAATTCTGGTGATCAGAACTGAAGCTCCTCGACGGGTATGAATCCGTGGTCCTCCTTGCTGTTCTTCTGTCCTTGCTGTATGATTGTTGTTCTTATGTCCTCCTTGCTGTTATGTCAGACTGTTTTTTTTATGAGAGTTATGTCGGACTGTTAATTTGGGATATTTGAGATATTTGTCAGACCTGAGATATTTGGGATGTTCGTCGCTATATTAATTTGTTAATTATGACACTGTTAATTTTGCGGTGAATTTGGTTGTGATTATGACACTGTTAATTAGTTTGTTGAGATATTTGGGATATGACACGTGTGAAACTTTATTATTCTTGTGTTTGGTTGTGATTTGCGCATTAATATGCAACGAAATTTGTTGAATCAGTTGTGAATTAGTTTACAGGTTTTGTAAATGAAACTGCGAATTGAAATCGAACGGAAAACTGGAGAAAGGAAAACAAACGGGCATAGCTAGACCGGCGTTTTATAAAATGCCGGTCTAGCTATTGAATTAGTTGCAGTGTGCGATATACCGGCGTTCACACAAACGCCGGTGTATGCCGTCAGCTGTAACGGTACCATAACTACACCGGCATTTTCGATCACGCCGGTGCTTGTAAGTAGGGAAAACCGGTCACTCATAAACGCACATACACCGGCGGTCGCTGACCGCCGGTATACGTTCATTATACACCGGCGTTTATAGAAATGCCGGTGAATTGATAAACACCGGCGGTTTACGACCGCCGGTGAATGTGTATTTGGGGGTAAAAAACAGCACTCAGAGGCCCCCATACACCGGCGTTTTCCGACCGCCGGTGTAGTTATCACATTTACCAGCGTCCACTAAAATCGCCGGTGTAGACCCCTTCCTTTCCGCGACGCTCGCTTCGGCGGCATTTGGACCGGCGCTATTATAAACGCCGGTGAAAGTTTCACCGGCGTAAAAAACGCCGGTAAAGACGTAAAAAAACGCCGGGAAATCGAGTTTCTTTTGTAGTGAAGGCAGCACAGGAATAGAGCCGAACCCAGTGCAATGCCGCATCCACAAAAAGTGGATCAACTAACAAAAGATCAGAGTAAACAGGCCTTCCCCAAGGGATTGGACCAGCCAAAACAACCATCCAGTCAGAACAAACAAAATAGAGAAACATACCGGAGCTAAATTATAGCCAGCGAGAACAAACGAAAGTAAGCACAATAGACCAAAGTAGGCTACAGTAGCAGAGCGAGGGGTCTGACTGAGGCCAACAAAAAACAACAAAAAAAAACCTTCCCAAAGAACAGGGAAAGAAACACCAGTGCCACCTCAGAGCTGCAGGGAAACAGAGCGAAAAGAAAACAAAATTAGAGAAGAGATAAAGCTAAACAGATAAACTATAACTAGAACGGGAAAAAACAATCGCCTCGTCCAGGCGACTTAAATGTAAAGCTTCCGCTTTATCATGCGATAAATTGGAAGACCAAAATTTGATGAAGAAAAGGAATTCATTGATAATTTTATCGATCTTGGCCGAAGAGAGAGCAAAAATACGATTATTCCTTTCTGACCAAACCACCCAAATGATGGCCATAATGGAAAGCACCCAAGATTTACGATACTCTTTCCTGAGAGAAAGAGGCATCCAGCAGGACAAAAGATCGTTAGGGATAGATGGAGCTTGCCAAGCCCGAGTGGAATTAACCACAACAAATGAACGAAGTTGTAATGAAGGAAAAGGTGATCAGCGCCCTCGTGAGCTGAATAGCACAACATGCATAATTGCCCTAAAGCCAAATTTATTTTGTTAAGCACATTGACTGTGAGAAGCTTGTTGTTAATCGCAAGCTAGGTGAGAATTTTAACTTTGAGGGGAGCAGAAGCGCTCCATAAGAAATTAGCATTCCTGGATAAGGTACCTCCGAAATTAAGGAATTGATAGAACGATTTAACTATGAAGAACCCAGAATTGTTCCATCGCCATTTGAAATCATTTGTGGGATGCCAGGAGTAGAGGTTTAGACTGGCAAAAAGTACGTTAAGCTCTTCCATCTGAGGAGAAGGGAGAATGCAACTGAAGGGAATGGACCAGAACATCTGATAATTGAGGAAAATAACGTAGTCTGCTACAGTGGCCGAAGGGTTAGAGGCCAATTGGTAGAGCACAGGGAAGGCCACTGCCGCTTGATATTGCCGAACCATAAATCATCCCAAATTTTGGTCTTAGCGCCATCAGCGCTGACGTGAGAAATATCGCAGTGAAAAGGGCTGGCTGCTTTCCAGAGCCCCTTCCAGAAAGGGGATGCCTTGCGGGAAAGCGACGGATGGAAATCCAAAATCCGCTGACCGGATAAACACTTGAGAGAGATAATGGAGGCCCAAGGCAAACGGTCATGTTTTAGAATTCTCCATAACCATTTGCCCAGAAGGGCCAGATTTTGGTGTCTAAGGTTGAGGACTCCAAGACCCCCACCAGCCTTAGAAGTGCAAATCAACTTTCAGTTACAAAGGTGAGTGCATGTTCTATAAACATCAACACCCGACTAGAAGAAATTCCTTCTGATCTGGTCAATTCTCTTGATAACCCAAACCGGGACGTAATAGAATGACATCATATATAATGGAATAGAGGAAAGAACAGAATTAATAAGGATGAGTTTGCCTCCGCGAGAAAGGTGCTTACCTGACCAAAAGCTAAGCCTAGACTCAACTTTTTCAATCATCGGCATCCAATCCGATCTATGAAGCTTCCCCCATCTCAAAGGGATACCAAGATATTGGATAGGGAAGGAGCCAGAAGAGCAATTAAAAGACTGGGATATTTTCACTTGGCGGTTCTGAGACCCACCAAGCTAAATAACAGAAGATTTTTGAAAATTAATTGGTAAGCCAGAGGCACTTTCAAAGATATAAAGGAGCAACTTCAGGTTCCGAAGGGTACACTGATTGGGATTGGCAAAAATGATAGTATCGTCGGTGTATTGGAGGTTCAGCACACCACGATGGCTTTGAGAACCTCCAAGACCTTCGATGACATTGGCCTCCCAAGCATTGCAAAGCAACTTTTTGAACACATCGACCACAAGAAAAAATAAGAAGGAAGAAATAGAATCCCCCTGGCGGAGACCACGTTTACACCTGGACTTGTGACCTTCAGACCCGTTAATAATAACGGACGAGGTCCCCGCAAAAAGACTCGATTTAATCCAGGCTATCCATTTCGGACCAAAGCCACGATGGAAGAGGATCTCAAAAAGGAAATTCCAACTGACATTATCATAAGCTTTTTGAAAATCTAATTTTCGCATGATGCCCTCGAAATTGGATCTATGGCACTCAGAGATAATTTCTTGGACTGACGCCACACTATCGAGGATGAAATGATCTTTAATAAAACCCGATTGGGCCAGATCAGTGATGGGAGAAATGGCAGTGCCTAGACGGTAGAGAGAACTTTCATAATGATCTTGAAAGTAGTATGGAGCAAGCTAATTGGTCGAAGCTTGTAGACAGTGTTGGCTCCCAAAATTTTGGGGATAAGAATGATGTGCGCATAGTTGATCCTTTCAATGGAAAAGTTCCTTTGGTGTAAGTCGGAGAACATCTTGAATAGGTCGCCTTTAAGACAATCCCAAAAATGTTGAAAGAAAAAGGCTGGAAAGCCATCTGGGCCAGGAGCAGCATCACTTTTAAGTGAAATTACTACGGACTTGATCTCTTCTAAGGAGAAAGGTACTTCCAAAGAAGATAGGTCGTGCGACTGCTGACCATATAATTGGGACCAATCCAGTGAATGGAATGATGTTTCTGAGATCCCAAGAGCTCTTTACAGAACCGAAGGAAAGTAGTATCGATATCAGCATCCGTAGTGAGATCATCACCATTGTCTAGGATAGAGGAAATACGATTGCGTCGCTAACGATGCGATGCGAAATTGTGGAAGAAAGAGGTGTTTACCATCACCCTCCTTCAGCCAACAAAACTTTGCCGGCTGGGCTCATTTAATGTGATCGTTGTAGATAATGGATGCATATTCTCTTTTACAAGAAGAACATTTAGAACGAAGGGATTCCGAAATAGGACCAAGTTACTCAAGTTTATCAATGGAATCGATAGAAGAGAGGAAGACATTTTAAAGGAAATTTGCGTTAGCAAATTTCTCTTTCCGCTTATTTTACAACCATATTTGATGGCATGCAGTTTAATCAGAATGCGACCTAGCCCGGAAGAGCCTGTGATCGAAGAGAGGCGCTCCAAAATAAGATTGACGAAGATTTGGTCTTGAAGCCAGAATTTTTCAAAACAGAATTTGAAAGGTCTATAGATGTTAAAGTTGGAGAATAAAGAGATAGGAACGTAGTTAGACAAAGGGTCCGGCAAGGCCGAGGTAAACAAGTTATGGAAGAAATTGATCCATTCTAGGGACACAAGAAAACGATCGAGCTTAGCCAGGGATGGTGAAGACCGCATGCTAGACCACGAGAAGGATCTGCCGTTGAGGGGCAGATCGGTCAAATGGAGAGAGCCAATGCACTCGTTAAAACGGCACTCGTTAAAACGGATCTGAAGAGTGTGGAGCCACTCCCGATCTTTCACAGGAAAATCTCGTGACATTGAAGTCACCACAGAAGAAAAAGAAGCCGTGAATGTTGTTTTGAAAAGAGTAAAATTCGTTCCAAAACTCATTACATCGATTTGCTGTGGACGGTCCATAAATCGGCACCACAATGAGATCGCAATTGAACTCGACCCAGTGTAGTTGAACAATGAGGAAAAAGGTTAATCTACGACAAGGAATAAAGTAGAAACGGGACTCTCTAAAACCAAAGAGGATCCCACCTCTTGATCCAACCACATCAAGGGAGATTGAATTGGTGATGAAGGATCCACCGATCAAACGATAGAGGGAGGAGGACGAGGATTCGAGTTTCGATTCTTGAATGGGAAATCAGATCATAATTAAAGGAGAAAATAAGTTGAAAAACTGCTTGTTGCTTGGAAGCACACTGCAGACCCCGAATGTTTCAAGAGATACAATGCATGAAAAACCTTGGCCTCACACGCACGAGAGATTTCCCGTCGATGGATTATTTCAAAGTCGACAAAGTTATGAGAATTAACCAAAAATCCCATCTCCTTAGACATGCGAAGCATATCAATGTTAGAGAGAGAGAGTCAAAATGGACCTGGTAGATGGATCCCAACAGTTCTTAGCCCAACTCAAGCATCGGGGGAGGAGCTATATCTCTTTTGCGGATCTGAGCTGCAAGGGAACACTTAGAATGAGACGATTGATCTGCGAAATTTTTAGCCCAAATACGGGTGCTAGAGCGAATGACCGATGTAGGAATACTACGCGCTCTAGCCAATGCCTGCATTCTAGGGCTAAGAACACCCGAAGGAGTCGTCAATGAAACAGAAGAGGGATCATAAGTGTTAGAATATCTAGTCATCCGATCAGTAGAGTCTGAATCGGGGACCAGAGAGAGGGAGAAAATAGGGGAATGGGAGGAAAAGGGATCATCGGAGACAGAAGTCTCTGTCCCACAACGAGTTAGGTGGCTACCCACCATAGTCACTGCAGGACCCCAAATAGAAGCACTAGATAGACAGTAAAACTCAAGACAGTAATCAAGAATGTATCTAGCTACAAAGGATGAATATAGTCCGACCCTAAAACAGAGGCTGCCATCGAAAGAACCACAAAAAGGAAAATGATACTTGATAAAAACGGAGTGAAACGTAAATCTCACCTGTGGAGGCGGAAGGGATTGGTTCAGGTCTGCAACCTCCTCATCTAGAAGGTTATCCTAATCAATCCAAGCATCAGCTTTCAGAGGTAGAGAAGAGCTAGCTTTGATCGGAAGATGAACTAATTTTGACCCGACAGACGGGGAGTGCTGCACCGCTAAAGTGAACGTGTCCCAATCAGAGGAAAAGTGAGGATTGACCAACCAACTTGGCCACTTCTCATCCAAAAGAGCCAAAGGTGGCTGAGATTGTCTAGGAGCATTAGCCGCAGTGGCGGACTTAGCCAGCGAAGGGAGGGGGTCGACAGACGGGAGAATGGGACCCTTAGAAGTAGGCTCAAAAGCCGGTGAAGGATGGGGTGGGTTAGTTTTGACTGCGGTCAAGTACGGGTTGATCCAAACCAGATTGGGGGCTTTAGACAGAGAAATAATGGTCCTAGAAGAGTTGAAAAAACCTTTGCGCTGAGGCGGAAAATGCTTCTTAGCGGGAGTTTTATGAGATGTCCTCTATTTGGATGGGTGAGCAGACAGTTGAGACAATGACCCAGCAGTGAAAGTGTTAGGAAAAGAAAGGGGGGCGTTAATAGGCTTAGCAGCTCCTAGAGGCAATGGCGAGGGAGATGGACCCCCTTAGAATGATCATGATAGATAACAGACATGGCGAAGATCGACCTACTGTCCCTTAATGAAAATGCATCGATCCTGTTGTTGATAGGCAAGCACAAGAACTCCGCATCAACTTGAAGGCACCCCGATGCCAGTTTGGAAGATGACAAAATGCATCGCAGCTCTCCGAAACATTTAGTCATCTCACCAACAAGTCGAAGAGACTCACAGAAAGGTGGGAGGCCAACCAGAGTGGCCTTGACAGGAGACTGGGAGAGGGGAGGAGTGGAATGACCCTGTGCCACCCATTTATGGACAGAAAGCTTGATGTCTCCGATAGAAAGAGGGTTGATGCCAATCAGGTCATCGAGAGTTTTGACAAAAGGAAAGATGATGATAACTTCTCCGTTGGAACAAGTATTAATAGCCCAAGTCCTGTCTTGCACATTACAAAAATTGTACAGAAAAGAGTCTAAGATCGGATAGGAAACATTACCTCCGCTGAAGGAGACGACGCCGTAGCACTCAAACAAATACAGCCTCCCAGAGAGTTCAGCAGTGGGAATGAACACATAAGTGACCTGAGACTTGGTCGTCTTAGTCGAATGGGTGAGATAGGGCTTGGGAAGAAGAAATATCAGCCGAAGAGAAGCGTTGTGAAGCCGGAGGAGTCAGAAGGAGAGGGGAGGAGGACGGAGCCAACTTAGCCCTCTTAGGCTTGTGAGTTTGAACATCAGCGAGTTCGGCTTTGAGAGTAGAAAAATCAAGCGCTGCCATCACTTGCTCAGAAATGGGCATCCCCAAAGGGAGACCCAAAATCTGCTGCAAAAAGAAGCAGCGATCACAGTAGTGGCCAGCTTTCAAACAGAACACACACTTCATGATGTCGGTGCAGAAAGCTTTGATATGGCCAACCTGAAGACAGCGGTGAAAAACGAGAGCGCGAGGCGAGTAAGAAGAAGAAGGAAGCTTAGGATGGGAGGCAATAGGGAAGCGAAAAGGGCGGGAATGGAAAGACCCCGAAGGCCCTAGATGCTTCTTGGAATTGAGCCGGTCGACATAAATGGAATTATCAAAATTCCTAAAGGAATTTTTTTTAAAGTACTTTTTTTAACAATCTGAACCCATGAAGAGCCCATAACGGCCCAAGCCCACAGCAGCAACTGAGGTAAAGGAAATATTGACCAAAGTCAACAGAGCCAAGAACTGTTACTGTAGAGATCAGAACTTGCCCCAAAAATCCACCGAAAATGGATAGCAAAAAGAAACACGACGATAGCGTCGAACGAAGAAGGCGAAGATGATAGAGCACAAAACCAGGCAGGTGAAAAGACTACCGCAATAAACAACCCCAACTATACGGTAAGAAACCGTCACCACGACGCAGAAGCAAAACTCCGCGGAGGAGAAAACCACAGCTAAAAAGAACAAGAACAGAAGGGGATCTAGAGAAGTAGATCTAGAACTAACTCGTAAGAGGATCATAACTGAGTGAGCTCAAAGGACGAGGAAGGGGGTAAAACCACAAGAAAAAGATAAAATAAAAACCCAACAGACTTACAGTGATTGATTAGGTAGGAGACGGTGCTAAGGGCTAACAAGGACGAAAGCTGCTGGGGGAGAGCAACAGCACGCATCCCCAAACCATAGGACCAGAGCCAGCTGAAGAAAGCCAACGACCACTGACCACTAGGAGGGGAAACTCACCACTTCAGAGCAGTCGAGCAAGAAGGCGCACAAGGGAGGGAGCGAGATGGAAGGCTATAACACCAGCGATTGAGGGCAGCTCCGAAACCAAACGAGGGGAGCACCAGAACAGAACTGCTAGGACACCCCAAAAGAGGAAGGGGGAAGGAGAGGGGATGGACCGAATCTAGATGTAGGAAAATGACGATTGTGGGATGGGAAGGACTGGAAACCGCTATAGAGAGGGATCAGGAAAAGGGGACAAAGGACGGCGGGTTCTGGGCCTCCAAAAAAAAAAAACTTATAAAAAAATATTTTTAAAAAATTTAAAATTTTTCAAAAATGAATTTTAAAATTTTAAAAATTTTTAAAACTTAAAAAAAAATTTAAAAATTTAAAAATTTTTAAAAATTAAAACATTAATAACTTTTAAAATAATTCAAAAAATCAAAAACTTATAAAAATTTATAAAAAAAATTTAAAAATTTTTATAAAAAAATTAAAAATTTTATAAAAAATTAAAAATTTTAAAAGAATTTACATTTAAAAAATATGAAAAAAATTAAAAGTTTGAAAATTTGAAAATCTCAAAGCAAATACAAATCCAAATCCAATGTCGAACCCCAAACAAGAGGTCGTCGCCGATATCTGATCTGTTACTGATTTCGTATCGGTTACTTCCCTCCACCAAATCGAGCGTGAATATCAAGTGACTCTGTATCAGCGACTCCCCTCCATGGAGCCAACTTAGTCTCTATATGTGATGCAACGACTCTAATTTCGTCTCATTAACCGAATTCTCATTCAAATTTTTAATTTTGTGTGTGTAGGGGATTACTCAGGTTTTTTGCTGACTCGAATTTTGTGTGTGCATGAGATCTAAGTTCAGAAAGGTATGATTATTTTGTTTTGGGTTTAAAAAATTATAATTGGTGATTTATTTGATGGGTTTTTGATTGTTTTTTATTTAAGGTGTACGCAAGTGATAGATGAATTATTTGGTGGCCTCAATTTAGGCTTCCAAACCATAGCAGGACAGGTAAGCTGACAAGCAATTTAAAATAAGTTGGCAAATATGCAACATTAATTTCTTTACTACAAGAGAAAATATAATCGCGAAATGTTCCCTTCACTGGTTATTAGAAACCATGGATAACATAACATATAATAACTTTTAGTATATGTTTGGATAAATAGGGTTTGGATGACTGAAGTTTACTAGTGAAGGGTGCAAACTTTCCACTCAAGAAAGACAGCTAAAGTAAATTTGTTATTTATCCGTTTAAATTTCTTTTTATGAAGGTGCAATGGGGAGACAAAGTTGAGATAAAATAAATGATTAGCTTGGTTTAGAGTTTTGAGAATTTATGTATTTCATTTTGATTAAAATAATAATAAGAGATATTTCAATTGCAAACTGAGTCTCAGACAAACAAATGTTTAGATTATTGGTATTGTAGATACCTTCACACCTGCACTTGTGTTGCCAGTGTATTTAGACATGCTCATAGTGATTATGGGATTAAAGTAAGCTCATAAAACTTATATGATAATGTCAGTATTCTCTTTTGGTCATCTGTATTCTTTTGGCTTGATCCCGGAAATTTTGGTGCACTACTTATTTTATTCTTTTGTGTTTTGAGTTTATTTTAATCCATTATATTCATATCTTCATTACTATTATTATTTATTTTCTTATTGGATCCTAAACCCATACCCTATACCCCGTCAACCTGCAACCCAAACCCAACATCCTATATACCCTTTAAATACCCACAAAACCCTAATTAATCTTAATCCCCCATCCTAATCTCTCTCCCGCTGCTAATCTTCTTCTTCATCTGTTTCCTTTTCCCGAAACCCTTCCCTGCATCGCCACCAACCTCCCATCCTCCGTCGCTCCGACCACTGCTCCACCGCCAAACTTTCTTTTCATCCTCATCCTCGCCCTCGCACCTACCATCGACTGTCCCGCTCCTCCCTCGTCGCCAGCTCCCTCGACCACGCAACCACCAGCGACTGCACCGTCCACCTCAACTTTTGCCGTCCCTATCCCATTCACCTCTTCTCCTTGCCCGCGCTCGTCGACCACCCTGAGCACCATCGAATCCTGCATCCCTCATCACCATCCTCGTCACCTCATCTCTGCAGCACTGCCCTCGTCAACTCCTGCCACCTACACAGCCAACCCTCTACTGCACCGCTCACCAGTGACCACCACCCATCGAATCCGACCTGTGCTGCCTATTGCCACCAACAACAAGACCCTGCCTTACCGCTGCCTCTTTTGATTGCTGTCGACCTTGCTGTGTTGCTTATTACGTGCTTTGCACGTGTTGCTATTGCCGTCTCTTGCATGTGTGTTGGCCGTACGTAGTTTGCACATGTATTGTTGCCGTCGGGATCCTTGGCCTGTTATTGTTTCGTGTTCAGAGTCCTCATCTTTAAGGCAAGTTTTTCTTGAATTGGTTTTATTTTTCTTGTTCAAGAATTTTCTTTGATCTCTGCAAGTAGCTCCTATTTTAATTATCATATTTGTTTGAACCCTTCAAAGAGACTATTACGAATTCATTAGGCGAAACCTAGTAGTAGTCCTCTTTTCATGCTGTTTCCCTTTATTCAAACCCAGCCTGTATATAGTCACTTGTATACACGACATGAATATTTAGATTATAACATGTATATAGACATTGATGATTGAATTCTTTTCATTTGAATGTGATAATCATGTTATGTTGATATTTGTCTCATCAATAGTAGTATTCCACCCTAAAGATTGACTATCAGTTTGAGTAATTTTTGCTTCGAAATCATATGCTTACTCGGTCATTTTGTTTGCTTTTTAATAATAACCTACTTGTTGGTCTGCTATTTGCTCTGTGTTGATTTGAGTTTTCGTCCAAGTTTATGTTGTAATTTAATAAAACATTGTGAACATCATCTGTATCTTTTGAATCTATTTTTTGGAACGTTTTACAGAATCAGATTCCGATTTAAGAACTGTAAGATATCATATTTTTAGTACTGCTATGTTTTCAATTTCTAGATTTCTATCCAGAGATACATCAACTTGCTTTTCTATTAAAACAAAATGCTAATAACATAATTAGAACTTGAAAACTTATATTTTGTTACTAGACATGACTGGAAATCACCTTATTATTTTTGTAAGTGATAATTTTTTAGACCTTTTATAAATATGAAAAGTTGACTCTAGGTTGCTGATTAGAATACTAGTTCAGTAAAGAACATGATATTTGACCTATATATACAGATAATATCAATTAGAACTCATTAAATAAGAATTATAGCCCTGTGTGTCTGGAATCCAAATCATATGACAGTTTTGCAATTTGACCTATAGATTGCATGATATCCATATTTTCGTACAGTGACGTATGAATTCCGGAATGTAGTTTGAAATTGCATTACCATGTCAAATTAATTTTAACAGTAGATCAAATTTCAGAAATAAAATCTGAGATTAATTGTGTCATTACTGAACATTGTTAGGAATTAAAATATGATTTTTATGAGAATTTCATGGGATTTTATAGTCTAATTTTATACACAAGTATTTTGACTCTTACATACTGCTTGTACATATAATCAGTGAATAATGAACTTATAGGCCTGATTTCTATGTTTATTATATGTGTAATACCCCAGGTTTTCAACGAACAGTCGACTGGTGGTTGAGCAGTCGACTGGTACTGAATGACGTGTACGTGAGGTACACAGGATTTAAGGGAATTTGAGATTGAGATTGAGAAATTTAGTCCCACATGGGAGGTTTGATATGATAATTTGAGTATAAATACTATTAGCCAATGATCAAGACTCACCAATCCGGTTAACCACCTTTTGAGAGGTAGCCTGTGGTTGGCAGTTGTACTACATAGTATTTATAATTTGTCTGAGTATTGGGGCGGGGCGTTACAAATGGTATCAGAGCCGACTTTCGACACACCAGGTGTATCTGCACGTCGAAAGGGTCTTGAAGGCCTATTCGTGGGGTACACAGGAGATGATTCTCCGGTTATGTTCGCGTGTCGAAAGGGTCTACGGGCCTATTCACGGAGGATACAGAGGTGCTAGAAAGGGCGGTCCTACACTAGATGTGTGCCCTGTACTCAGCGAGGACGCTGATCCCTAAGAGGGGGTGTATGTAATACCCCAGTTTGGAGCGAACAGTTGACTGGTGGGTAGATCAGTCGACTGGTATGCGCGAATTTGAGAGATTTGAGATTGAGTTTGAGAAATTTAGTCCCACATGGGAGGTTTGATATGATAATTTGAGTATAAATACTATTAGCCAATGATCAAGAGTCACCAATCCGGTTAGCCACCTTTTGAGAGGCAGCCTGTGGTGGGCAGTTGTACTACATAGTATTTATAATTTGTCTGAGTATTGGGGCGGGGCGTTACAAATGGTATCAGAGCCAACTTTCGACACACCGGGTGTATGATACACGGTAGGGAGATGAGTCTCCGGAATTTTCTTCGTGGGGTATTCACGGAAGTAGGCAGGGTGCTAGAAAGGGCGGTCCTACACTAGATGTGTGTCCCGTACTCAGCGAGGACGCTGATTTCTAAAGGTGTGGTGTATGTAATACCCCAGGTTTTCAACGAACAGTCGACTAGTGGTTGAGCAGTCGACTGGTACTGAATGACGTGTACGTGAGGTACACGGGATTTGATGGAATTTGAGAGAAAGATTGAGAAATATAGTCCCACATGGGAAGTATACAAAAACTAATTTGAGTATAAATATAATTGCCTATGATCAAGAGTCACCAATCTGGTTAACCACCTTTTGAGAGGCAGCCTGTGGTGGGCAGTTGTACTACATAGTATTTATAATTTGTCTGAGTATTGGGGCGGGGCATTACAAATGGGAAACATATACTAAACATGTGTTGTGAAGTAAGAAATGACAGGAAAGCATGATAACATCAGGTATAGCTTAACTAAGTGTCAGAAGAATCCTTCTCAAACAATTACAGCTCAACTGTGCAGTACAGTCGACTGCTTAATGGGCCAGTCGACTGTTCGCTGCCAATATTCGGTTATCGGTCATTCTCAATGCCACAGATCGGATACCCGATTATCAGTCACTCACAACACTGCAGATTGGATACCTAGTTATCAACCACAAGCAGTGATTCCCAACACCGCAGAGTATACCCAACCCCAGAGCTCAATGACTCCCAATACCGCAGAATATATCCATCTACAAACACTAACAATACCATAGATCGGATACCCGGTTATCAGTCACTCACAACACTGTAGATTGGATACCCGGTTATCAACCATTAACAGTGATTCCCAACACCGCAGAGTATACCCAACCCCAGAGCTCAATGACTCCCAATACTGCAGAATATATCCATCTATAAACACTAAAGACTTGAAAGGACATTCAAGATTATCAAAACTCATCAGCAACAGTCGACTTATACTGTGGTAAGTCGACTGCCCCGAGAACCAATATCCAAGATTATAACAAGTACTATAAGTCGACTTAAGAAACCATCAGTCGACTTACCCGAGATAATATCCAATAATTCTCAAGAAATATCAGAGAATCATCTCCTGTGTACCCCACGAATAGGCCTTTAAGACCCTTTCGACGTGCAGATACACCTGGTGTGTCGAAAGTGTCTACGGGCCTATTCACGGAGCATACAGAGGTGCTAGAAAGGGCGGTCCTACACTAGATGTGTGTCCTATACTCAGCGAGGACGCTGATCCCTAAGGGGGGTGTATGTAATATCCCAGTTTGGAGCGAACATTCGACTGGTGGGTAGATCAGTCGACTAGTATGCGCGAATTTGAGAGATTTGAGATTGAGATTGAGAAATTTAGTCCCACATGGGAGGTTTGATATGATAATTTGAGTATAAATACTATTAGCCAATGATCAAGAGTCACCAATCCGGTTAACCACCTTTTGAGGGGCAGCCTGTGGTGGGCAGTTGTACTACATAGTATTTATAATTTGTCTGAGTATTGGGGCGGGGCGTTACAATATGTCGTATGAATATTCGATGGAACCGAAAAAGTGTCTATTTTCCAGAATTTCTGACGGAACGTGATTTGCTTTCCTTTAGCAACAGGAAATTTGATTTTTGTACAGCAACATCTTGTTGTCCAGAATGTGTGCTTTGTGTTTTCCTTATATATCCATGTTTGATTTTGCATCTAGGAAATAGAATTAGTTGTATCATGCAATGCATAGCCTTGCCATCTCTTTGAAATTATTTTAAAACTTCTTTACCCATTGCATGTCCACATTTAAGTATAGTAAAATATTAACAAGCCAGGGTAAATAAGGGTCGACTTGGTAGTGAACAATCAGAGACTGTACTCTGTAGGACCCCTTGTTCTAGATTGATTATGGTTGTGAATGGTGAATTATTCATTGGGGAATATTGATTATTAATTGTTGATTATTATGCTGAGTACACGATCTGTTGAGTTCACCATCATAGTCTAAATTATCGCTATTTGCATGCACCGAACATGTGGTATAGGACGCAGTATTACGTGCATTAGATAGGATAATAAAATATTAATCAACCTAGGATTGACACTCACATTCTTGATCATGATTATTGTTATTGATCTTGCATCATTGATTACAATCACTGTTTATTGCATCTTAAATTCTAGACTTTGGTTTTATTATCAATTCATATTATTGACATTGATCTTTGATTTTGTTTTAGCCTATTATTTCATGACATACAATATTTTTCTTGCTTCTTTGCTTTGGCTACTTGTTGTCCATTGATCTAACGGACAATATTTTCCCCACCTCTAGTCAATGAGTTTGCAGATGCAGAAGGAAAATTGACTCAAGGACTTGGTGAGCAAACTTTCTGAAGATCGAAGATGGACTATTAGATTATTATAGTTACCTCATGTTATTTGTTTATTTTATTGCTTTTATTATACTTTGTATTCGGGGCTTGTGTGTCTCGAAGTTTACTTTTCCTAGATGTTGGATATTATATTAGTGAATTTAATAGATGATTATTTTTGGTGTTCATTCTTTGTTTATGTGGTTATTCTTTCTTGCGTGGTTGTATTCTCTTGTATAATGTTGAGTTAATCTGTTACGGCTATGGATGATATTCTTATCATTTGTTTGGCATTTGTTACGTGCTCGTGTTCCTGTATCTAGGGAAGTGGGGCATGACAGGTTTTTGGTGGTATCAGAACCCAGGTTTGGCTCTAGCCAGTTTAACTCAAGAATATGCGCACCACGTCGATCACAAGAACATGTAATAACCAATCTATATCTGGGTACTCATCAACTTGATGTTTTGCAGACTATGGCTCGTAGAAGTTCTTCTACTACCTGACCCAGGGATGACCAGCCGGACAATGCTGCTATCCTTCAGGCAATGCAGCAGATGATGACCTTGCAACAAGAGCACAATGAATTGATGCGGGCTACATTGGAGGCGGCCAACCGAACTGCTGCTGGACCTGGGCCAGGGCTACTACCACCGAGGCCCAGTTTGTGGCGGATTTCATGAGGTTGCACGACAAGTTCTCGGGTACTGAGATGCCGATGGAAGCCGAGCAATGGCTGATTCGGATGGAGCAATTTTTGATCATAGCTCGAATCTCCGATGTGGATCGGGTGGATGTGATAAGCATCCAGCTTGTGGACCTCGCCCATATCTGGTGGCAAGCTGAAACAGAAAGGCTTGAGAGACCCATCACTTGGGCCACTTTCACGGATAGCTTCATGTCAAAAAATTTCCCCAGTATTACCAAGGACTAGATGGAGTAGCAATTTGTCTCCTTAACTCGGGGGAACCAATTTGTGGATGAGTACACTGCTGAATTTACTCGGCTCAGCCATTTTGCAGCTGCTGTGGTGGCCAATGATGAGGATAGAGCTCGCAGGTTCTTGGTGGGCTTGAATTTCTACATTCAGGACCATTTGGTTGCTCACCGACACCGCACCTATGTCGATGTTCTTGATGAGGTTAGGATTCAGGAGTAGGCTCATAAAAGGATGAGTGCTACTCAGCGGGAAGTGCAGCCCCCTACCCCTGCCCGGCCAACTGGAGGGCCTATTCAGAGGCCAGTTCCGACCCATCCCACGAAAGCACTGCTGTATTCGTTTGTTGTCCCGAGGCCAGTTCAGACTTGTGACTACTGCCATAAAGTTGGGCATCTGCAGAAGTACTGCAAGCTAACCAACCTTGTGTGCCTTGCATGTGGAGGCAGTGATCATGTGGTTTGAGACTGCCCAAGAAATAGGCTCCCTGCACACAATGGAGGAACAGCTCAGCAAGGAGCACTAGCTCGAGGCCAGGGTAGACAGCATATTCCACCGCAGAGGCAAGCTTTTGACCAGAGGAGGATGGCCCCGAGGGGAGGTCGGATTGGAGATCGTGGTCAGATCTATAACCCGCTTGCAGCTGAAGCTGGGACGGTTGTTGGTGTCATTGCAGGTATATCTGTAACCCCTGTTTTCCATTTTCCATATTTTGGATGTATTTTTCTTTTTCTGAGTATTTATTCATTTTGTACTCTTTGTTTCTGTTGAACCATGTATTTGATCTCCGTTCTCATTATCAATCTATCTGCTTTGACTTTGACCCTATTTTGTGGCCTTGAACATTTCCTTGATTTGATTTAATTTTTATGTCCCAATTTATTGTCTCCGATTTAATTTGTTTTGCTCTAATTAAATTTTTTGTTCATGGCCATTTGATTTTTGTCTAATTAGAATACCTTATTCTTCTTATTGGATCCTATCCATACTCGAAATTCTATAGCCCATTAACCTATCCTATTTAAAACCCTACCCGTCTTCACCCAGAAACCCTAAAAACCCAACTATATATTCTACTATACCCCCCCTGCCCCCCGTTCATTAACCCTAACCGCTTCATCCATCTCTCCCGACCTCCTTCTCAACTCCTTCTCTTGCGCTGCTCGGCCCTATGCCAGCGCCTCCACAACATCTTCGACAGCCCCTCAACACTGCCCTCCAGCCAGTCGCGATGCCACAGCGACTGCAGAGGCACCCGACCTCCCTGTGCACTGCCTCCCTATCCAATGCAGCAACAGCCGGCAGCAGCAGCCCCAGGGCCAGCTACCCCCGACCTGTCCCCTGTTCATGCTGTCGTCGCCCCGTTTAGCCAGCCCTCGCGCAAGCCAGTGCGCATCCCGACCTTCCCCTGGCCGACGTCGCTTTCCTCGCCATCATACCATGGCCGAAGCTTATTGTTGCTATTGGATTCTTGGTCATTTGAATGTGGGCCGTCCGATCTTCTCTTGATCATCACGATCATGATAATCATCAACTCCTTTGATCGCAGCCGTTCGCTCGATCGGTCTTGATCATTATCATCTTCATCATTAGGGAAATCTGAGCCATCTGATCTTTCATCTTGATCTTGATCGCTGTCTTGATCATCGAGATCCGTGCTTTGGGTTCATGATTTCGATTGTGATAGTTTGTTCTTGATTGGTTCGTGATTTGTTCGCTTGAGTTCGTGCCCGGGAACCCGTTCCCGTTATTCTTGCTATTTGCTTCGTTTCCGTCATCAACTATAAGGCAAGTAACTTATATTCTTTTTGTTGTGTAATACAAGTACTAAATACCGCCTGTAGTGTAGTTGTGTTCTAGAGACAATTCTTGTGCAAAGCCCCTGTTATATCTTGTCTCTATGTGTTGATTTGCCCGTAGTTTACTCATTACATGCACGACATAAATTTAGACTTAGAGATAATCAATTCTTGTATACGTGCATGTGTTCGTGATTATGAGGTGTTGTACGGTCTTGTATGCATGATGTGTTCGATGTAGTATATCTCGTAGTAGACTTATAAAACACCCTATACCATGTTTCTTGGTCATCTAGTACACCATAATTCACGTCTGTTATGATTTGGATGTATTTCATATGATCTATGTTGATTTTATGCATAAAGAATATTTCAGTTTTTGGTTGTCCCCGTTTTTGTTCAGTATTTTGGACTCTATTAAGTTCAATATATGAAAATTATTTATGAATATGAATTATAGAGAATTCTTTCTAGTTTCCAGGATTTGTGACAGATCTCAGTTTCGATTTTTGAGTTTCAAGATATTACTGTTTTACTACAGATATGTAGGAAAATTCCAGATTCAGTTTTATATGAATTCTGTATGACTATTTATTTTTTTACTGATGTTAAAGATAATATTTTGATCCAATATTTTTTCTGAGTACAACTATACTTGACTGGGATTAACCCCTAATTTTTTTGGATTTAATTGATGACTTTTATAAACAATTCTATGCTTGCAAACAACTACTATACTTGTAGAATTTTCATACTGTTCAGTAAAAAACCTTAATTTCAACCTAATTCTATTTGCTGTTTATAAAAACTTTGTGAAGATGAATTGTAGCCTAATTTATCTGTTTTATCACCCTTTTGACGGATTTGGATTTGGATTTATATTTTGTAAGATATTGTTGTTTTAGTACTGCAGTGTTTATGATTCCATATTTACAAAGTTACTGTATTTTGCTGTTTTCTGATTTTACTTGACTATTCTATCTATGTGGAAAAATTATGAAACATTATTTTAGGATACTAAACATACAATGAAATACCCCATATTTTTCTTGGATTTAATCAGTAAGTTTTAATGCCGTTTTCCTGTTTATGAATACAAACTTCTGATTTCTGGCTGAATATGTTTTCTGGATAAAGTCTGTTTTGAGTCATGTTTTTGTGAATTATCATATGACTTATATATATTTGCTGGATTCGGCCGAGAGTCTATTTTCCAGATTTTCTGATGGATCCAGATTTGCACATTTGTAGCAACGGAAATTCCAAATTTAGTGCAGTACTGGCTTGCTATCCTGAACTAGAATTTTCGTTGTTCTATCCTTTTATGAGTTGTCTATCGCTTGTACATGTTTATCTTTCAATCTGAACCTGTTAATTGTTCATGCCATGTTATTCATGCCCTGTTTTGTGATACATACATGCTTGTTTGACAATAATAACAAATAACCAAGTCGGGGGTAAGGGAAAGATCTAGTAGTAGAAAATATAGAAATGTGTACTTGGAAAAGGGCCCGTGTTTCCCACCTAATTATCTGTTACCTATGATATGATTACCTGACATGATTACCTGACATGTGATCCTGATTATCGTTTATCTGATTCCTGACTACATACTTCCTTATGAGAGGGTGTACTCAGAAGGGAGTTCGTGTTTCCAATATGTTACCCAACTACATACTTCCTACGGGAGGGTGTACTTAGAGGGGACGTAGTCCTACCTGATGCATGATTACCTGTTGCATGATACCTGTACCTGTACATGTTTACCTGATACATGAGTACACAGCCCTATAGACTTCACTACAAAATCTAAATGCAAACTTGTTTGAACGTAGTAACCATTTGGTAAATGGATGGGACGCATAAAGTGCTACCTAGATAGTAATAATACAAGACTTGACATAACATGATATCTGTTACATGCTTACCTGTACATGCTATCTGTATACATGTTTACCTGCTTGCTTGATACGTGATACATGTTACCTGTACCCTGTTAGTATATCATGTTGCTTGATTTTGTTTCCTGATTTATGCTAGTTATCTAGTGTTGTTGCCATGTCTATTCCATGCTATGTTGCTGCCGCTGTTACTCTATATTTGTTTATTCTTTTCCTATACTTGTGCCTGCACTACAAGCGGCCCGTAACTTGCATTGACGGGCATTTTGTTTTCTTTTTTTTCCTATCCTGCAATTTGCTAAATTGCAAATCTTGGTGATCAGCTACCCGATGGAGTAGGTGATCTGAGATTCTAGTCTTGGAGTTCTTGCTATTACTATTATTATTTCCTGTTTCTTATTTGAATACTTGTACCTGTTACTTAGGGTATTTTTTATTGGGCAATGTGACCTAGGATTATTAACTTGTTCAGATCTGGTTTATTTGAGATTATTAAACTCCTGTTTCAAGTAAAATATTACTTGGAGTACTATTATTATTTCCTGGTTCATTTTTAATCAGGTGCTACCCACTCCTTTGTCTCTTCCTACTTCGTGAATCAGCATCGTTTGGCTTGCGATGTCTTGCCTGCTGCTTGGAATATTACCACTGGTGGATGTATCATCATCTGTTATAAAGTGTGCAAGCAGAGCCTTTTGTCGATTAGGGCCGTGGAGTTCAAGGCTGATATGATTGTGATCCCCAACTCTGGCTTTGATGTTATCCTTTAGATGGATTGGCTGGGAGTTACCCATGCTGTAATTGATTGCCGTGCGAAGAATGTAATATTCAGGCTCTCGGGTCACCAGGAGTTTGTGTTTCATGCGGGTGAGACACCGTCTGGGCATGTCAAGAACTCGATGAACCAGGAGGCTCGTTCACTTGTGTCATTGTGCACTGTTGGAGCAGTTGCACTCGTTGTTGTTTGGGATTTCCTCGATGTTTGTCCAGAAGAGTTGCCTAGATTGCCGCCAGACCGCGATGTGGAATTCAGTATCGAAGTTCAACTAGGAACAACACCAATCTCGAAGAGTTCGTATCGGATGGCACCGGTTGTGTAACATCCTAAATTTTTTAATTATAATTAAATAAGAGTTTGTTGATTTTACGTGTTTTGTACGTACAATTTCATGTGCATTTTTCCCTAGAAAATTATTTATTTTCATAACATGAAAAAATATTTTTAATCCTTCTCTTTTTATTTTTGAAAGCCTATTTAAATTCTAGGCCTAATTGTTCATTCTTAGCCCACACTAATTATTTAATTATTTTTAATTAATAGCCCATGAGTTCTAAAGCCTACTAATTTGAGCCACTAGTTTAATTCACTTTTGATTGCCATAACTTGTAGTGTAGACTAGTTTTGTAGACAATTAATTCAATGAACATGTACAAACTAGTAACAAGATGTGCTTAGGGTGGCACGTGCATTGCACATGCACGTGCATTGTGCACAAGAGCTAGGCCGGATGGAGTCGAAGAGAGTGGAGAGATGGACTTAGTGGAAGAGGTGGTTTGTGTTCATGGGTAGTTGCTATAACTCCCAAGTTCATCCTAGCCCCTAATCTACAACCATCTAGTTCAATCTTGGCCCTCCATTTCACTTAAAAATATGTATAAATACCCCCTCTATTTCTTCATGCAATACACTTGAAAAAAATTAGTAAAAGAGAAAAAGAAAGAATGAAACAAAAGTGAGAAAACGATTGAGAGTTTGTGAGCACAAAAGATTGAGTTGTGTGCTAGTGTGTGTCCCTTTCATTGGAGGCCGGCCATTTCACCAAGGAGCAAGAAGGAAGGCTCGGGTTCCATCAAGCACAAGGAGGAGAAGGCAACTTGTGGCACAATCTAGGAGGAGAAGGATCGTTCATTTTTCAAGGAGATTTGTAGGAGTTCTTTTCTTTTTTTTTTCTTCAAAATAGGTGGGTGATTTCTCAAGCTTCTAGTTAGATATCATGCTAGGAATTGACATTGTGATCATGCTAAAATGAATAGAAAATATTGCCATGCTTTGGTTTAAGGAGATTAAGAGGAAAAAGATCACTAAAGTAATCTACATGAAAAAGTAGTAGAACAAATAAAATGTGTATGTGAATATGTCTATGATGAATTGGTAGTTTATTTGCATGCTAAAATGGGTGAATTATGATTTGTTATGAAACTTGTCTATGCATGAAATGAAATAGACAATATGTGGAAATTGTGATTATGGATAGATTATGAAATATAATTTAATTGGCATGAAATGTTAAATAGATGAAATTGTGATAAAAATGTGTTATTGTGCCTTATACAAGTAGAATTGTGATAATTTGATTTATTCATCCCTAATTGTCTCTTAAAATGTGTAGTTGGGAAGTAGGACTAAGTTGAGAAATAAAATCTTTAGTAAGGAATGAAAGAAAGAAAATTTGTATTTGAACTCAACGAGAATGAGGAAAATTGGTAATAAGAAGATTTTTGTAGAAATAAATGTTTTTATGTCAACTTGAGTTTATTTTGATCTATGTATTAAACTAACTAAGGGAGAAAGAGTTTTCGTGTTAAAAATGAATTCCATGAAAATTATGAAAATGAAAGCTACTGTTTTCCTTAAAATTTATACTCAGGAAAAATTTAATTTTTATAAGAACTATTCGAATGAGAAAAATTGAGTTTTGTTAAGTAATCTAGAAACAGTACAGTCTGCTGGCCATTTTCCACAGTCGACTGAACTGACTATCTGTTCTTGAGGTTTAAAGTTTCGCAGGACAGTCGACTGGCCATTTTTCACAGTCGACTGAACTGACTGTCTATTCTTGAGTTTTAAAGTTTCGCAGGACAGTCGACTGGCCATTTTTCATAGTCGACTGAACTTACTGTCTGTTTTTTAGTTTTGAAGTTTCGCAGGAAAGTCGACTGACCATTGTTCAATGATCGACTGAACTGTTCTGATTGTTGATTTTTGAGTTCTGAATTCATGAAAAGTATTTCTATAACGTTTCACTTATTATGATTTGAATTTTGAGAAGAAGTAATAAGATTTTTTGGATATGATTCTTTTTGTAATTAAAGATACAAATAATTGTTGAACATAGAGAAAATTGTGAAGAGCTCAAAATGAGATTTTGACTTATAAATTATTGAGTAGAATTTAATGTGAAATTGTTTAAGAATATGCAAGTTGTGCATGGAAAATTGATTGAAAAGAAACATGATGAATTGTGAAATTTGTGAACAAGTATAATGAACATGAAAAGAGAATTTTTAATAGAATTTTAGCTAAGTCCTCACATCGGCAAGAATGAAAGTTTTAAAAAGAGAAATGTGATAAATTGTGATTGATATTTTAAGACCGATATATGGGTAACGCTAAATTCTAGAGTGTTGATTTTTATTCATGATTCAATTACCTAAGGATTTAGATACATAGTGGAGATGTGATGAAAGTAAGAAAAAAACATAAGTATGCGGGCCATTGGATTGGCGGTGTGAGAGTGTTCACAGGATGTCCTCATGATGCATCATGATTAGGGCGTGGATACTTCTCTAGGATATCGTCCTGGTGGCGACTCTTGCGGGGTATTTGGTGACTACGGGTGGTGCCATGGTCCATGGCGGAGGTGAATTGACCACAGGATGCCTGCATGATGAGTCATGTGTCAGTGCATGGGATTCTCTCCTGGATGTCGGAATGTGGGCTCGTAACTCATAGTATACTAAGGATACTTACCGTAGTTACTATAGTAGTTTAAGTCATGGCGAGGGATCGAACCCTACAAGATCAAGAACGATTAAGGGCTTGCCCTAGGACCTATGTAGTATGGGATGCATAGAATCCGAACAAGTGCGCATTAGTGTCATGTAAATATTAATAACTGCATTAAGGACTAAGTGCACATTCACACACGACATCAATAGGGTAGTCCCCCTTAGCTTTGATTTGTGACAAGTGCGTGCTTTCTAAGTAAGAGAAATTGATGTATTATATCCTAGCGTCAGTTGTATGCAACTTACGTACCCATAGTTTCTATGCAGGATAAAGTGAATGCCAAGACTAAAGATTGATTGCTGCTTAAAGAAATGTTCAAGTTATTATTTCAATTTATGTATAAATGTTGTAATTTATAATTCCACAGCATTGATGTAAACTCTGTTGTAATAAAAGTTTTTAATTCCTTGTAAAATTGTACGAAGAGAAGTGTAAAGATCCTGTAGAACTTCGAATTCAGTCTTTTTTGGAATTTAGGGTGTTACAAGTTGAGTTGGCTGAACTGAAGGTGCAAGTTCAAGAGTTGTTGGACAAGAGTTTTATCAGGCCAAGTGTTTCCTCTTGGGGTGCTCCAGTGCTGTTCGTTGACAAGAAGGATGGTATCGCATGCTTTGCATTGACTACCGTGAGCTAAACAATGTCACTGTGAAGAACCGGTACACTGCCGAGGATCGATGATCTGTTCCATCAACTGGGAGGTGCTTCAGTTTTCTTGAAGTTGGATCTCCATTTTGGATATCATCAAGTTAAGGTGACGACTGAAGATATTCATAAAACAACGTTCTGCGCGAGATATGGACATTACGAGTTCTTAGTAATGCCATTTTGAGTTACCAATGCACTAGCTGTGTTCATGAGTTTGATGAACTAGGTGTTCTCTCCTGATGAACACAATATTATTCACATTTTAGAGCAATAACTTTAGTGCAATTAGACATTTAAAAGCTCAATATGTGGTATTTAACTCTTATTTTCTCTTTTCCATAGGAAACAGTCTATAACAGCAAAACGAAGCAAATTCAGGATTGCAAGGATGAAACACAGGAAACTGCAGGAGATCAGTCGACTGATCATGCTTACAGGCGACTGGACAGGGGGATCAAGTTTACACACCAAGTCGACTGGGCTGATGAATCATGAAAATACTAAAGTCTCGACACAGTCGACTTACATCCAGAGGCAGTCGACTGATAGGCGGCAGAGTATACAGATAAGATATTCGAAGATTCATCCAAATCTAATTTCAAATCTATCTGAATCCAGATTTATGCAAATCAAATCTAGAGACTGGGGATTTCCAAGAGCACGTGGTTAACAAATAAGGAAGGAAAGAAGAAAAGAGAAAGAAATAAATCATCAAATCAAACAAAGAAGGAGTTTTCTGAAAAAAAGTGCAAAACCCTAATTCTCAGCCGTGTTCTATAAATATCAGAAAAGAAGCATCAATCGCGCTCTCTCGGTTGGCACTCTTCCAGACATTCCAAAATCACCGAATCACAAGGGTTCTGAGCGTTCAAGTCATCAACAAGGGTATCATTTTATCAACATCGAGAAAGGAGAGAGGAGATCCAGTATTCGAAGGCAGTCGGCTGTGTGACAGCCAGTCGACCTTATTGCCGGACTCCATTAGTTTATTTCTCTTCTCTTTAGTCTTTAATGTTGATCATGTATTCGAATTTGTTGATTAATAAAAGTATTATTATGTGGAACTAAATTTCATAGTTGGGTAGATTGAAGCCGTAGTTATGTAGTGCTATGTTCTTCTGAATTCTTCTATTTTACTTATTGATTGAATCTAGTTGAATTGATATAGGTTTGTGATAACCACACTTGTTCTCGAAGTCTGAGAGCAGTCGACTGAGGTGAGAGCCAGTCGACTGACATACAGAACTTGAGATTTCAAGTTTGCATTATCATCTATCTGAATCTGTTATATGAGCATATTGAGACGACCCGTATCTCGTGCCCGTAATTGTAACAAAGGAATCTTTAGGGATTCCTGGTTCAATCAACTTAAGGGATCTAGATCTGATACCAATTTCTAGAGCCTTGAGTGTTTGTTCGTTCCACTGATCTTATGTTTTCCTTAAATACAACTTAGTAGATACCATGCTAAGGACTTAATGAAAGAAACGAATTAGAGTAGATACCATGCCTAATTCTTGGCCTAGGGAAACAGTACTTTAAGGAGTAGATACCATGCCCTTAAAGTGAACAAACATGAGTAATAAGAAGAAGTTCAGAAGGTGACTTAGCATTACTAACTATTGGTGGAGATCTAAACCCAACTATTTCATAAATATTTGTGATTCACATTTCTTAACTTAGTTTAATCTTTTCATTTCTTTTAGACTTTCAAAACAACTCTTAATGATTTTTATTCTTTTTATTGATTGGTAAGTTAAAGTCTACAATCTCTGTGGGATCGACCCTTGCTATTGCTATGCTTTTCTAACGATTCGTGCACTTGCGAGGTTTATAATTTGTGTCTAGTTTTATCTATATATTTAGGTAGCTAGATTAACACAACAAGTTTTTGGCGCCGTTGCCGGGGATTGTCTAGTATTTTAACTTACAGATCAGTAGGAAGTTTTTATTTTCTTTCTTTTAGTTTATTAATAAGTTTTTCTTTTAGGTTACAGGATTTTGGTGGATGCACGGAAGGAGATCACTTCGTCCAGAGCTACTACCTATTGACGCAGAAACAGAACGCACTTTGCACAGACTAGGTAAGTTATTTGCAGCGCACCAGTCGACTGCCCACACGAACCAGTCGACTGGCCAGAGACCTAGTTCACACACAGCAATGGCTGAGGAAATGCCCAATCGAGTGCCAATGCAGGACAAGTTCACGCCTAAGAACATCGAACAACCCTCCTGCATTGCGTATCAACCAAATGTCACAGGGAACATGCATCTATCTCCTCAGTTACTTAGTATGGTTCCCCATTTTAGTGGCAGACCTGATGAAGAGCCTCATCTTCATTTACAAGATTTTTTCGATCTTTGCAGGACACAAAGCGTCCAAGGGCTTACCCCTGAACAAATCAGGTTAATATTGTTTCCTTTTTCCTTAAAACTTAACGCTAAACTATGGTATAATTCTTTGGAACTAGGATCAATAAATTCATGGGAGCAATTGGCGACAAAGTTCTTAAAAGAATTCTTTCCAGCCCAAAAGACCAAACAGCTAAAAAGGGAGATTCAACTCTTCCAACAAAAGGATGGAGACTTATTTTTCGAAGCCTGGAAAGATTTCAAGAACAAACTTCTCAAGTGCCCAACACACAACATGCCTAAAGATGATCAGGTACAAGCTTTTTATGAAGGTTTAAATGACACTAATAAGGCAATTGTGGATTCAGCTTGCAACGGGATCTTGATGAGGAAAAGCGGCGAGGAGGCCATAGAACTATTTGAAGAACTCAGCGAGAATTCACAACAATTCTCAACAAGGAGGGGCCCTTCGAAAAAACAGGGAGTTTATGAAATTTCTAGTAGCAATAACATTCAATTGGAAATAGTAAACATGAATAAGAAAATTGATATGCTTGTTAATGCAATGTCTATGATGGGTGGAGTTAAAAATCAAACAAATGAAATTTGTGCAATTTGTTCTCATGTAGATCATACCACTGATACTTGTCCTATGTCTTCTTTCACAGATCAGGAGCATGCAAACTATGTAGGTCGAGGAGTTTTTCCACCAAAGAACAACCCATTCTCGAACACATACAACCCAGGGTGGAGGAACCATCCAAACTTCTCATGGAGCAATAATCAGAATAATCAAGGGACTCAATTCACACAAGGACATGCACGGAACTTTCAAATGGGAAGTGGGATTGATAGGCCAGTTCAAGAACAGAAAAAGTTGGATTTTGAATCCACTGTTCTTCAATTGCTCCAACAACAACATCAAACAAGCAACCAACAAGGGCAAGCAATTCAGAAGTTGGAAACACAGATTGGCCAAATTGCTAAAGAATTAAGCGAGCGAAAGACAGGGGAACTTCCATCACAAACTATACCAAACCCTGGAGGCCAAGAACAGCTCAAGGCAGTCACAACATTAAGAAGTGGTAAGATAATTGACAACAAAGTTGAAACACACACCGAAGAAAAAGAGGAACAACCATCAAAAATTGTGGGGTCCAACAAGGTAAGTGAAAAAGAAAGAACAGTTTTGCCACCATTCCCTCAAAGGTTAGTCAAACAAAAGAAAGATCAACATTTATTTGACATCTTTGAAACTCTCAGGAAGGTAGAAATTAATATCCCCCTACTTGATGCTATTAAACAAATTCCTTCTTATGGTAAATTTTTGAAAGAATGTTGTACTCACAAAAGAACATTTCAGGTTAGGGAGGATGTGGCCTTGACAGAAGAAGTGAGCGCTGTCTTACTAAGAAAACTGCCCCCCAAATTAAAAGACCCAGGTAGTTTTACTATTCCTTGCAGGATTGGCGAGCACTTCTTTGAGAAAGCACTACTAGACTTGGGGGCAAGCATCAATCTTCTCCCATACACTGTCTATGAAAAGTTAGGATTGGAGGAACTCCAACCAACATCCATCACGTTGCAATTGGCAGATCGCAGTATCAAAAGACCTAGAGGTATTTTGGAAGATGTCCTAGTTCAGGTAAACGATTTCATTTTGCCTGCTGATTTTGTTGTGTTAGACATGGAGGAATCTTCAATGCCATCTTCTCTACCAATCATTTTAGGTAGGCCCTTTATGAGTACGGCTGATATAAAAATTTGTGTTAAAAAGGGTACCATAAGCATGAAAATAAATGGAGAGAAGGTTGAATTTAAAATGTTTGATACACTAAAATTTCCACATGATGATCATGAATGCTATAATGTTGATGTGGTGCAGGATATTGTTGATCAAACATTTCAGGTACATAGCGTTGAACCATTACAGGCCATAATTACACAATCTCTAACTTTATCTAATAATGAACAGGAATCTGATGACTGGGAGATTGCAGAGACAATACATCACCTTGACAGTTCACAGTCACACTCAGGTAAGTTTGCACCAGCATTTGAACAATTGGTGACTGATGAACTTTTTGTTTCTGCAGGTAAGTCGACTGGTGCACTGGACAAGTCGACTGGTGAAGGGGATCAGTCGACTGTCCAGACTGCTACCAGGGACCAGTCGACTGCACCAAGACTTACAGACCCAGAGCTTAAGCAGCTGCCCGATCATTTGAAGCACGCATATTTGGGAGAGAACCAGACGCTACCAGTGATAATTGCTGCGAACCTGAGTGCACAGGAAGAAGATAAGCTGCTAAGGGTACTACGAGAACACAAGAGTGCAATAGGATGGACCATTGCAGATATCAAGGGAATAAGTCCATCCAAATGCATGCATAGAATACACCTTGAAAACAATGCAAAACCAAGCAGGGAGGCACAGAGAAGGCTTAACCCAAACATGAAGGAAGTGGTAAGAGCAGAGATTCTGAAGCTACTAGATGTTGGCATCATCTACCCTATCTCAGATAGCAAATGGGTAAGTCCTATACATGTAGTGCCTAAGAAAAGTGGAGTCACAGTGGTGACAAATGAAGAGAATGAGCTTATCCCTACTAGAGTGACCACAGGATGGAGGGTTTGCATTGATTACAGGAAATTGAATAATGAAACCAGGAAAGATCACTTCCCTCTTCCTTTTATTGATCAAATGTTAGAAAGATTAGCAGGATATAGTCATTATTGTTTCTTAGATGGTTATAGTGGCTATAATCAAATTGCTATTGCTCCAAAAGATTAAGAAAAAACCACTTTTACATGCCCTTTTGGTACTTTTGCATACAGGAGGATGCCCTTTGGATTGTGCAATGCTCCAGCTACATTTCAAAGATGCATGATGAGTATATTTTCAGACATGGTGGAAAGATTCATTGAGGTATTTATGGATGACTTTAGTGTTTTTGGATCTTGTTTTGATGAATGCCTTAACCATTTGCAGCTTGTGCTTAAAAGATGTGAAGAATGCAATTTAGTGCTGAATTGGGAAAAGTGTCATTTCATGGTACAACAAGGTATTGTGTTGGGACATGTAGTGTCAAAAAGAGGCATAGAGGTAGACAAAGCAAAAATTGATATAATATCAAAACTACCCCCTCCCACTACAGTTAAGGGTGTTAGGAGTTTTCTAGGACATGCAGGGTTTTATAGAAGATTTATAAAAGATTTCTCAAAAATCTCCAAACCCCTTTGTGATTTGTTGGCTAAAAATGTTGAGTTTGTATGGACAGAAGAGTGCACAAATGCTTTCATGACATTAAAAAATCTTCTCATTTCTGCACCTATTGTCATGGCACCAGATTGGAGCCAGCCTTTCGAGCTTATGTGTGATGCAAGTGATTATGCTTTAGGGGCTGTGTTAGGTCAAAGAATCAATAAGAAACCCCATGTTATTTACTATGCTTCTCGAACTTTAAACGATGCACAGCTAAATTATTCCACTACTGAAAAAGAAATGTTAGCTGTACTTTTTGCTATAGAGAAGTTTAAATCATATTTGATTGGTTCAAAAGTTATTGTTTTCACTGACCATGCTGCTTTGAGATATTTGTTTGCTAAAAAGGAGGCTAAGCCTAGGCTGATCAGATGGGTGTTGTTGCTTCAAGAATTCGATCTTGAGATTAGAGATAAAAAAGGAAGCGACAATGTTGTTGCAGATCACATGTCCAGGCTACTGCAGGAGGAAGAACGAATTGTGCCCCCACTTAATGAAAATTTCCCAGATGAACATCTCTTTGAAATAAATACATCCTCGGGACAGTCGACTGGTACCAGGACCAGTCGACTGGTATCTTACTGCTCAAATTTTCCATGGTTTGCTGACATTGTAAATTATCTAACCGCTCATGTTTTTCCTCCAGGTATGACAAGTATGGTTGAGTTTGGAGTTATGAATAAACAATTGCACTAGAGAATGTGGGTATGTTTAATTTTACTTTATCTGAAATTGTTTATACCTTTCTATATCGATGCCCACATAATAAAAACTCTTGGTGGTTGAGGCTGATATTATTATTATACCCTTGTTCATAATTCTAGTTTGCTTGAGGACAAGCAAAAATCTAAGTTTGGGGGTATTTGATGAACACAATATTATTCACATTTTAGAGCAATAACTTTAGTGCAATTAAACATTTAAAAGCTCTATATGTGGTATTTAACTCTTATTGTAACTCCTATTTCCCCGTATTTGTATTTTGTATTGTTTTGTGCCTTATTGTACTCTCTCTCGTCTATTTTGATATCATGTAATTTGTTCTGATTGAATAAAATCATTATTTTTGCCTCAACTCAAATTGTGGGTCCTTTTATCAAACTCAATTGTGTGCCATTTGTATCGTTCTTCATGAGAAATGGACCGATTCTTCTCTTTTATCTTTCTAATCCCCATTATTGTGCTTTTTGACCATTTCTTCTGTTGGGCCCTTTTTGAAATGGATCCCCAAAACCCACGAACCCGCAAACCCACAAACCCTATTATATAAACCAACCCAACTTCCGTCGCCCTTCCCGATCACCTTCGCCCACCATCACGACCCCGCTCCTCATCAGCCCCACCGCGGCAACAATCCGCCGCCGTCCTCACCATTGAACCACTCCGAAGACCCATCGCCATCGCACCCGAACCCAATCCACCTTCAACCTTCCGCCATTCCCTGTTTTCGCCCTCGACCAAAACCACCGCCGATCATTTCCCTTTGCCTCGTCGCCGCCTCCAACACCACCCTCTCCGCTGCGTCGCCAGACGCCGCCGAACCCCGATGCCGCTCCCGCTCTCACCCTCTGTTCGAACCCACGAACAGAGCAACCATCGCCATCGCCAATGCCGCGCCGTCGCTTCTCGACGTCGTCGTCGCCGTCGCCGCACCCGTCACTGCCGCAGTCGCCGCCAACGAAGCACCACGCCATTACCTCTCTCCCTCGCGCTCTACTCAGTCGAACGAAGAACGAAGAAGAAGATCGAACGAAGAAGAAGGAGGAAAAGGGCGGGAGCGGATCACCGCCGTCAGATCGCATCATGATTCGCGCCGTGATCGCCGTTCTGTGTTTCGCCACAGCAGATCCTGGACCCGTGTTCGCTGTTCTGGCCTGGGATCCGCTGTGTGGGAATCGATCTGGTTGGCTGCGTTCGCTGTTTCCTGTTTTGGCCGCACCAGATCCGAAGCTGCTGTACGCTGTTTTGGTCCGATCCTGTGTGCGGGAAAACGCGATCTCCGATCAATTTTTGCACGCGCTTTTTGAGGACATCTCCGGGATTTTTTCTTCTCAAATTGCTTCAACAAGCGGAGTTTATAATCGTCGATTTAAGGCAAGTATTCATCTTGTATATTTTATTGCTCTAGTACAAGTTTTCTTGAAAATACCACATATAGTTAGATTGTGACTCCCTTTGAAATATCATAGTAAATCAATTTTGAACCTTGAAACCCACAATTCTAAGAGTCACAAAACTTCCTCGTATTAAACAATAATCAATTGGACTCTTTTACCCCTTGAACACATGAATCACATGGACATATGAATTAAGGAGCCCTAAAATTTGTAGATACATATATATTTAGTATTTTGACGAATTTGCGACTATTATAACTTGAAAAACATTCATTAGTTACTGTTTTGACCTCCATGATTATGTATCTATGCTACTTAACAACTTAGACACCAAATTACATATTTCCATGAAACCTACATTAGTAAATAAATCCTGAGTGTTACTGTCTGAATATTCTTTTGCGGTTTTGACCCTTTTATCATTGGAATCTGGGCCCGAGCCCTGAATAGAAATTGTAGATCCGGATGTGTAGATATCGATAGACTCCAAAAGTTCTGAATTTGGAGTTACGGTCTAGGAGTTATGGCAGTTATACTGCAGCTGTGTCAGTAGACGCAGTTTTGCAAAACTGCTGTAATTATTTACCTTACAAATTATTTCAGCTGTGTAAACAGTGAGCGTTTGACCCCAAATTTTATATGTAGTTGCTGGACACCCTATAGGACATCTCCAATTTTTCTTAGAATTAATTTATATTATTTCAACCCTGTTCCACATGTATAAATACAAGAACACAAAATCTGCCTGGACAAAAGTAACAAGCCGGGGTTTTGGGAAAGACTATAGAGTGGACAACATAGGTAAGTGTACTCGGAAGGGGGTCCGTGTTTCTCAAGATGTATGTTAAATGGAACTAAGTGCCACGTAGAACTAAGTGCCACGTCATGGGTGACGGGGGCCACCTCTAGAGCCTACGGGGGCCACCTCTAGAGCCCATTATATGATTACATGATATACACTTGAGATCACATGGAACTAAGTGCCACGTAGAACTAAGTGCCACGTCATGGTGACGGGGGCCACCTCTAGAGCCTACGGGGGCCACCTCTAGAGCCCATGGTTGATCACCTGCTTGTTTGATGCCTGAGTACACCGCCCTATAGACTCCATTACTAGGTCTAAACGCAACTGATTTGACTGTAGCAACCATGTAGTAAAATGGATGCATGTCGTGCTACCTAGATAGTAATCACACAAGACTTGAACTTAATACCTGATACATGATTATCCTGTTGCCTGATTACCTGATTACCTGGTTACCTGATATCTGATACATGAAACTTGAACATGACACCTGTAACTTGAAATATGAAACTTGATACGTGAAACCTGACACATGAAACATGATACTTGATGTTAGTTACCCCTACAGGTTCACCTGACATATGTTTTACCATTAGCAGTTGTTAACTAGCCTGTTTACTAAGAAGTCCTCCCTTGCTAGCTAATTCCTGGTTGTTCCCCCTACTTGTTGTATCCCTGTTGCATTCTTGATTCCTGTTTCCCCTACTTGTACTCGTTTTCACTATTTGTGGCCCTAGCTTGCACTAAGGGCATTTTCTCTTGTTTCCCCTTTGTTCCCTGTTTATATTTATTAAACAGACTTTGGAGACAAGCTACCTGCTGGAATTGGCGAGCAGATGTTTCAGTATTCGCTTGGAGCAAGGACCTGTTTAAATAATTGTTTTTCTTAAGGTATTTATTTCTCCTGCCGTATAAGACTTGTTTTCGAGTTTACAATTGATCGAGACATGGAAACTATTTGAATATTATTACTTGTTTAAACTGTTTTCTGTTGCTTTATAAATTATTCATGCATGCTTGGTTATATATATTTCTCTTGTATATTCTTGTTATGATGCTGACTCGATTTTACAGCTTATGGATGATGTAAAAATCATTCGCTGGGCTTCGTCACGTGCTCGTATTCCATATTTTTGGGAAGCGGGGCGTGACACTTATTTTCTCTTTTCCATAGGAAACAGTCTATAACAGCAAAACGAAGCAAATTCAGGATTGCAAGGATGAAACACAGGAAACTGCAGGAGATCAGTCGACTGATCATGCTTACAGGCGACTGGACAGGGGAATCAAGTTTACACACCAAGTCGACTGGGCTGATGAATCATGAAAATACTAAGGTCTCGACACAGTTGACTTACATCCAGAGGCAGTCAACTGATAGGCGGCAGAGTATACAGATAAGATATTCGAAGATTCATCCAAATCTAATTTCAAATCTATCTGAATCCAGATTTATGCAAATCAAATCTAGAGACTGGGGATTTCCAAGAGCACGTGGTTAACAGATAAGGAAGGAAAGAAGAAAAGAGAAAGAAATAAATCATCAAATCAAACAAAGAAGGAGTTTTCTGAAAAAAAGTGCAAAACCTTAATTCTCAGCCGTGTTCTATAAATATCAGAAAAGAAGCATCAATCGCGCTCTCTCGGTTGGCACTCTTCCAGACATTCCAAAATCACCGAATCACAAGGGTTCTGAGCGTTCAAGTCATCAACAAGGGTATCATTTTATCAACATCGAGAAAGGAGAGAGGAGATCCAGTATTCGAAGGCAGTCGACTGTGTGACAGCCAATCGACCTTATTGCCGGACTCCATTAGTTTATTTCTCTTCTCTTTAGTCTTTAATGTTGATCATGTATTCGAATTTGTTGATTAATAAAAGTATTATTATGTGGAACTAAATTTCATAGTTGGGTAGATTGAAGCCGTAGTTATGTAGTGCTATGTTCTTCTGAATTCTTCTATTTTACTTATTGATTGAATCTAGTTGAATTGATATAGGTTTGTGATAACCACACTTGTTCTCGAAGTCTGAGAGCAGTCGACTGAGGTGAGAGCCAGTCGACTGACATACAGAACTTGAGATTTCAAGTTTGCATTATCATCTATCTGAATCTGTTATATGAGCATATTGAGACGACCCGTATCTCGTGCCCGTAATTGTAACAAAGGAATCTTTAGGGGTTCCTGGTTCAATCAACTTAAGGGATCTAGATCTGATACCAATTTCTAGAGCCTTGAGTGTTTGTTCGTTTCCACTGATCTTATGTTTTCCTTAAATACAACTTAGTAGATACCATGCTAAGGACTTAATGAAAGAAACGAATTAGAGTAGATACCATGCCTAATTCTTGGCCTAGGGAAACAGTACTTTAAGGAGTAGATACCATGCCCTTAAAGTGAACAAACATGAGTAATAAGAAGAAGTTCAGAAGGTGACTTAGCATTACTAACTATTGGTGGAGATCTAAACCCAACTATTTCATAAATATTTGTGATTCACATTTCTTAACTTAGTTTAATCTTTTCATTTCTTTTAGACTTTCAAAACAACTCTTAATGATTTTTATTCTTTTTATTGATTGGTAAGTTAAAGTCTACAATCTCTGTGGGATCGACCCTTGCTATTGCTACGCTTTTCTAACGATTCGTGCACTTGCGAGGTTTATAATTTGTGTCTAGTTTTATCTATATATTTAGGTAGCTAGATTAGCACAACATCTCCGTTCTTAGAAGAGTTCGTGGTGGTATTCATCGATGATATTTTGGTGTATTCTCGGAGTAGAGAGGATCATGCTGAGCATTTGAAGGTCGTCTTTCAGTAAGTGTGAGTTCTGGCTCGACTGTGTTGCATTTCTAGGCCATATCATCTCCGGCGATGGTGTCTGTTGATCCGTAGAAGATTTTTCCTGTCATAGATTGGCCAGTGCCGAAGTTAGCATCAGAGGTGCGGAATTTTCTCGAATTGGCAGAGTATTATCAGAAGTTTGTCCAAGACTTCTCGAAGATTGTTGGACTCCTAATGTAACCCCTGTTTTTCATTTTCCGTATTTTGGATGTATTTTTTTCTTTTCTTTTTAGGTATTTATTCATTTTGTATTCTCAGACTCTTTTTGAACCATGTATTTGATCTTCATTATCAATGTCTATTCATCTATTTCATTCATCGCCTTTTTATTTTGCTCTTCTTGATTCAATTGTCCGCCTATTATTTCATCTCTGGTTGATCGGTCTATTATTTTTTATTCTCATTATTTAATCATCAATGTCCTATTTTTTTTATTCATTTTTGTTACTACCTCATTTTTGGATCATTCTTTATTCTCTTGGATCTTTTATAAACCCAATATAATACCCTAAACCCTATTCTATTAAATCTCTACTGGATCTTGGATCCACTACCCATTAGAACCCGTTACCCATTATCCCCACCCCGTTAGCCAATCTAACCCTAATACTCACATATATATATACCCCTATAGCTATATTCCCTATTCATCTTCAAAACCCTAGCCGACCTCCTATTCACATCCCGATCTCTCCCTTGCAGCCCTGTGCACCACCTCCCGATCACCTCGCGATCTCAGCGCCCACCGTGTTGCCCTCCTGTGTCGCCCGCGAAGCCAGGCAGGCCGCGATAGCGCGCCCCTGTGCATTGTTTTCCACCCGACCACAGCGGCAGACAGCAACAGCAGACAACAACAACAGCATCGACAACGAGCGCTACCGCCACCGTTCGTCGTTCCCTCGTGCATACCGGCTCCCTTTTTCTCTTGTGTGCGTGTTCTTGATTTTGTTCGTGTGCTCGTGTATTCGTGACTCGTTCGTTGAATTCGTGCCTGGGAATCTATTCCCGTTATTCGCTTTTCATCGTCGTTCCCGTCATCAAATATAAGGCAAGTAACTTGTATAATTTCTGTTTGCTTATACAAGTACTAAATACCGCCGGTAGTGTAGTTGCTTCAAGATCTATTTTCATGAAAACCCTTGCTAGATCTTGTCTCTATGTTTGATCCACTCGTAGTTGTCTCATTACACACACGACATGAAATAACTTAGGGATAATCAATTCTTGATGTATACATGCAAGTTGATTGTGATTTATGAGGTGTCGTATGCTTGATTGTGTTAGTCATAGTATAACTCGTTGTAGACTTGTAAAATACCATATACCATGTTTCTTGGACATCTAGTATACCATATTTCGTATTTTATTATGATTTGGCTGTGCTTCATATAAACTAGTTGATTTTATGCATGAAGAATATTTTTGTTTTTGTTGTGACCCCGTTTTATTCAGTATTTTAGACCCTGTTGAGGTCAGTAAATGAAAATTATTTGTGAATATGAATTATAGAGAATTCTGTCTATTTTACAGAATTTTTGACAGATCACAGTTTCGATTTGTGAGTTGCAAGTTATTGCTGTTTTACTACAGATGTGTAGAAAATTCCAGATTCTGTTTTATATGAATTTTGTATGGTTATTTATTTTTATACTGATGTTAATATAATATTTTCATCTAATATTTTGCTGAGTACAACTAGACTTGATTGGGATTAACCCCTAATTTTTTTGGATTTAATTTATGACTTTTATAAACTATTCTATACTTTCAAACAACAATTATACTTGCAGAATTTTTATGCTGTTCTGTAAAAAACATTAATTTCGAACTGATTCTATTTTCTATTTATAAAAACTTTGTGAACATAAAATGTAGCCTGTTGTATCTATTTTATCACCGTTTTGACGGATCAAGATTTCAATTTGTATTTCGTAATCTATTGCTATTTTAGTTCTGCCGGGTCAAGAGTTTCAGATTTACAAATTTGCTGTATCTTGCTGTTTTCTGATTTTATTTGACTATACTGTTTATGTTGGAAAATTATGAAATTAAACTTGCTGATACTGAATATACTAAGGAATAACCCAAAATTTTCTTGGATTTAATTAGTAAGTTTTTACGCCAGTTTCCTGTTTATGAATACAAACTTGTGATTTCTGGCTGAACATGTTTTCTGGATACAATTCTGTTTTGAGTCTTGTTTTTGTGAAATACCATATGACTTATATATATTTGCTGGATTCGGCCGAGAGTCTATTTACCATAATTTATAACGAATCCAGGTTTGCATATTTGTGGCAACGGAAATCCCAGATTTGGTACAGTACTGTTGTGCTGTCCTAAACTATAATTTTCGTTGTCCTAATCGTTTATGATTGTCTTTCACTTGTACATGTTTATCTTCCAACCTAGATCTGTTACTTGCTCATAAAAAATTATTTTTGCCCAATTTTGTGACACGTATATGCCTGTTTAATAATAATAACAAATAAGCAAGTCGTGGTTAATGGAAAGATCTAGTAGTGGAAAATATAGAAATGAGTACTTGGAAGGGGGCCCCTATTTCCCACCTAATTATCTGTTATCTGTTACCTGTGATATGATTACCTGACATGTGATTTTGATTATCTGTTTACCTAATTCCTGAATACATACTTTCTTATGAGAAGGTGTACTCAAAAGGAGGCTTGTGTTTCCAACCTGTTACCCAACTACATACTTCCTTATGAGAGGGTGTACTTGGAGGGGACCGTAGGTCCTTGTAATGCCCCAATTTCCATATACTGGGAAACCGTGACATAAGCCAGAATCTTTTATTCAATTAGTCACAATACATAGAAAAACAGGAAAATTTAAAACTTTTTATTCAACACAAAATGTATTACAAGTCTGAATGTTATACAACTGCAATACATTACAACAGTGTTACAATAATACCTTCACAATCCCAAGTATTACAACTTTCAAAGATTTACATCAGAGTACAATGAATGAAGAACAACACTTGGCAATTCTCACTTGGGTACCTTTCAACAAATAGATAATCAACATAATTATTACAGCGGAACTTAAATGACATCGACTCCTCGCTTTCCTTACCTTGAGTCCTCCTGAATCTCGCACTTGTACTTCTGCGATCCAGTACCTATTGAAGTGGGGACGTCAGTATTCACTGACGCTTTAAGGCTGATAACTAGCAGCAAATCTCCCAAAACAAACATAAAACCATGGCAAATGTGTCAGTGTAGTTTAAGTGTTCGTGAGTGCTATGACTAGAATCTAATGCAATATCAACTAAGGCTAGGATGCTCCTATTCTAATGCCAGCAAGTCTCCGAAACAACATGCACCCATCTCAAGCCGTAACTTCATATATAGGGATTTGAACCCGCGCCATGAGTTATACTCTTGTACTCAACTTGTTTCTGAAGATTAGACATGACTGATGAGGTTGCCCTGAAACGGTCTAATACTGCCAGGCGCACCGGACCTCCCTCATATATCTGACGAATCCTTGAAGTTTCTGCGGATTCAGGTTAGCTCGAAGCATTCCCTGCCGCCCCCTAGCCAGACCGTAGTCTATGGCTTATCGCCCTTAGATACAAGCCAAGACGGAGTTCTGGGGGGTCCATCCCCCCTGGCTCGGACAGGAATCGCTCCCTCTTATCAAGACACTTCAGAAATTAACAGACGAGATACAGATCCCATGCTCCCAACTTGTGAGTAGGCACAGACCGTATCCCTTTGACAAGAAGGGTACAACCTAATAACACCGCCTAGTGCTATCCTATAGGACAGGTTGGATAATAAGGTATCACCCTTAACACCAACTCTTTCCCGTTGGCGAGTAAATTATAAAATATAGGTTAAGTAGTATTAGCCATACGCTACTACCCTAACAATGTCACTAACCCTAAACAAACTGAGGGATGACAACAGAATTTACACAACATGCTAAGTCTTAAGTTAAGATTTCGCAAGATGACTCTACTAGGCTGCTTAACCTTGATTTACCAGAATCTCTAAGGATTCAGTTCATGGCCGATCGATCCAAGACCCGGCAATACGAACATATTCGTATGCTACTACCTTGAACTTGGATTATGGCGACACTCTGGTCCACGATCAACCTACACTGGTTAAGATCCGACAGTACACAATAAGTAACTCATGTAACTCATCCACAGTCCCTTAAGAGTAAGGTGAACACACGTCTTGATGGTCAATAGCCCCTAGGGCAATAATGTCGCCTGCAAGTTACGTATGCAATAATGTCGCACAGCAAAATTGCGTACCTGCTAATAAGCTATATACGAGTAAACAGAACACATACGAGCCAATAAGTTACGTATGAAACCAACAACTACATACGAGCTAGGCGGGCTACATATGAGACAACAATATACATACCAGCCAAATAAGCTGCGTATGAGACCAACAGCTACATACGGACAAGTCGAGCCGTGTAAGAGACAAAAACATACATATAAGCCACATAAGCTACGTATGAGACCCATAGCAACAAATGGGCTAGTCGAGCCACGTACGAGCAAAACCACAAACAAAAATAACCATACAGGTAATCAAACCTAGAAGCAACCAAATGTGCTTACTAGCAAACATGATCTTCTATAATTAGAAGCAACATAAAAATTTAGTAATAGTCTAAAATAGGCATTCTACCAATGAGAAGCCCAAAAGCGACATAAAACTTTTTATCGAGCTAATCAATTATTAGTGACTTTCCAACCCTTTTTCCCCGTAAGGATGAGGAATGTCACCATGATACGGTCCAATTCCAATTAGAACCTCACACAACGAGAATCCACGGTTTCTTTTCCTGAATTGAACAAGAACTATATGCAACTAGATTCTTGGGTTCTCTCTCAAGTTTGAGCTAGAATCACCTAGAAGCTAGATGCATGGGTTCATGGTTTCTCCCTAATCCTTCACTACAATACTACCATATTCAATTCAGTATGGTTTTTTTTATCTAGAAAGCTACGTTATACCATTCAAGCATGCATGGCTCTTGAATCTAGAACAACTAAGCAATCTCAACATGGGTTCCTTCTACGGGATTAGCTAGAACGACCTTACAACTCAATATTGCAACTACAACATGATTGGTTTATCACTAACGCTACAACCACAACATGGTAGTTCTTTACTAACACAATTTACTATAACATGATAGTTCTTCACTAACACTATAACTACAATGTGATAGTTAATACTACAACTACAACATGAAGGTTCTTCATTAACACTACAACTATAACATGATAGTTTCTTTACTAAACACTACAACTATAACAAGGATGTCTACCAACATGAATGTTTTAAGCATGGACTTTACTCACACTTAAGCATGAATGTATACTATTTCTTAAAAATGGATTCTTACTACACTTAAGCATGAATGTCTACTACTTTAAGCATGTATATCTGCTACCCACCTTAAGTATGGATCTTCAATACTTAAGCATGGATAGTCACTACAACTCAAGCATGGATACAACTTAAGTAGAAAGCTACTATAAGTTTAAAGCATGAATAGCTACTAGATTTAAGCATGGATATCTCCTACTACTTCAAGCATGGTTAATTGCTACAACTTACCCATGAGTATTAACAATTTAACATGGTATACAACAAAGCATGATTTTCCTTACTACTTTAACCTTCCACAATTAGCATGGTAAGCAAATTAGCATGAGTTTCTTTACTACTTTAACTTAAAATAATTAGCATGGTATACAACTTTTAAACATCATTCTACAACAATCTCAAGCATGGTAGGAAACTACAACAATCTTAAGCATGGCATACTACTTAAGCATTCCTACAACATTCTTAGGCATGGTAGGTAATTTAAACATCAATCATACACATTTCTAAGCATGGTATATGAATTAGCATGAATCTACAACATTCCTAAGCATGGTATACTACTTAAGCATCAACCTAAAGCATGGTATACATTTTAACCATGAACCTACAACATTCTAACATGGTATACTACTTAAGTATCAACCTAAAGCATGGTATATATTTTAAGCATGTATAAACATGAGTTCTCTACTACAATCCCTGCAACATACATACAACATAAGCATGAACACACTACAACTTAGCATGAATGATTACTATGCTTAAGCATGGATATCTTCTACTAGCTTAAGCATGTATCTTTTCTACAACTACTTAAGCATGGTATACAATGTAGGTATGAGTTTCTTTTCTGCCTTATCCTACAACAAATTAAACATGGTAGATAGCATGAGTATCAATCTTACAACAATCTAACATGGTCTATAGTTTTTCTACAACAATCCAAACATGGTATAAAATTTTCCTGTACAATCTAAACATGGATACTTATTTTAAGCATGGAAAATTGCTACAACTTAAGAATGTGTAATTAATACATGCATCAATCTACGACAATCTAAGCACGGTATATAATTTCCTATAACAATCCAGGCATGGTATACACTTTTCCTTCAACAATCTAAGCATGAAAAAAACTTAAGTAGAACATCTACCACTACAATCTAGCATGAGGGGTTTCTTTACTATATCAAACCTACACAATCTAGCATGGATACAACACAAACATGGGTTCTTACCATAATTCCTACAACAAGTTAAACATGGATACAACATAAACATGGACTTACTACAACCTGGTAGACAACGTAAACTTAGATTTCTTACAACATGGTATACAAACATAAACTTAGGTTTCCTACAACATTTGAGCATTATAAATATGGGCTTCCTACAACATCTAACATGATACAACAACTTAACTTTATGAGCTACTATTTCTACATACTACAAAAATCCATTTTATCTCCAAAATGCAAGTCCTTCTATCTTTTATAACTAGGAGTTAGCAAGAATTTTTTATTGAATAAATTAGAGAGCAAGAAGAAAATAAAAGACTCATTTTTAATAATTAAGAGTTCTACAACCCCAAGGGGTATGTAATAGTTCTATGTGCAAATTCCATGTGCTTAGGCCAAAGGTTCTTGTTTGAATTCCACATCCCAAAATGAGTATGTATACAATGTTCATATGCATATGTGTATGAGTCCACTGTCAAGTCCTACAACCCAAAATGGGTGTATACACAATCCTCCATATGGTTGTGTCCTTTTAGTCCAAATAATAACAATAAGAATAAAATTACAACAATAAAAAGAGTCAAGCTTTATGTTCTTTATTAGATTCTACCATTCACTTTCTTATGTGGTCCTTCCCTTTTCTTTTTCCCACACAAAATGCTAGTTCAAGGTGTTTAACACAAAAAACATACCCAACAAAACAACAACACAACAAGAAAACCCACAAAAGGAAACAAAACAACATACAAGAAAAAATTCAACAAAGAGAACAAGAACAACACACTCAAACAAACAAGAAAGATGGAGAACCCCCACCTTAGTTTCCCTTGAAGGAAGGAATTGCCTAACACTCCTTCTCCTTCCTCCTAAGCTCTTAGGAACTCTTAAAAACCTACAAATAAAAACTCTCCTATTAGTGTTTTGTTATCTCTTTCTTTTCCTTTCTTTCTTTTTGTCTTTGTAAAAGTGAGACAAGAGAAGAGGGGAGGGGTATTTATAGGGTTGGAGAGAAGGGGGGAGTACAAAAGTGCACCTACACAATTGCCAAAAACCCCTCCCCTGAAACAAGGGCCGGCCATACTTCTAGGGTGAGGGGAGGTATGGGTGTGAGGTGAGGTGGAAACATGGTGTAAGCTTCTAGAAGAAATCTCCTAATTTTCTTATGCACTCTAAACCCTAGCTTAATCCTCTTAATCCCAAACTTAGCCATTTGTCATGACAAAGAGGATTATTTTGTTCAAAAATTTACACCACACAATTTGCACAATGTACTAATTTGGTACAATACACATGTGTATGCATATATATGTATACCGAAAATCTTTTCATAATTCGCATAAAAATAAATTTAATTTCGGAAATAGCAATAAAATAAATTGATAAACTTTAATGTCCATCCGGGATATTACAATACTCCCTCCTTAGAATAGTTCTATCCTCAGAACTACGTTAAGTCAGGGAACAGACAAACAAAATGACTCGGGGAAGAAGGCTTTGTACTGCTTTCTTGTTCCCAAGTGGCTCACCAACAAACCGGTTCTCCAAAGAACCCAACCTCGATCCCTAGGTTTCCTGAAGGATCTGTTAAAGTCGCGATGTAACTCTCAAATCTTGGTCGAATCCGCTGGCGTTGGCACTCCATGTCGCTTCCTTATGCCTTCAGTGGGACTTCTGCTAATTCCTCTAGCGACCAAGTCATCTTTATTGGAAGAAAAACGCAAAATTTGTTCACTAATCCCCAATATCCCAATTTGAGTCATACATTTCCGAACTTCTGGGGAATCTCGTGATGAAGTCCATTCCGATATTCTGAGATTTTCCTTCATCATCTTGCCGCTTCACTTCTTCAATCCCTGCATCTTCTGCCTAAGCCTTCTGACTTGCTTTCTTTAACTCGGTTGCAGCTTCAATCGTGCCCAAAACTGAGCTCCAATCTTGAGTAATCACTCTAATACTAGCTTGACTGATCTCATCATCCAGCTTCTTACTCCCTTCATGGTCTTTAGCTGAGGCTAATACTTTACTACCTTGATCTTTTGCACTTCGGTAGCCACTCCTTCTTTAGAATAGGACATGGCCTACGAATACCACTTCAGACTTATAGGATTCTCTCCTATAATTTGCTCATAACTGACGCTCCAGATGGTGTATTCAATAAACCAAATCTAGAGTCGCCTCTCGCGGACATCTCAACTCTTGAAAAATAATTCAGACAAAGAATATGATAAACCACATTTGAACAAAGCAGTTGCATGGATTCCATATATATATAAATCCAACTGGTTACAAAAAGTGTTACATCATATATTACTCCTTAGTCCAAAATAATTTCAAAATACAACTCTTTAGACTTAGTTGCAGCTCCCTATGCACATACTGGTACTGGCTCTCCTGCATCCTTCAGCTTGCTTTTCGTAAGTGCGAACTTTCACTCTTGGTGAACAGGCTCCTTTTCTTTATTGTTCATGTTCGGGGTTGATCTGCCGTCATCTTTATGAAGCTGGGGACAGTTTGGCCTAACATGACTAATCTTCCCACAATTGTAACATGTACGGGCTTCCATCTGAGAGTCCTTCCTCGAACATTGGTTCTTGAAATGACCTTGCTCACCACATAGGAAACAACTTCCTGTCTTGGTGCCTCCAAGTTTGCCCTCTATTTTCTGAGTCTTCTACTTCTGACCTTGGTTCTCGAACCCTGATGCTGGAGCAGATCTTTTTCCTTGTAGTCGTGGACTGACTGATTCCTCATGCCCAAACCTCCCACAGAAACGGCATACTACAACCTCGGTGGTTTCCTAGATTTGCTCCCATTCATGCTGTAGTTGTGCTAGTCTGGAATTAAAATATTCCTGCTCCTCTGTTAGGCCTGCTAATGTAGCTCTGCAAGCCTTTCTCAGTTGCTTAGCTTGTCGACCTTTCCTGGTCACGTACTTGCTCAGCTTCCTCATTTCCCGATGTATGTTGATTGCCACCAATATGCGTTGATCCACACTTAGTCCCGGCGGTGGTGCAATCTCCTTCGGCTCCTCTCTCAAGATCATCGGATCATCCCTTGGAATTGGTTGATTCTGTTCTATCAACACCTCCTTGGTTAGGATATCCTCGAACACCATCCTTCAAACACACATACTCGAATTAGTCCAGATATAGAAAAATTATAAAACATAAGTCGAAGAAAACAACAATATGAATGATAATTGTCTACAACTAACTAAAACCTGACTCCTAAAAGGCATTCAAGTTTAATTTTCCTATTGTGTTGGACTGTAAATTGAAGTTGGCTCTGATACCACTCTGTAACGCCCTAATTTCCATATACCGGGAAACCGTGACATAAGTCAGAATCTTTTCTTCAATTAGTCACAATACACAGAAAAACAGAAAAATTTAAAACTTTTTATTCAATACAAAATGTATTACAAGTCTGAATGTTATACAACTGCAATACATTACAACAGTGTTACAATAATACCTTTACAATCCCAAGCATTACAACTTTCAACAATTTACATCAGAGTATAATGAATGAAGAACAACACTTGGTAATTCTCACTTGGGCACTTTTCAATAAATAGATAATCAACATAACTATTACAGCGGAACTTAAATGACATCGACTCCTCACTTTCCTTGCCTTGAGTCCTCCTGAATCTCGTACCTGTACTTCTGCGATCCAGTACCTATTGAAGTGGGGACGTCAGTATTCACTAACACTTTAAGGCTGATAACTAGCAGCAAATCTCCCAAAACAAACATACAACCATGGCAAATATGTCAGTGTAGTTTAAGTGTTTGTGAGTGCTATGATTAGAATCTAATGCAATATCAACTAAGGCTAGGATGCTTCTATTCTAATGCCAGTAAGTCTCCGAAACAACAAGCAGCCCATACTAGATGAGCCCATCTCAAGCCGTTCCTTCATATATAGGGATTTGAACTCGTGCTATGAGTTCTACTCTTGTACTCAACTTGTTTCTGAAGATTAGACATGACTGATGAGGTTGCCCTGAAACGGTCTAATTCCACCAGGCGCACCAGACCTCCCTCAAATATCTGACGAATCCTTGGAGTTTTCGCGAATTCAGGTTAGCTCAAAGCATCCCCTGCCGCCCCCTAGCCAGACCGTTGTCTATGGTTTCTCTCCCTTAGATGCAAGCCAAGACGGAGTTCCGGGGGGTCCGTCCCCCCTGGCTCCGACAGGAATTGCTCCCACTTATCAAGGCACTTCAGAAATTAACAGACGAGATACAGATCCCGTGCACCCAAATTGTGAGTAGGCACAGACCGTATCCCTTAGACAAGAAGGGTACAACCCAATAACACCGCCTAGTGTTGGCTAATAGGACAGGTTGGATAATAAGGTATCACCCTTAACACCAACTCTTTCCCATTGGCGAGTAAATGATAAAATATAGGTTAAGTAGTATTAGCCATACGCTACTACCCTAACAATGTCACTAACCCTAAACAAACTGAGGGATGACAACAGAACTTACACAACATGCTAAGTCTTAAGTTAAGACTTCGCAAGATGACTCTACTAGGCTGCTCAACCTAGACTTACCAGAATCCCTAAGAATTCGGTTCATGGCCTATCAATCCAAGACCCGGCAATACGAACGTATTCGTATGCTACTACCTTGAACTTGGATTATGTCGACACTCCGGTCCGCGATCAACCTACACCGGTTAAGATCCGACAGTACACAATATGTGACTCGTCCACAGTCCCTTAGGAGTAAGGTGAACACACATCTTGATGTTCGATAGCCCCTAGGGCAATAATGTCGCCCTAGATGAGCATAACAAAACTGTGTACTAGCTAAAAAGCTATATACGAGTAAACAGAACACATACGAGGCAACAAGCTACGTATGAAACCAACAACTACATACGAGCCAGGCGGGCTACGTATGAGACAACAACATACATACCAGCCAAATAAGCTGCATATGAGACCAACAGCTACATACGGGCCAGTCGAGCGACGTATGAGACAACAACATACATACGAGCCAAATAAGTTGCGTATGAGACCCACAGTTACATACGGGCCAGTTGAGCCACGTACGAGCAAAACCACATAGAAAAACAACCATACATGTAATCAAACATAGAAGCAACCAAATGTGCTTACTACCAAACTTGATCTTCTATAATTAGAAGCAGCAGAAGAATCTACTAACAGTCTAAAATGGGCATTCTACCAATGAGAAGCACAAAAGCGACATAAAACTTTTGATCGAGCTAAAATTATTAGTGACTTTCCCAACCCTTATTCCTCATAAGGATGAGGAATGTTCCCATGATACGGTCCAATTTCAATTAGAACCTCACACAACTAGAATCCACGGTTTCTTTTTCCGAATTGAACTAAAACTACATGCAACAAGATTCTTGGGTTCTCTCTCAAGTTTGAGCTAGAATCACCTAGAAGCTAGATGCATGGGTTCATGGGTTCTCTCTAATCCTTCACTAGAATACTACCATATACAATTCAGTGCGGTTTCTTTTATCTAGAAAGCTACAATATACCATTCAAGCATGCATGGCTCTTGAATCGAGAACAACTAAGCAATCTCAACTTGGGTTCCTTCTAGGAGATTAGGTAGAACGACCTCACAACTCAATATTGCAACTACAACATAATTGATTCTTCACTAACGCTACAACCACAACATGCTAGTTCTTTACTAACACAATTTACTACAACATGATAGTTCTTCACTAACACTATAACTATAATGTGATAGTTAATACTACAACTATAACATGAAGGTTCTTCATTAACACTACAACTACAACATGGTAGTTTCTTTGCTAAACACTACAACTATAACATGGATGTCTACCATCATGAATGTTTTAAGCATGGACTTTACTCACACTTAAGCATGAATGTATACTATTTCTTAAACATGGATTCTTACTACACTTAAGCATGAATGTCTACTACTTTACGCATGTATATCTGCTACCCACCTTAAGCATGGATCTTCAATACTTAAGCATGGATAGTCACTACAACTCAAGCATGGATACAACTTAAGTAGAAAGCTACTATAAGTTTAAAGCATGAATAGCTACTAGATTTAAGCATGGATATCTCCTACTACGTTAAGCATGGTTAATTGCTACAACTTACCAATGAGTATTAACAATTTAGCATGATATACAACAAAGCATGATTTTCTTTACTACTTTAACCTTCTACAATTCGCATGGTATGCAACTTAGCATGAGTTTCTTTACAACTTTAACTTACAATAATTAGCATGGTATACAACTTTTAAACATTATTCAACAACAATCTCAAGTATGGTAGGAACCTACAACAATCTTAAGCATGACATACTACTTAAGCATTTCTATAACAATCTTAGGCATGGTAGGTAATTTAAATATCAATCCTACACATTCCTAAGCATGGTATATGACTTAGCATGAATCTATAACATTCCTAAGCATGGTATACTACTTAAGCATCAACCTAAAGCATGGTATACATATTAAGCATGAACCTACAACATTCTAACATGGTAAACTACTTAAGTATCAACCTAAAGCATGGTATATATTTTAAGCATGGATAAACATGAGTTCTCTACTACAATCCCTACAACATACATACAACATAAGTATGAACTCAGTACAACTTAGCATGAATGATTACTATGCTTAAGCATGGATATCTTCTACTAGCTTAAGCATGTATCTTTTCTACAACTACTTAAGCATGGTATACAATGTAGGTATGGGTTTCTTTTCTACCTTATCCCACAACAAATTAAGCATGGTAGATAGCATGAGTATCAATCCTACAACAATCTAACATAGTCTATAGTTTTCCTACAACAATCCAAATATGGTATAAAATTTTCCTACACAATCTAAACATGGATAGTTATTTTATGCAAGCAAAATTGCTACAACTTAAGCATCTGTAATTAATACAAGCATCAATCTATGACAATATAAGCATGGTATATAATTTCCTATAACAATCTAGGCATGGTATACACTTTTCCTTCAACAATCTAAGAATGAAAACAACTTAAGTAGAACATCTACCACTACAATCTAGCATGAGGGGTTTCTTTACACAATCTAGCATGGATACAATATAAACATGGGTTCTTATCATAATTCCTACAACAAGTTAAGCATGGATACAACATAAACATGGACTTCCTACAACATGGTAGACAACATAAACTTAGATTTCTTACAACATGGTAGACAAACATAAACTTAGGTTTTCTACAACATTTGAGCATTATAAATATGGGCTTCCTACAACATCTAACATGACACAACAATTTAACTTTATGAGCTACTATTTATACATACTACAAAAATCCATTTTATCTACAAATTGCAAGTCCTTCTATCTTTTATAACTTGGAGTTAGCAAGAATTTTTTATTTAATAAATTAGAGAGCAAGAAGCACATAAAAGACTCATTTTTAATAATTAAGAGTTCTACAACCGCAAGGGGTATGTAATAGTTCTATGTGCAAATTCCATGTGCTTAGGCCAAAGGTTCTTATTTGAGTTCTACATCCCAGAATGGGTATATATACAATGTTCATATGCATATGTGTATGAGTCCAATGTCAAGTCCAACAACCCAAAATGGTTGTATACACAATCCTCCATATGTTTGTGTCCTTTTAGTCCAAATAATAACAACAAGAATAAAATTACAACAATCAATAGAGTCAAGCTTTATGTTCTTTATTAGGTTCTACCATTCACTTTCTTATGTGGTCCTTCCCTTTTCTTTTTCCCACACAAAATGCTAGTTTAAGTTGTTTAACAAAAACAACATACCCAACAAAACAACAACACAACAAGACAACCCACAAAAGGAAACAAAACAACATACAAGAAAAAAAATCAACAAAGAGAACAAGAACAACACACTCAAACAAACAAGAAAGATGGAGAACCCCCACCTTAGTTTTCCTTGAAGGAAGGACTTGCCTAACACTCCATCTATTTCCTCCTAAGCTCTTAGGAACTCTTAAAATCCTACAAATAAAAACTCTCCTACTAGTGTTTTGTTCTCTCTTTCTTTTCCTTTCTTTCTTTTTGTTTTTGTAAAAGTGAGACAAGAGAAGAGGGGAGGGGTATTTATAGGGTTGGAGAGAAGGGGGGAGTGCAAAAGTGCACCTACACAATTGCCCAAAACCCCTCCCATGAAACAAGGGCTGGCCATACTTCTAGGTTGAGGTGGAGGTATGGGTGTGAGGTAAGGTGGAAGCATGGAGTAAGCTTCTAGAAGAAATCTCCTAATTCTCTTATGCACTCTAAACCCTAGCTTAACCCTCTTAATCCCAAACTTAGCTAATTGTCATGACAAAGAGGAGTATTTTGTCCAAAAATATACACCACAAAATTTGCACAATGTACTAATTTGGTACAATACACATGTGTATGTATATATATATATATACCGAAAATCTTCACATAATTCGCATAAAAATAAATTTAATTTCGGAAATAACAATAAAATAAATTTATAAAATGTAATATTCGTCTGGGATATTATAGTCCTACCTGATGCATGATTACCTATTGCAGGATACTTGTACCTGTACCTGTTTACCTGATACCTGAGTACGCGTGCCTATAGAATCTACTACGAAATCTAAACGCAAACTTGTTTGAATGTAGCAACCATGTGGTAAATAGATGGGATGCATGAAGTGCTACCTAGATAGAAATAAATGCTAGACTTAACATAACATGACATCTGTTACATACTTACCTGTACATGTTACCTGTTTACCATTTTCCCTGTTTACATGATACCTGACATCTATAACATGTTACCTGTACCCTGTTTGCATATCATGTTACTTGATTCTGTTTCCTGATTTATGTTAGTTATTCTATTTTATTGTCATGTCTATTCCATGCTATGTTTGCTTCCACTGTTATTCTATATTTGTTTATCTTTTCCTGTACTTGTGCCTGCACTACAAGCGACTCGTAACTTGCATTGACAGACGTTTTGTTTCTTTTTCATTTTCTTGCAAATTGTTAAATTGCAGATTTTAGTGATAGCTACCGCTGGAGTAGGTGATCAAAGATTTTAGTTGCTGGAGTTCTTGTTATTATTATTTCATGTTGCTTATTTGAATAAATGTAATTGTTACATGAATTTTGTATTGGGCAGTTTAACCCAGAATTTATGATTTGTTCCAGATCTAATTTATTTGAGATTATTAAATTTTGTTTCAAGTAAATCCTAATGGTGTATTGATTCATTCATGCATGTGTGGTTGATTTCTCTTTGTTTACTTCTTGTTATTCCTGTGAAATTTTGTAAAGATCCTGATAACAAATGAATGGTGAGAGCCATTCGCTAGACTTAGTCGCGTATCTGTGTTCCGTATTTCTTTTTGGAAAGCGGGGTGTGACACCTAACCAATTTGACGAGGAAGGAGCAGAAGTTTGTTTGGGATGGAGCTTGTGAGGAAGCCTTCTTGGAGCTAAAGAACCATTTAACATCGGCCCTTGTGCTGAATATTCCAGACAGTTCTGGAGGCTTTGTGATTCATTGTGATGCTTCAGGCAGTGGCTTGGGAGTAGTGCTGATGCAGCAAGGAAGGGTTGTCGCTAATGCATCTTGACAGTTGAGGCCTCATTAGAAGAACTATCCCACGCATGATCTTTAGCTTGCGGCTGTAGTCTTTGCCTTGAAGTGATGGAGACATTATCTACTTGGAGATAGAGTGGACACTGATCACAAGAGTCTCAAGTATGTGTTCACTCAGAGGGAATTGAATATAAGGCAGAGGAGATGGCTGGAATTTATGGCGGACTACAACATCTGTTGGATCCTGTATGCAAGGCAAAGAACACTAGAGGGAGGGTGAATAGTATTGTATAAAAATTAAACAATAAATTGAATTTTTCGCAACTGGTAAGTCGACTGTATCGGAGAAATCAGTCGACTATCAGCACAAATATAAGAGTAAATGAACTAAATAACAACCAATCTATTAAGTTGACTTAAAGTACAAACCAATCAACTGCACAGACTCAATTTTCAATATAACTCAGCAAAAATGAAATTTCAAGATGGAAAAATCAAACCACAGAGAGTCAACATAGCAAACACCACAATATATCCTGGTTCGGTCCTCCAGGCCTACATCCAGTCCCTAAGCAACCCACTTGAGATTTTCCACTATTCTTGAAAAAAATACAATAATACTCTACGGCCTTTGACAACAACTATGTCAAATCTGTAGTGTAATACCCCGTAATTTTGAAGAACATAAAATATAATATATATATATATATATATATATATATATATATATGTTTGGCAGATTGGTTATATAATGTATGAGAAGTTAAGAAACAGAAGGCCCACGTAAAAGATGTACAGCACAGAAGTGTTGTGGGTTGGGGAATTGAAGGGTGATGACATCATCACCCAAGGAGGGCCCCACCCGGTTTTGAATTACGAAAAGAAACAGCGTGAGCTATCTGTTGTCTTTCGGGTGACATGGCACATGGGGGGGGGGGGTCGGCCTGTGTGTGCATGGGTATTGAGATGAGATGTGTTTAAAAGTAATCCCATATCAGGAGTATACAAAAATTGATCGAGTATAAATAAAATTGCCTATGATCAAGAGTCACCTAATTGGTTAACCACCTTTTGAGAGGCAGCCTGTGGTGGGCAGTTGTACTACATAGTATCTAATTTGTCTTCTAAAAATAATTAAAATTTTCTAAGAATTGGGGCGGGGCATTACAAATGGTATCATAGCCGACTTTCGACAACAGATGTGGAAGAGGGCCTCAGTATGATCTGTGATGTGAGATAGTCCCCGAAATTATCGAGGTGTGAGTGAAATAGTGTCAGGAATTACCTGCGGTGTGCGAATAGTCTCCGGAATTATCGGGATCAAGGACGACGCCACATCGGCTAGAAAGGAGTATCCTGCGCTAGATGGCATGCCACGTACTCAGCGAGGACGCTGATTTCTAAAGGTGGGGTTTATGTAATACCCCGTAATTTCGAAGAATATAAAATATATATAATACATATATATATGGCAGATTGGTTAAGTAATATATGAGAAGTTAAGAAGTGGAGGGCCCACGTAAAAGATGTACAACACAAAAGTGCTGTGGGTTGGGGAATTGAAGGGTGAGGACGTCATTACCCAAGGAGGGCCCCACCCGGGTTTGAATTTCGGAAAGAAACAGTGTGAGCTGCCTGTTGTCTTTCGTGTGACGTGGCACATGGGGGGGGGGGGGGGTTCGGCCTGTGTGTGCAAGGGTATTGAGATGAGATGTGTTTAAATGTAATCCTATATCGGGAGTATAAAAAAAGTTAATTGAGTATTAATAAAAATGCCTATGATCAAGAGTCACCTAATTGGTTAACCACCTTTTGAGAGGCAGCCTGTGGTGGGCAGTTGTACTACATAGTATCTAATTTGTCTTCTAAAAATAATAAAAATTGTATGAGCATTGGGGTGGGGCGTTACACGTAGACCTCTTTCACCACTCGAGAGAGCAAAACCCATTCTACAACCTAGAGTGAAACCGACTCTAGACCAAGAGTCATACTCTCCAACCGAGAGGACCACTCTCAAAACCCGAGAGTGAAACAACAATAAAGTGAAGATTACAATGACCTAAAGCCTTGTTTTGACTGTGCTTTTTGTTTAGTGGCTAAAGGTCAACTTCTAACTTCAGTCTAGAACGAATTCTTTGTTATGCATGACTGAAATCAGAGAACCAAGTCTGAAAGAAAGTAAGTGCTTTGTAAACTTGTTCTTTTTCTCTAAAAAGCAAAATGACTTGATAAAAAGTTAAGGTGTCTTTCTCAAATGAATTCTATACTCTATTTATAGAGTTAAATTCTCTTAGACGTTGAGAAATAGTTCCCCAACTGCCATATAACGGCAGTGAGAATTTAAATTTAAAGAACAAAATTTAAATATCAGAAAACTATCAAAAACTGCTTGAACAGTCGACTGGGTTGCCATATAAGTCGATTGGTCAGAGCTTGATTGAGTTCAGTCAGTTTCATACTAGAACAGTCGACTGTTCTCAAGAGTCAGTCAACTAGTACTCAACAGCTGAACTTATACAAGCTTTATTTTGACATTTTGATTTTGGAAAACTTTATTTTTATTTAGGGGATGTGTGAGTGTGTGTGTGACAAGGCTTTTACAAGAAATCTAAGACACAAATATTACAAACACAATTACAAGACATATGCTCATTTAATAAAACACTTTTGAAGCTCTTGAGAAGTGATCTTGAGTCTTGATCTTGTCTTTGTGGCTTGATATGGAACTTTTAGAAGCCTTCATTGTATTGTTGCCTTGAACACTTTTGGTACACACTGAAAAAGATATGTAAGATAGAACAATTGTGTATTGTATTGTAGTCATCAAAATCAAGAATCTACATTCTCCCCCTTTTTGATGATGATAACACAATAACTTCAAAATAGTATAGAATAACAATTTACATATCATGATGTCACACATGAAAGATATACAAATGTAAATAACCACCCCCTGAATAAAATACAATTTACAATAAGCACATATTTTGGTATCTTTAAAAATAAACATGCACAACACAATATGCACATATTTCTCCCCATTTGCCATCAACAAAAAACAAAAGTAAAAAGATAATAACCAACCATAGATAAAAACCAACAGAGCATAAATAGCATAAATGGAAATTTATACATGATCAGTCAAATAGATTGTTCATACTACAAAGTGAAAAGAGAACATCATTAAATCGAAATATAATCGCGGCCGTCGACTGGGTTTTAGATCAGTCGACTAAGTCGAGAGCAAATTCAACCAAACAAAAAATTAAGTAAAGCTACTGTTAGTCAACTGTAGATTTGAAGACAGTCGACTGGGCAAAAGACAAAATTAAGTCAGAAAAATAGACAAAGAAAAAACTGTATAAGTCGACCGATAATCAATTATAAGTTGACTGAGATATATAGAAATTTTTTTAAAATGTCATGAAATGAGCAAATGCCTAGTTCTCTTCTAAAGTTTATAAAAGTATCTTTTTTAAGTAGATTGGTAAATATATCTGCTACTTGTATATCAGTGGAAATAAAATCCAATAGTATATCTCCTTTTAAGATATGATCACGTAGAAATTGATGTCAAATATCAATATGTTTCGTACGTGAATGTTTAACCGGATTTTTAGATAAATTAATAGTACTGGTATTATCACACATTATAGCGGGTCTTGAAAAAGAAATACCATAATCTAATAAAGTTTGTTTCATCCATAAAATTTGAGCACAAGCCAAACTTGCAGCAATATATTCAGCTTCTGTAGTAGATAGAGATACTGAATTTTTCTTTTTACTGCACCAAGATACTAGTGAATGTCCCAAAAAGTGACAAGTTCCACTAGTACTTTTACGATCAGTTTTACTACCAGCAAAATCAGCGTCACTATATGACAAGAGTTGAAAGTTATTGGTGCTTGGATAAAATAAACCATATTCAGATGTGCCTTTAATATATCTTAAAATACGTTTCACTGCTTTTAATTGAGATTCTTTTGGATTAGACTGATATCTAGCACACAAACATATGCTAAACATAATATCTGGTCTACTAGCAGTTATATATAAGAGTGAGCCAATCATACATCGATAGGGTTTTTGATCGACACTCTTACCTAATTCATTTTTGTTAAGTGTAGTAGTAGTAGCCATAGGTGTGGTCTTGCTACTAGTGCTATCCCTGCCAAATCGTTTGAGTAATTCCTTAGCATATTTTCCTTGATTAATAAATATGCCATTTTGAGACTGTTTTATTTGTAGTCCAAGAAAATAATTGAGTTCTCCATGTGACTCATCTCAAACTCATTTTTCATGGTATTAGCAAACTCTTGACATAGATTACTGTTAGTTGATCCAAAAATTATGTCATCTACATATATTTGTATGATTAATATATTGGTCTTTATTTTTCTAATAAACAAAGTAGTATCTACTTTACCAATTTCAAAACCACTTTCTAAAAGAAAAGTTTTTAAGCGATCATACCAAGCATGAGGTGCTTGTTTAAGACCATATAAAGCCTTTTTCAATTTAAAAAACATTATTTGGGAATTGTTCATGTTCAAAACTGGGTGGTTGCTTAACATAAACATTTTCCTTAATGAAACCATTTAAAAAAGCAGTTTTAACATCCATTTGGAAGAGTGTGAAATTCATAAAACACGCAAAAAGATAATAAAATTCTAATTGATTCTAGTCTAGCAATAGGAGCATATGTTTCATCAAAATCAATTTCTTTTTCTTGATTATATCCTTGAGCAACTAATCTAGCTTTGTTCCTAACGACTTGTCCTGATTCATCGAACTTATTTTTAAATACCCATTTGGTACCAATAATAGTATGATCAGGAGTTCATGAAACTAAATCCCATACATCATTTCTTACAAATTGGTTAAGTTCATCTTGCATAGCATTGAACCAAAATTCATTCTCACATGCTTCTTGAATATTTTTCGATTCAAAATCCGATAAGAAAGCAGTATGAGAAATCATATTGAAATGAGATCTTGTTTGAATGCAATGTAAGATGTCACCAATAATTAAGTCACGAGGATGATCTCGAACTTCAACAAATGATTTTGGTAAACTTTGAGTTATCGCTAGAGGATCAGTCGACTTAACAAACCCATCAGCCGACTGATTCACATCTGTCACCCCTGTTTTTCCAGAAAGGTATTTTTCGATATTTTCGGTACTGAAAATTTTCGCAAATTATTTTTCGGTATTCAACTATTTTGTCAAAAGGTATTATTGGATTTTTCTATTAAAATCTATTTTTGATCCATAATTTTAGCTGTAACTATTGTTCTATAATTTTGTATTTAATACAGATCTTGTTATTGTTATTATTACCTTCATTATTTTTATCATTTTGTGATTATTAATATTGTTACTATCCGTATTATTTTGCTAGTGTGGTTATTTGCATTATTATTTTATTTTATTGTTAAAAATTATATTATTTTATAAATTATATTTATTAGTTATTGTATTAATTTTTGTATTAGATTATTTTCAAATTATATTATTTTTCTTTCATTTTTGACCTCCTTGTGCTGATTGTGCGCCGTTTGTTCGTTTTTCGCCATTAGGAGATCTTTTTCTCATTTTCTTGGTCCCGTTCATATTTAATAATTATTTTTGGGTCATGATGGTTTTTTAGAAGTGTTTTGACCAATTTGAGATTTTTGGCCCTTAAGGAGATTTTTAGGAGCCACATGATTCATTGCTTTTTGTATCCCCATTTGAAATCTACCCAATACCCATTACCCAATTGAATACCTATTAATTTCTTTTGATATCCAGTACCCATTAACCCACTTTTGATCCCCTATATATATCCCCATAATCTAATTATCCCTAACCTTAATCTTTTCTCTCCCTCTCCTATTCCTATCCGGCCTCCATCCCTACTGCCCAGGCCGACCCTTCTCCCATCCCTCTTGACCTTGCCGACCACCATACCCATCCCCATCCTCCATTATACGACTCCAAATACACACAACCTCATCTCTCCTCTCCTTTTTGTGGCCGGCCTGCACCCAAAATAGCACCCATCCATCTCAAACAGCCCCCTACATCCCCCTTCACTGATTTGGAGAAGTGGGTATCACCCGCTTCGAGTTCGTGCATCAAGGAGTTGATCGTAGGCGCCTTTCGGTTCGTGGGTTTGCTTGGAATCGCGTGGGAAAGGCCTCTCGCTCATGGGTTTTGTTGCTTGGCTTCGTTTGGTCGCGTTCATCGTCAAAAAGAGGCAAGTAACTTGTACATAATTTTATTAGGTTGATACAAGTTAAAAAGTTCACACATAGGGTAGTTTGAGACTAGAAATGGCCAAAGATTAGATTTTATTTGTGGGTTTCGTCTCTATTGTTCAAAACAGGCCATAGATGACTTAAAACATGAGTTTTGATAGGTTTATGCCGTAGGTTTCACCCAAAGCACGATTTTGATCCTGTTGCTGCATGAATCGGATGATTCATGTACCTGTTGCTTCATGAACCTGTTTTCTGATTCCTGTACCTGAGTATACTGCCCTCTATGGTCCACTATGAAATCTAAAACGTAATTGCTTTGTTGTAGTAACCATGTAGAATGGGATGCATGTCGTGCTACCTAGATAGTAATCACACAAGACTTGAACTTAATACTCGAACATGACACTTGAATAAGATACTTGACATGATACTTGCTTACTTGATACTTGACTACATGATACATGAGACTTGAAACCTGATACTTGATACATGATTACACGACACTTGACACTTGATGCATGTTTATAGGATACCTGATTTATGCCGTGTCCCTTGATACTTTTACCATGCTAGTTTATCTCGGTTGACATTATAGATATACCATGTGTTAGTTAGTTACCCCCTTTCCATGTGCTTGTATCCTACTCTATTTTGTGACCCGGACTTGCCATTGACGGGTACTTGTGTTTTCTCTGTTCTCTTTCCTGCATTCGTTGTATTGCAGATTTTGGAGGACAGGTTCCTGAAGGTATTGGCAAGATGATGAGCTAGAGGCTGAAATTCTGCATATTATTATTCCTTGTAGTTGGTTGAACAATATTGTATTTTGAGACTTGTATTTATTCTTGTATTTGGGCGATGTGACCCATGATTATCTGTGTATTTCAGATCATAATTATTTGAGATTAATATATTTTATTTTAAGTATTCTTGTTCGTATTTGGTTCATATGTGCATGTGGTTGACTTTTCTGGCTTCTGACTCTAATTTTATTGTGACATATTGTAAAAATTTCTTGAAACAGCTTAAGGATGATAATAATCATTCGCTGGGCTTTTGTTACGTACTCGTATTCCGTATTTTTAGGAAGCGGGGGGTGACAGGGTTTTTAGTGGTATCAGAGCATCAGGTTTGGCTAATGTATTAGGCAACTAATATATTAGACAAGCTTTGCTCGAACTGGGATCTACACAACATTTCACCAACCATACATGCATAAGTGAATTATTACCAACAGTGATCTGGATACTAGTCTTATTCCATTCATTTGATCCCTTCTTATTCGATTTCCTTGATTCCTTGTGTCTTCCGTCCCTTTTAGTCATTCTTATTTGTTGATTCCCTATTGGGTATAGTTTCGTTCTTTCCGTACCTATATTCCTTTGATTCTTTCATTCATCCTCATTTGTTGACTCATTTTGAGTATCGTGCTAGTTATCCCTTTTCTGCCATATTCTCTTCAAATTCTGCTTGTGCCACCTTGTTCCTCTTCCCTCATATGCAATTCTTTGATTTCTTATTTTCTTTCGTCCCTTTTAGTCATCCTCCTTTGTTGACTCTTTGTGGAGTATAAAAATTCATTCTTCTCCTGTCTATCTTTTCTTTATATATATGTGTGTGTATATATATATATATATATATATATATATATATATATATATATATATATATATATATATATATATATATATATATATTCGAATATTTTGTGTATTTTGATTATTAATTATTATATTTTGGATCTTCTATAAAATTGTTTTCTAAAATTTTATTATTTCGAATAACTGTGTATTTTAATATCACAAATTTTCAAAACGTATCTTCGTACTTAAATTGAGAAATCAATATCTAAGTACGTGTGGAAGATCACATCATTTCGTTCATCGTTTTGTTGCAACTGGATGTCGAGATGGCAAACATGCAACTAGACATCAATGGAGGCAAATTGCAACTGGATACCGGTGAGGCAAAATGTGCAACCGAATATCCAGATGGTAAGTTGCAACCTGTTGTCGGGATGGCAAACCTGCAACTTGATGTCGAGAATGCAAGACTACAGATGGATATAAATTAGGCGAACCCACATCAAAGGATTTCTACTATTATTATTATTGTTTTCCATATTATTATTAGTATTATTATTATTTTTGTTATTACTATTATTAGTATTGTATTTTTCTTACTATTTTATTTTTGATGTTGATATTGAAATACTTTCACCAAAATGATGAACCCCAAATTATTTTCTGTCTTGTATTATTATCCACACCAGTATTGTTAATATTTTATTATTATTATTATTTTTACCAGTATGTTTATTGTTATTATTATCTTTATTATTTTTGTCATTGTTTGTAATGCCCCGATTTTCATTTAATGAAAATTATTTATTATTATTATTATTATTTTTGCACGTAGTGTGCACGTGCCTTCTTTGTAATATGAAATCTTATGATTACTTTCATTATGAATGATGAGTATGTGCATAGAAATATATGTATATATGTGCTGTAATTTTTATAAAAGGCCCTTTGTTTTCAAATAAACTAAAGCCCAAAGATCTAATTTATTTTTTTGATAAAAGCTATTAGTTTGGCCCATCATTTTAAGCCCATAAATTAATTCTTTGAATAAACAACTTGTAAGGTTAACACTATTCAAAAAGATTATATTTTTTTATAGAAATGTATTTGTACAAGTTTTTAGATGGAGACTTGCGCATGCACGTGCATGAGCACCATTTTTTCCTTGGCCAGTTTTTGGAGGAGGTGGAGATGGTGTAGGAGTGGTTACCTAGTTGTGGGAAGTTATTACAACTTCTACTCTCATCCTAGCCTTCCATCTCATAACTACTTACTAAATCCTAGCCCTCCATTTCACCAAGGATTTAGTATAAATACCCCCTTTTTCTCAAAAGACTTTTACACTAAGAATTTCATTGTAAGAGAGATATATTGTAAGAGAGTTGTGTGTGATTGTTCTGTGGAGGCCGGTTATCATTTCAGAAGGTTTCGGTAGCAAGGAGTAAGGAAGAGAAGTCACATTATCAAACTAGAAGGCTTCGCGGGATTCGTTTACTTCGTCAATAAGGTGGGTATTTCTCAGGACTTCTAATATAGTAATTATGCTATGGCAATAATGATTATTACCATGCTTATGAAAAGTAACTTTAGATATATTAGATTGCCCTGTGAATACTTATTGTGAAAGTTGTGAAGGACTAATAATGAAGTAATGACACTTTAAAAAGACTGAAATAGTCCTGTACAGTCGACCGTCATGTGGACAAGTCAACTGGTACGAGGCGAATGTTTTTCTCTTGATTTATTAGAAGATTTAATTGTGTACATATATACAAATTGAAGTGATAGAATGATTGCTAAATCCATATTCTCCATGTTGTATATAATTGAGGAGACATGAACGGATGAAAAAGAACTAGTGATAATTAGAAAACTGGGAATGACCCGTACAGTCGACCGCTAATGTAAACAGTCGACTGGTACATTGGGATGATTATGTACAGTTCAGAGTTCCATGAAACGAGGTATTTTAATGTGATGTTCTAGTCTGTTAAATTGAGATTAGTATCCATCTCTGCAAGTAAATGATGAGTAAACGAAAGTGCATGCTTAGCATTTCCTTGAGGAAAGAAAACATTAGTTATGTGAAATTTATATGTTGTGATGTTAGTGAACAGATAAGAAATTACATGTTTATGTTAGTATGAATATATTGTAATGTGACAAAAGATGTATGTGAATTGAAGAACAGAAGGGAAAGATGATTCCTTAATTTGAAATTTAACCTGTTCAGCCGACTTAATGCATGTAGCAGTCGACTGGGCTGAGCATGAAAAGTGTACAGCTAAATCACCCAGGATAGACGACTGATTTGAATGACAGTCGACTGTCAAGTGAATGATATTTTTAGACATGGAAAATTGCAGAGCAGCCGACTGGCCATGTGCAGCAGTCAACTCTCCCAAGCAGTTATGAAGAACTTTATTTGACTGAACAAGTCGACTGGACTGTCTCCAAGTCGACTGTCGAGGATACTTTTGATATATCAGGAATCTTATTTGGCTTATGATAAAGATTGTGAATCTTATTGTTGATATTGGTAAACTCTATTTATCGTTGCATGAATTTACATGAAATGAATTATTGATTTGAATTGGGAATTAAATGAATATGAAAGCTAGGAACATGATAAAGGAAGTCTGAGAGACTGTCAAATGAATTATGAGTTGGAAATGCTCAAATTGGAAATTGTGAATTTGAATTGAACCAAAGGAGTAGCTAAGTCTCCCCCGGCATTTGGAAAGAAATGAAATGAAATGTGAACTGAAAGACCAAGGTTGGTCAAGTTGAATAAATGAATAAGTCCGGTTTAGTGGAGAGGTTAACTCTAAAGCTTTGATTTTTATTCATGATTCTAATAATTAGTACATAGTGGAGATGTGATGAAAGTGAGAGAAAACACAAGTATGAGAACTAGAGTTTACGGTGCAGGTGTGTCAGCCACAGAATGCATGCTGGATGAGTCAAGACATGGCGTGGGCACAACTCAGTAATGATCGGACTTCAGCCACGCTTGTGGGGTGTTTGGTGACTGCAAGAGGATCGTGTGCCATGAAGGAGGCTGAATTGCCACGGAATACATGCTTGATGAGTCAAGACATGGTGTGGGATTCCCCTCCAGGTTTTCTGTACACGAGCTTGTACTCATAGATCATCTAGGATACTCACCGTAGTTATAGTAGTAGATTAAGTCATGGCGAGGGGTTGAACCCTACAAAGATGAAGAACAATTAAGAGGCTTGCCCTCGGACCTATGTAGTATGGGATGCATAGAATCCGAACAAGTGCGCATTTGTGTCATGTAATATAAATAATTGCATTAAGAATTAAGTGCACAATCACGACACGACTTCATTAAGATTTTTCCCTTTACTTTAATTTGATATGTGAACAAGTTTGTGATCTGTTAAGAAATGAAAATCGTTATACTGTTTCTGGCATAGAGATGATGGCCATGTATAATTATCGTCGGTTGAATAAACTGACGTACTCATAGTTTTATATGCAGGATAAATGGCATGATAAAGATTAAAGAGGAACAGATGCTTAAAGATTATTCAATGTTTTTGTACATTTGTTCAATCGTTGTAAATTTTACTTTCGCTGTACAGTGTAAATTGTAATGTATTCTTGTAAACTCTGATGTAATGTGAAAAATTCAAATTTCCTTGTAAAATTGTACTAAATGAAGCGAAAAGATACTGTAGAACTTCTCGAATTCAGTGTATTTGGGATTCGGGGAGTTACAAAGTGGTATCAGAGCCACGCTTTTCACACTTGTACAAATTTATAAGGAACGACACCCTAGTAATGGACATTAGAGTGTGTGTTTGAGTTTAGAGATTTAAATGTAAGTGACTTACATTTGTGTTGCTCTAAGACTTATGCTTCTTCCTCCCTATTTCTAAGATGGCTGATCAATTCGACCCTGCTGGAGACGACGACTGGCATATCATTGAGGAAGAGTACCATCCTGGGCAAGCAGATTCTGATGAGGAGGAGTGGCCTGAATCTCGAGAGATTACCCCACCTTCAGACTTGCCTGACGATTCTTCTTCTGATGAAGAAGAGGGACCAGTTTTGAGTAGTCTTGTGGCTTCTCTTCAGCGGCAAGTTGAAAAACTGCGGGAGAGAGTCGGATTATTGGAGGCTCAATTGGCAAAGCGCAAGGACGACTTTTTGGTTCTCAGTCATCGTGTATGGGAACTCGAGAAGAGGAATAATCTGACCGATGTGCTGAAGGATGAAGTTGATGAACTACGGGGAGAACTTTGAGAAGCGAAGAGGAACCGTAGGAGTTAGACTGTTGTAGCTTCTACTTTCTTTCATTCTGATGTCAAGAAATGTTTTTCAATTCGAATGTATAGAGTTTGGAATTCAATGAAATGCAAGTTGATTTAAAATTCATGTTTTATACTTCGAATTTAATGGATCTTTTGCATCAGAATATGTCTAGAAGAGGAGCTAGAAACGGGGAAGGTCTGGATCTGGAGACGGAACTTGCTAGGGTCTATCAGACGCTCAACGCCGTGGCTATGAATCAGAACCAAGGAAGGGGGCCTGCGAATCCGGTGCCCGAAGCGATTAAACTCGTGGAATCGTTCAAACGAATGAAACCACCTGTATTCGAAGGGAAGTCAGACCCTGATATGGCTGACAACTGGATTCGTCGGGTGGAGACAATCTTTGAAGTGTTGGAGACCCCTGAGGGCAGTAAGGTGAAGTTGGCGACTCTGCAACTTGAGAAGGATGCAGCTGTTTGGTGGCAGTCGATGAAGAGGACCATGGGAGGCATAGTGCTTGGCTGGATGGAATTTCTGGAAGAATTCCGCAGTCATTATTTCCCCTCCGATGTTCAAGAGAAGAAGGCTATGGAATTTCTGTCACTACAGCAATGTGGCATGTCAGTGAGAGAGTACGAGACCAAATTTACTCAGCTCTCTAGGTATGCTCCTGAACTAGTGATGGATGAAGCGAAGAAGGCTCGTAAGTTTGAGCATGGTTTGAGGTTAAGCTTGAGGTCCCGGATGATACCTTTTGGTATCAGGAGATTCGACAAGTTGGTCAAGAGGGCAGCAGCGACGGAAGCAGATATGGAGCAGTTTCATGTTGTTCAGAACCGGAGGAACAACTGGCAGTCTGGGAAGAGGCCTGCCAATTCTGGGAGTTTCAAGGGGCAACCATCCGCATAAAGGTTCAAACCGACAGGGGCGAATGCTATTTGTGTGGCTGGAGGACCTGGGAACAATGTGGTGAGACCTCCTGCGGTAACTTGCTACAGCTGTGGTGAAGCGGGACATTACCAATCTCAATGTCTCAAACCACGGAATGGTATCGCAATGTACCAACGCAGCGAACTAGGAAGATACCGTACCAACCAGGGTGAGTATTTGCCTTGACGGAAGCTGATGCTGATGAAGTTGATCATGTCATCACTGGTACGAGGGCTGATGTTTAGAGGTTTATGTCATTTCTTTTTCCCACTTATTTAGTGAAACTGTTACGTAATGAGTGTGTATTATGTAACAGGAGAACTTTATCTTAATGGAATGAAAGTTGTTGTGTTGTTCGATACTGGATCCTCTCATACTTTTGTGTCTCCTAAATTTGCTAAAATGTTGGGAGTTGAACCGAAGATTTTTCCAGGCAAGATCTTGGCAGTAGCTACTCCATCAGGGGAAACTTTAACCACTGATCGGTATTATGCTGATTGCGAGATTGTGATTGGAAATCGAATCTTTGGAATTTATCTAATCGAGCTGACTATCTTGGGAGTCGATGTTATCATTGGCATTGATTGGATGTCGGTGTACAGTGCAAGCATCGAGTGCAAGACCAAGACGATAACAGTGAAGGCTCCAGGTGGACCTGAAGTCACATTCCAAGGGAAGAAGAAGTGTTCTAAGCTGGTGGCAGCTATCTGCAAGGAAGAGACTCCTGTGGAAGTGCAAGGGATTCCTGTGGTTCGGGACTATCCGACTGTGTTCTTGGATGATTTTCCTGGGTTACCCCCGCATCGTGATGTAGAGTTCAGTATCACTGTTCAACTGGGAAGTGCACCCATTTCTAAGGCACCGTATAGGATGGCTCCAGTGGAACAGGATGAAGTGAAACGGTAGATTGAGGAACTGTTGGAGTAAGGCTTTATTCAACCTAGTGCGTCACCTTGGGGAGCACCAGTGCTTTTGGTAAAGAAGAAGGATGGATCGATGAGGATGTGTATCGATTACTGGGAGCTGAATAAGGTCACTGTTCAGAATAAGTATCCCATTACTCGAATTGATGACTTGTTCGATCGTCTACAAGGAGCAGCTGTTTTTTTCCAAAATAGATGTTCGATCAGGATATCACCAAGTTCGAGTGAAAGCTGAAGATGTGCACAAAACTGCATTTAGAACTCAACATGGGCATTACGAATTCTTAGTTATGCCATTTGGAGTGATGAATGCACCCGCAATCTTCATGGATTTGATGAACAGAGTTCTGAGGCCGTTCATTGATTCTTTCGTCGTGGTGTTTATCGACGATATCCTCGTGTACTCCAAGTCAGAAGAGGAGCACACCGAGCATCTGGCAGCAGTTTTGAAGAAGCTGGAAGAGCAGGAGTTGTATGCCAAGTTATCCAAGTGTAATTTCTGGAAATCTGATGTGGCATTCCTAGGTCACATCCTTTCTAAGGAGGGAGTGGCAACTGACCCTCAGAAGATAGAGGCAGTGAGAGATTAGGCAAGGCCTACTACAGTAAAGGAAGTCAGAAGTTTTCTTGGAATGACTGGATACTACAAGAGATTCATTCAAGGTTATGCTCAGATAGCCGTACCGCTTACTGGTCTGACCAAGAAGAATGTGAACTTCAAGTGGACTGAGCAATGTGAGGCGAGCTTTCAGGAGTTGAAAGAGAAGCTGACTACTGTACCTATTTTGGCCTTGCTTAGAGTAGGTGTTGAGTATGATGTTTATAGCGATACTTCACATCGTGGGCTTGGTTGTGTCTTAATGCAAGAGGGAAGAGTAATCGCTTATGGGTCTAGGCAACTACGATCGCATGAGAAGTATTACCCAACTCATGATCTGGAGTTGGCTGCGATTATCTTTGCCCTAAAGCAATGGAGGCACTACGTGTACGGTGAGAAATTGAACATGTACACGGACCACAAGAGCTTGAAGTACATTTATCAGCAGAAGGATCTGAATCTGAGGCAGCGAAGATGGTTGGAAGTGCTTGAGGACATGCGACCTGAGATCAAGTATCATCCTGGGAAGGCTAATGTTGTTGCTGATGCACTTAGTCGCAAGAGCAGTTTAGCCAGTTTGATTACAACTCAGAAGCATCTGATTGAGGAATTGGGCCGAGCAGGTATTGAGGTTGTCTTGCAAGGATTGGGAGCATCTTTAGCTCAGTTGAGGCTTCAGCCTACTTTGAATGCAAGGATCATTGCAAGTCAGGGGGTTGATGCTAATATCTTGGAGATGAAGGAGTAGGTTGGTGCTGGGAGGTTGCCCGGATTTCAAATCAGGGATGGAGTGCTGTGGTTTGGAGAGAGGTTATGTGTTCCGAATCAGGCGGACCTGAAAGAGAGTATTCTTCAGGAGGCGCATGCTACTCTTTTGTCGGTACATCCTGGGAGTACTAAGATGTACAAGGACATCAAACCGCATTTCTGGTGGTCAGGTTTGAAGCGGGATGCGGCTGAATTTGTGGCGAAGTGTGTGGTTTGTCAGCAAGTCAAAGTCAAAAATCAGAGACCCGGAGGTCTATTACAGCCGTTACCTATTCCAGAATGGAAGTGGGATAACATAAGTATGGATTTCATTATGGGATTGCCTAAGAGTCCTAAAGGCAATGATGCGATTTGGGTTATAGTCGATCGACTAACCAAGTCCGCTCACTTTTTGGTAATGAAACTCACGGCTTCGATGGAAAAGTTGGCTGAGTTGTATGTTGGCGAGATTGTCCGGCTTCATGGTGTTCCGTCAACTATTGTGTATGATCGAGATGCGCAGTTTACTTCGTATTTCTGGAGGAGTCTTCAGACAGCTTTGGGGATCAAGACAGATTTCAGCACTGCTTTTCATCCGCAAACCGATGAGCAGACCGAGAGAGTCAACCGTATTCTTGAGGATATGCTTCGGTGTTGTATACTAGACTTTGGAGGCAGTTGGGAAAGGCATTTATCTTTGGTAGAGTTTGCCTACAACAACAGTTTTCAGACTAGCATCGGGATGGCACCGTACGAAGCTTTGTATGGCAGAAAGTGTAGGACACCTGTTTGTTGGTTTGAAGTTGGGGAGCGTCAGTTGTTTGGTCCTGAGCTTGTGCAGCAGACCTCTGAGAAGATTGTTCTGATCAGGAAAAGGTTGGTAGAAGCTCAGAGCAGGCAAAAAAGCTATGCAGACAACCGGAGAAGGGACCTTGAGTTTGAGGTCGGTGACTTCGTCTTTCTGAAAGTATCACCCAGTAAAGGTGTGGTTCGGTTTGGCAAAGGCGGGAAATTAGCCCCGAGGTTTATAGGCCCGTACAAGATATTGAAAAGGATCGGGAAAACTGCCTACCGGCTTGAATTACCAGAAGAGTTATCTCAGGTGCACAATGTCTTTCATGTGTCTATGTTGAAAGGTTATATTCCAGATCCTAGTCATCATTTGCCCGAAGTGCCGGAAGGTTTGCAGTTGGATCTGAATTACATCGAGTCTTCTGTCGAGATTGTTGATCGTCGAGAGAAAGTCTTAAGGAATAAGACGATACCGATGGTCAAGGTAGTCTGCAGAAACCATTTGGTTGAAGAGACTACTTGGGAGTCTGAGGAGAGGATGTTGAAGGACTATCCTGAGCTTTTTGCTTGATTTGTATCTTTGTATCTTTTTCTTGTTGTGAGTGTTGTATTTTTGTTTCTCACTCTTGACTGTAGTTATGGGGACGGAACTATTCTAAGGAGGAAGTGTTGTAATGCCCCGATTTTCATTTAATGAAAATTATTTATTATTATTTTATTTTTTTTGCACGTAGTGTGCACGTGCCTTCTTCGTAATATGAAATCTTATGATTACTTTCATTATGAATGATGAGTATGTGCATAGAAATATATGTATATATGTGCTGTAATTTTTATAAAAGGCCCTTTGTTTTCAAATAAACTAAAGCCCAAAGATCTAATTTATTTTTTTGATAAAAGCTATTAGTTTGGCCCATCATTTTAAGCCCATAAATTAATTCTTTGAATAAACAACTTGTAAGGTTAACACTTTTCAAAAAGATTATATTTTTTTATAGAAATGTATTTGTACAAGTTTTTAGATGGAGACTTGCACATGCACGTGCATTTCACACACACGTGCATGAGCACCATTTTTTCCTTGGCCGGTTTTTGGAGGAGGTGGAGATGGTGTAGGAGTGGTTACCTAGTTGAGGGAAGTTATTACAACTTCTACTCTCATCCTAGCCTTCCATCTCATAACTACTTACTAAATCCTAGCCCTCCATTTCACCAAGGATTTAGTATAAATACCCCCTTTTTCTCAAAAGTCTTTTACACTAAGAATTTCATTGTAAGAGAGATATATTGTAAGAGAGTTGTGTGTGATTGTTCTTTGGAGGCCGGTTATCATTTCAGAAGGTTTTGGTAGCAAGGAGCAAGGAGGAGAAGTCACATTATCAAACTAGAAGGCTTCGCAGGATTCGTTTACTTCGTCAATATTGTGGGTATTTCTTAGGACTTCTAATATAGTAATTATGCTATGGCAATAATGATTATTACCATGCTTATGAAAAGTAAGTTTAGATATATTAGATTGCCCCGTGTATGCTTATTGTGAAAGTTGTGAAGGACTAATAATGAAGTAATGACACTTTAAAAAGACTGAAATGGGCCTGTACAGTCGACCGTCATGTGGACAAGTCAACCGGTACGAGGCGAATGTTTTTCTCATGATTTATTAGAAGATTTAATTGTGTACATATATACAAATTGAAGTGATAGAATGATTGCTAAATCCATATTCTCCATGTTGTATATAATTGAGGAGACATGAACGGATGAAAAAGAACTAGTGATAATTAGAAAACTGGGAATGACCCGTACAGTCGACCGCTAATGTAAACAGTCGACTGGTACATTGGGATGATTATGTACAGTTCAGAGTTCCATGAAACGAGGTATTTTAATGTGATGTTCTAGTCTGTTAAATTGAGATTAGTATCCATCTCTGCAAGTAAATGATGAGTAAACGAAAGTGCATGCTTAGCATTTCCTTGAGGAAAGAAAACATTAGTTATGTGAAATTTATATGTTGTGATGTTAGTGAACAGATAAGAAATTACATGTTTATGTTAGTATGAATATATTGTAATGTGACAAAAGATGTATGTGAATTGAAGAACAGAAGGGAAAGATGATTCCTTAATTTGAAATTTAACCTGTTCAGCTGACTTAGTGCATGTAGCAGTCGACTGGGCTGAGCATGAAAAGTGTACATCTAAATCACCCAGGACAGACGACTGATTTGAATGACAGTCGACTGTCAAGTGAATGATATTTTTAGACATGGAAAATTGCAGAGTAGCCGACTGGCCATGTGCAGCAGTCGACTCTCCTGAGAAGTTATGAAGAACTTTATTTGACTGAACAAGTCAACTGGACTGTCTCCTAGTCGACTGTCCAGGATACTTTTGATATATCAGGAATCTTATTTGGCTTATGATAAAGATTGTGAATCTTATGGTTGATATTGGTAAACTCTATTTGTCGTTGCATGAATTTACATGAAATGAATCATTGATTTGAATTGGGAATTAAATGAATATGAAAGATAGGAACATGATAAGGGAAGTCTGAGAGACTATCGAATGAATTATGAGTTGGAAATGCTCAAATTGGAAATTGTGAATTTGAATTGAACCAAAGGAGTAGCTAAGTCTCCCCCGGCATTTGGAAAGAAATGAAATAAAATGTGAACTGAAAGACCAAGGTTGGTCAAGTTGAATAAATGAATAAGTCCGGTTTAGTGGAGAGGCTAACTCTAGAGCTTTGATTTTTATTCATGATTCTAATAATTAGTACATAGTGGAGATGTGATGAAAGTGAGAGAAAACACAAATATGAGAACTAGAGTTTACGGTGCGGGTGTGTGAGCCACAGAATGCATGCTTGATGAGTCAAGACATGGCGTGGGCACAACTCAGTAATGATCGGACTTCAGCCACGCTTGTGGGGTGTTTGGTGACTGCAAGAGGATCGTGTGCCATGAAGGAGGCTGAATTGCCACAGAATGCATGCTTGATGAGTCAAGACATGGCGTGGGATTCCCCTCCAGGTTTTCTGTACACGAGCTTGTACTCATAGATCATCTAGGATACTCACCGTAGTTATAGTAGTAGATTAAGTCATGGCGAGGGATTGAACCCTACAAAGATGAAGAACGATTAAGAGGCTTGCCCTCGGACCTATGTAGTATGGGATGCATAGAATCCGAACAAGTATGCATTAGTGTCATGTAATATAAATAATTGCATTAAGAATTAAGTGCACAATCACGACACGACTTCATTAAGATTTTTCCCTTTACTTTAATTTGATATGTGAACAAGTTTGTGATCTGTTAAGAAATGAGAATCATTATACTGTTTCTGGCATAGAGATGATGGCCATGTATAATTATCGTCGGTTGAATAAACTGACGTACCCACAGTTTTATAGAGGAACAGATGCTTAAAGATTATTCAATGTTATTGTACATTTGTTCAATCGTTGTAAATTTTACTTCCGCTGTGTAGTGTAAATTGTAATGTATTCATGTAAACTCTGATGTAAAGTGAAAAGTTCAAACTTCCTTGTAAAATTGTACTAAATGAAGCGAAAAGATCCTGTAGAACTTCTCGAATTCAGTGTATTTGGGATTCGAGGCGTTACATTGTTATTTTTTTTTGTGTTATTTTTGTATTATTAATATTATTCTTGTCAAAGCTCATTAGTTTTGACCTAATTATTTAAATTAAATCCCTCCTCTCCAGCCCAATTTTATTCTGGTGTCTCATTCTTTTCTTCCTGCTCGGATCGTTGCTTGTTGTCGCGGGGTCTACAACGACATGTCTGCAACTTGGAACGTCACCATCAGAGTGGCGCAGCGGAAGCGTGGTGGGGCCATAACCCGCAGGTCCCAAGATCATATTGTTGCTTCTTTCTTGCATTGTTTTGATTTCCCCTATCTCTTGCAATTGTTCTCATCCGTTGACTTATTGTTTGATTCAACCTGTCTTTTCTCTCCTTTTGATACTGTTTGTTCTCTTTCTTGCACTCCATTTGACCACATTGTTCCCCCCTTCCTTCTATTTCTGGTTTTGCCTCTGCCTTGTTCCTTCCCCATTAGCACTCTGCTTTGTTACCCTTCCCTAGTTAGTTTGCTTTGCCTTGTCCTATGTACCTCCTACGCAAATTTCGAGGACGAAATTTTGTTGTAAGGTAGGTAGGTTGTAACCCCTGTTTTCCCAGAAAGGTATTTTTCGATATTTTTTGTATTTAAAATTTTCGAAAATTATTTTTCGATATTCAACTATTTTGTCAAAAGGTATTATTGGATTTTTCTATTAAAATCTATTTTTGATCCATAATGTTAGCTGTAACTATTTTTCTATAATTTTGTATTTAATACAGATCTTATTATTGTTATTATTACCTTCATTATTTTTATCATTTTGTGATTATTAATATTGTTACTATCCGTATTATTTTGCTAGTGTGGTTATTTGCATTATTATTTTATTTTATTGTTAAAAATTATATTATTTTATAAATTATATTTATTAGTTATTGTATTAATTTTTGTATTAGATTATTTTCAAATTATATTATTTTTCTTTCATTTTTGACCTCCTTGTGCTGATTGTGCGCCGTTTGTTCGTTTTTCGCCATTAGGAGATCTTTTTCTCATTTTCTTGGTCTCGTTCATATTTAATAATTATTTTTGAGTCACGATGGATTTTTAGAAGTGTTTTGACCAATTTGATATTTTTGGACCCTAAGGAGATTTTTAGGAGCCATAGCATTCATTGCTTTTTGTATCCCCATTAGAAATCTACCCAATACCCATTACCCAATTGTATAACTATTAATTCCTTTTGATATCCACTACTCATTAACCCACTTTTGATCCCCTATATATATCCTCATAATCTAATTATCCCTAACCCTAATCTTTTCTCTCCCTCTCCTATTCCTATCCAGCCTCCACCTCAAGTCTTCAATCCCGGCCTGCATCCCTACTGCCCAGGCTTACCCTTCTCCCATCCCTCTTGACCTTGCCGACCACCATACCCATCCCCATCTTCCATTATACGACTCCAACTACACACAACCTCATCTCTCCTCTCCTTTTTGTGGCTGGCCTGCACCCAAAACAGCACCCATCCATCTTAAACAGCCCCCTACATCCTCCTTCGCTGATTTGGAGAAGTGGGTATCACCCGCTTCGAGTTCGTGCATCAAGGAGTTGATCGTAGGCGCGTTTCGGTTCGTGGGTTCACTTGGAATCGCGTGGGAAAGGCCTCTCGCTCGTGGGTTTCGTTGGTTGGCTTCGTTTGGTCGCGTTCATCGTCAAAAAGAGGCAAGTAACTTGTACATAATTTCATTAGGTTGATACAAGTCAAAAAGTTCACACATAGGGTAGTTTGAGACTAGAGACGGTCAAAGATTAGATTTTATTTGTGGGTTTCATCTCTATTGTTCAAAACAGGCCATAGATGACTTAGAACATGAGTTTTGATAGGTTTATGCCGTAGGTTTCACCCAAAGCACGATTTTGATCGCATAGGTCAAATAGCGCATGAACCATGTTTGATGGATTGCCCACATAAAAATATTAGGTTTTGACATGTTAGAAACCCTTAGACATGATATTTAGATGATGGGTATGCAGCGTTTCGATTCTGGATGAGTTTGGATCATTTTTGTAGAAGTTATGACGTTTTGAAGATAAGTTGTGAAATCTGGAAATTCGGGCTGTGCTGTGTTGATGGCTGTTTTTACAAGGGTTAGAGTCCGAATCTCAACGTGAACATTTCTGAGTAAATTGTAGAGGACTTAATATATTTTCCGACCTCACTGGTTTCACCCCGTTTGGAGTTCGTATGAATTAGTTATGATTATTTTAGTGACTGTATGTCGGTAGTTTCCAGATTCAGTACGGGGTAGATTTTATTATCTATTTATTTTCAAGAACCAAGTTATACATGATATCATGCCACAATATTTTGTCTAGTGTTTCACCATGATTTTAGGTAGTACCCAGATTTATGTGGTATTTTAAAGATAAGTTTTGAGTGATGTCTTGTACCCTTTTCTAGAATGTACTGTTGCTGTAAACTGCGTGTAGCTCTATGTTGAATGCCGTTTTCACCCTAGTTATAATTACTTTATGAAGATTTTATGTGAGATATGAAAGTTAGAGAATTTTGTCTACTTTCACCCCGTTTTGGCGGAAGTGGATTTTGATATGCTGTTTGGGAGATATGGTTGATTTCATACAGCTGTGTTGAGAAATTCCAGATCCATCAAAACCATGTTTTGTGTTACTTTTCATTTTTAGTACATATCTATATTTTCTGGAAAATTATGAAAATTATTATTTTGAGTCTACATATGTAGGGGATTACCCCAGAATTTTCATGGATTTATTTGATGACTTTGCATGCTGTTTACATGTGTTGGAAGTCATTCCCCTGTTTTCTGGCTGTACAGGAAATCTGTGTTGAAATGACTTTTAAGCTGAGATGTTGTGAACTAGTATAGGTCTTTATTATACTCGTTAGAAGCGGGTTGATGTCTAGTTTCCAGATCCTTTGACAGATCAAGATTTGCATGTCTGTAGCTCTCTGAATCACTGATTTAGTACAGACTGGTCTAGCTGTCCTGATTACAAACATATACCATTTTGCTCGTATTTGTGAATGTATAGTATCTATACTTGCTGATCTGATTCCCTGAGTCTAAACCTGATTATAACCTATTAGTTTGACATTATTTAGTGTACTCTCATGCCTGTTGATGACCTTAATAATAAAAGTAACTAAGCCGGGGTGTATGGGAAAGATCTAATAGCGGATAGTTCAGAAACGTGTACTCGGAAGGGGGCTCGTGTTTTCCATTTTGCTGCATGGACCTGTTGGTTCATGTACCTATTACCTGTTGCTGCACGTACCTGTTGGTCATATACCTGTTGCTGCATGGACCTTTGGTTCATGTACCTGTTACCTGTTACCTGTTGTTTCTTGAACCTGTTGCTGCATGAATTGGATAATTCGTGTACCTGTTGCTTCATGAACCTGTTTTCTATTTCCTGTATCCGAGTATACTACCCTCTATGATCCACTATGAAATCTAAAACGTAATTGCTTTATTGTAGCAACCATGTAGAATGGGATGCATGTCGTGCTACCTAGATAGTAATCACACAAGACATGAACTTAATACTCGAACGTGACACTTGAATAAGATACTTGACATGATACTTGCTTACTTGATACTTGACTACATGATACATGAGACTTGAAACCTGATACTTGATACATGATTACATGACACTTGACACTTGATGCATGTTTATAGGATACCGGATTTACGCCGTGTCCCTTGATACTTTTACCATGCTAGTTTGTCTAGGTTGACATTATACATATACCATGTGTTAGTTAGTTACCCCCTTTCCATGTGCTTGTATCCTACTCTATTTTGTGATCCGGACTTGCCATTGACGGGTACTTATATTTTCTCTTTTCTCTTTCCTGCATTCGTTGTATTGCAGATTTTGGATGACAGGTTCCTGAAGGTATTGGCAAGATGATGGGCTAGAGGCTGAAATTCTGCTTATTATTATTCCTTGTAGTTGCTTGAACAATATTGTCTTTTGAGACTTGTATTTATTCTTGTATTTGGGCGATGTGACCCATGATTATCTGTGTATTTCAGATCATGATTATTTGAGATTAATTTATTTTATTTCAAGTATTCTTGTTGGTATTTGGTTCATATGTGCATGTGGTTGACTTTTCTGGCTTCCGACTCTTATTTTATTGTGACATGTTGTAAAGATTTCTTGAAACAGCTTAAGGATGATAATAATCATTCGCTGGGCTTTTGTTACGTACTCGTATTTCGTATTTTTAGGAAGTGGGGCGTGACAACATCAGTTGACTTAGGAAGTCTATTAGTTGACTTGTCTAGAGTAGTTTGCTCTAGTGATTTAATAATTTTATCTAGTGGTGATGATTCAATTTCATCATCTTCAGTAACATTAGATGAAGGTAAAGATTCATCAAATGAAACACGCCTAGATTCTTCAATTGTAAAAGATGACTTATTGAAAATTCTATATGCCTTACTCCTATTTGAGTATTCAATGAAGATACCTTCATTAGATCTAGCATCAAATATATCTAGATTATCTTTTGTGTTTAATATGAAACACTTACAACCAAATACTTTGAAATACGAAACTTTAGGAATTCGATCATAAAATAATTCAAAACAAGTTTTCTAAAGCTTTGGCCTAATTAATATTCTATTCAAAACATAGCATGCTGTAGAAACAGCTTCAGCCCAGAAGTATTTAGGCAAGTTACTTTCAACAAGCATAGTACGTCCACATTCTTGCAATGTCCTCTTCTTTCTTTCGACCACTCCATTTTGTGGTGAAGCTCTAGGAAATGCAAATGACTGTGTTATTCAATTCTTGTTACAGTATTCTGAAAAAGTTTCATTCTCAAATTCTCTACCATGATCACTTCTAATAGTGACAATGGTTAGAGATTTTTGATTTTGAATACGTTTGCAGAAATTAGCAAATTCTTCAAAGGCTTCATTTTTATGTTTAAAAAAAAGTACCCATGTAAATCTTGAAAAATCATCTACTAAAACAAATACATATCTACTTTTATTTAAAGAAGCGACTAAATCCATATGGATTAATTCGAGAGGCCTACTAGTAGAAATCATATCTTTTGTTTTAAAAGTAGATTTTACTTGTTTTCCTAGTTGAAATGCATCACACATTTTATCTTTCTTAAAAGATAATTTTGACAGTCCTTTAACTAGGTTATTTTTAGAAAATTTAGTTTTTCATATTTACATGTCCAAATCTCTTATGCCAAAGCCAAGAATCGTTGTTTGAAGCAACTAAACAAAAATCAGTTGAAAACTCAGTTGTTTTCAAACATAATTCATATATATTGTTTTTTCTAAAACCTTGAAAAATTACATTTTTCATGGATGAATCATAAATTAAGCATGCATCTTTTTCAAACACTATCATATAACCCTTATCACATAATTGACTAATACTTAACAAATTATGCTTTAAACCAGTAACTAGGAATTCCTCTGCAATAGTAGGGGTAGTGTTCTTACCGACCATGCTTATTCCGATGACATTTCCTTTGTTATTGTCACCAAATGTAATAGTCTCTCCATCTATATCTTGAATGGAAGAAAGTAAATCTGTATGGCCAGCCATGTATTTAGAGCATCCGCTGTCAAGTATCCATCGTTCCTTTTTAGGTACTATAAAATATTAATTATGAATATGGTACCCTTTTCATTGGGTCCGAAAGAGATTAGTGTTTGGGAAACCAAACCCAAAGTGAGTTTGATTTACCACCATATGCAGGCATATAATTTACAGAATTACAAACATTATGAACAAAAGAATTTATATAAGTAATCCTATCATTAACACTCAGGTTGACTGGAACTCAAATATTTTTTCTTTGTCCAGTCGAATACCCATCAGTCGACTGTGCTGCGAAGGCAATCGACTGGGAGGTGAAACTAATCGACGTATATGAGGTTGTCGTCTCTTTGAATAAGACTCCATACCTTTGGACAGACGACCGATTTTATGGGTCAGTCGACTGGAATGATCTGAAGAATTACTATTTTCATGATTAAAAATAATTTTTGGTTTTTCAAAAAAATCATATAACTTGTTCTTCACACTAAAAACAGAATCAATCTTGTTAATGCTAGTGTTATTAGAAGAATGATGTTTTTCAAGAGTTTTTTAAAAAACAAGCCCAAATCTTTTATTAGATTGAACTTGATTTTGGAGAACTTCATTTAAATTCTCTTTTCCTTTATTGAACTTAGATACATACTTAGATATCTCTTTATAATTTTTCTTTAGAGATATAAGATCTATATCCAAGTTTGAAAGACGAGAATTTAAAGACTTGACTTCAACATTAAAGTCAAGGTTTTCTTGAGAAAGAGTTTGATTAACTTTTCTAGATTTTTAACTTTATCTTCTACTTTTTTAGTTCTTGAAAAACTTCATTAAACGCTTCTAATAAATTATTAGAGTCAATATTGTCACTTACATCGTTTTGAGTAGCCATGAAGCACACGTTTGTGACTTCATTTGATTCTTCATTCTCTTCTTCCGATGATGAGTCGCTATCATCCTAAGTTGCTTGATATGCCTTCATGTACTTGTTCTTAGTGAACTTGTCCTTCTTGAAGTTAGAAATTTTTTCTTTTGATTTTGCATTCTCTAACGGACAGTCCTTCTTCATGTGACCTGTTTTGTTACACTTGAAACAAGTAGGAAGTTCATTAGTATCCTTAAACTTAGAATTGAGTTTACCTTTGCGAAGAAATTTCTTAAACTTTCTTGTGAACATGGCCATTTCTTCTTCATCTTCTGAATCAGACATGGCCTTGAAAGCAAGATTTTTCTTCTTGGCTTGTTGAGGTTCTAAATCCTTCTTACGTTCCTCCAATTTTACTTCGTATACCATTAGATTTCCCACAAGATTCTCAAGAGAGAGTTGTGTTAAATCATTGGCTTCTTCTATAGCGGTGGTCTTCTTTTCCCATTCGGGGGTTAGGGCACGAAGCACTTTCCTCACCATCTCTCCTTGTGTATAGGTTTTGCCAAGAGCTACAAGAGAGTTTGTGATGTCGGTGAATCTTGTTATCATGTTCAATATATTTTCATTCTCCTTCATGCGGAACATCTCGAACCTGTGAACAAGGACAGAAATTTTAGATTCTTTGACCTTATTTGTACCTTCAAGTGTTACCTCAAGATTATGCCATATTTGATATGCCATTGTTGCGTTTGACACACAATTGAACTCTTCTTTGGTAAGTGCACAAAAGAGAGCATTCATCGCCTTTGCATTGTTCATGGTGTTGCTTTTCATGTCATCATTCCATTGTGCATAGGGAAGAGTAGGTATGGTGTACTCCGTCTCGGTCATAATCCAAATCTCATAGTTGATGGATTGTAAGTAGATCTTCATTCTACACTTCCAGCAGTTGTAGTTTGTTCCATCAAAGAGAGGTGGCCTTTGTGTGGATTGGCCTTCACGGTATTGACTTGCATTTGAAGTGGATGCCATTGCACTCAACCAGGCTCTGATACCAAGTGTTGGATCCTGTATGCAAGGTAAAGAACACTATGGGCGGGGTGAATAGTGTTGTATAAAAATTAAACAACAAATTGAATTTTTCGCAACTGTTAAGTCGACTGTTTCAGAGAAATCAGTCGACTGTCAGCGCAAATATAAGAGTAAATGAATTGAATAGCAACCAGTCTGTTAAGTCGACTTAAAGCGGAAACCAGTCGACTGCACAGACTCGATTTTTAATATAACTCAGTGAAAATAAAATTTCAAGATGGGGAAATCAGCAAACACCACGATATATCCTGGTTCGGTCCTTCCGACCAACATCCAGTCCCCAAGCAACCCACTAGAGATTTTCCACTATTCTTGAAAAAAATACAAGAATACTCTACGGCCTTTGAAAACTACTATGTCAGATCCACAGACCTCTCTCACCACTAGAGAGAGAAAAACCCACTCTACAACCTAGAGTGAAACCGACTCTACACCAAGAGTCCTACTCTCCAACCGAAAGGACCTCTCTCACAACCCGAAAGTGAAACAACAATAAAAGTGAAGATTACGATGACCTAAAGCCTTGTTTTGATTTTTATTTAGTGGCTAAAGGTCAACTTCTAACTTCAATCTAGAACGAATTTTTTGTTATACAAGACTGAAATCAGAGAACCAAGTCTTAAAGAAAGTAAGTGCTTTGTAAACTTGTTCTTTTTCTCTCAAAAGCAAAATAACTTGATAAAAAGTTAAGGAACCTTTCCCAAATGAATTCTATACTCTATTTATAGAGTTAGATTCTCTTGGACGTTGAGAAACAGTTTCCCAACTGCCATACAATGGCAGAAAGAATTTAAATTTAAAAAACAAAACTTAAATATCAGAAAACTGTTAAAAACTGCTTAATTAGTCGACTGGATTGCCATATGAGTCAACTGGTCAGAGCTTGAGTGAGTTCAATCAGTTTAGTAGTAGAACAGTTGACTGTTCTCAAGAGTAAGTCGACTGGTACTCAACAGCTGAACTTATTGTAACATCCTGAACTTTTAATTATAATAAAATAAGAGGTTATTGATATTTATATGTTTTGCATGCACAAATTCATGTGCACTTTTCTACAAAATTATTTGTTGTCATAAGATGAACAAGTATTCCTTTAATCCTTCTTTTATATTTTTAAAAGCCTATTTAAACTCTAGGCCTAATTGTCTAATCCTAGCTGTAATATCCCGTAATTTGTGAATAGTATAAATAAAAATATAGAAGTTGGTTTGAAAAATGTTGGCTGTATATGATATTGGTTTGGTTTGAAATGTTTGGTTTGAAAGGATTTATAAAATCCGGTTATTTGAAGAGTATGGCCCACGGGTTTGAAAGATTTGAATGCTTCTGTTGTGATTAGATTTATTGAGAATTATTTTCCTTCACGATGACGTGGAAAGGGGGGGATTTGTGTGGGTCGGTTTGGTTGAGAAAAGGAAACAAATGAGAGATCTGTTGAATAGGGTTTGAGAAGGGATTTGGAATAATAGTCCCATATTGGAAATATACAAAAAATAATTTGAGTGTAAATATAATTAGCCAATGATCAAGAGTCACCTAATTGGTTAACCACCTTTTGAGAGGCAGCCTGTGGTGGGCAGTTGTACTACATAGTATCTAATTTGTATTCTAAAAATATTAAAATTGTCTGAGTATTGGGGCGGGGCGTTACAAATGGTATCAGAGCCGACTTTCGACACCGGGTGTAGAAGAGGGCCTCAGTATGATCTGCGGTGTGAGATAGTCGGCAATATTATCGAGGTGTGAGTGAAATAGTCTCCGGAATTACCTGCGGTGTAGGACTAGTCTCCGGAATTATCGGGATCGAGGACGACGCTACATCGGCTAGAAAGGCGGATCCTACACTAGATGTGTGTCCCGTACTCAGCGAGGACGCTGATTTCTAAGGTGGGGTGTATGTAATACCCCGTAATTTGTGAATAGTATAAATAAAAATATATAAGTTGGTTTGAAAAATGTTGGCTGTATATGATATTGGTTTGGTTTGAAATGTTTGGTTTGAAAAGATTTATAAAATCCGGTTATTTGAAGAGTATGGCTCACGGGTTTGAAAGATTTGAATGCTTCTGTTGTGATTGGATTTGTTGAGAATTATTTCCCTTCACGATGACGTGGAAGGGGGGGGGGGATTTGTGTGGGCCGGTTTGGTTGAGAAAAGGAAACAAATGAGAGATCTGTTGAATAGGATTTGAGAAGGGATTTGGAATAATAGTCCCATATTGGAAATACACAAAAAATAATTTGAGTATAAATATAATTAGCCAATGATCAAGAGTCACCTAATTGGTTAACCACCTTTTGAGAGGCAGCCTGTGGTGGGCAGTTGTACTACATAGTATCTAATTTGTATTCTAAAAATATTAAAATTGTCTGAGTATTGGGGCGGGGAGTTACACTAGCCCACCCTAATTGATTAATTATTTTTATTAATATCCCATAGACTTTTAGCCCACTAGATTTGAGCCTACTAGTTTATTTCTCTTTTAATTATCATGATTTGTAGTGTAGACACATTTTGTAGACAATTAATTAATTAATCTTTTACAACTAGTAACTAGCGGTACTATGGGAGATACGTGCATTGCACATGCACGTGTCTTGGGTGTGCTCTAGCCTTGGCCGGATGGAGTCAAAGAGAGGTGGGGAAGTGTCTTGTGGTTATCTGTTCATGGGTGGTTGCTACAACTCCCTAATACATCATAGTCCTTAATCTTTAACCATTTAGATCAATACTAGCCCTCCATTTCACTCAAAAATAAGTATAAATAACCCCCCCCCCCCCCAGTTCTCTTCATGTAGTACATTAGAAAAATTGAAAGAGAAAGAAGGAAAGAAGAAAAAAAAAGCAAGAGTGAGTAAAAAGATTGAGAGCTTTTGTGAGAAAAAGATTGAGGGATTTTTGTGTGTGTTCCTTCACAAGTAGAGGCCGGCCATTCATCAAGGAGGAGAGGGGAGCTCGAGTTCATTTGCACATGGAGGAGAAGGCTCTCGTGGTGGCATAATCTGGGAGAAGGACCGTTCGTGTGTTCAAGAAGATTTCTAGGAGCTTTGTATTTGTTTTTCTCCAAATAGGTGGGTGATTTCTCTACTTCTAATAGACATCATGCTAGGGTTGTGATTGATGAAATTGCTATAAAAAAAAAGTAAATTAACCATGTGTTGGCTTTAAAAAGAAACTAATTAGATAATGAAATGAATGCTTGATGAATTGTATGGTAATTGCTATAGATTATGTTTATGGTAGTAGAATTATCATGTGCTATTAAAATATGAGTTTGGAACCATGTTAATGTAGATTATGCTTGTGAATGGAGTGATGAGTAATTGAAATACATGAATTGTTTTTAATAATTCATTGTGACAGTAGTTTGATAAATGAGGCTATGTTAAAGATCATTGTAGAAATAAAAGAAGAAGAAGTAAAAGACAATATTTTTGTGATGTTTGTAATACTAGAATTTGGTAGAGATCTTGATAAATGGCAATGTCGAATTTATAGACCTAGAACACAAATTAGAAGTAAAATTCACTTTTTTATGCCAAAATAATATTTTAAAAATATTGTTGTATTGTTAATCCATAAAATCAGTATTTTGGAAAGTTTCATAAATTAATTTAGAAGAGAAAAAAGTTTAAGAGCTTTGAAATACGAAGAATTATTAGTAAACAGAGAATCGAGTCAAAAACTTAATCGACTAATCTCATATCAGTTGTTCACTGTGACCTTACTGGCTAGGGGGTGCGCCACAGTAGCGTTACTGTAGCTAGGCGGCCTGTTGTGCTTGGGTTCGAGTCTCGGCAGAGACTTCTTTTTTTAAAATCTGACTTTTTCACAAAACCCAACAGCCCAAACTTAAGTAGATTTGAGCCTATCCCTTTAACAGTTAGTCACTTTGGACACTTTGGTTAGTGGGTTCTGTTTGGTTGCGTCACTGTTCACGTGGGGGGGCTATTGGGCCTGGTTCGAAACCGGCTGATGCCAAATATTTTTGGTGCTCTGTTTTCTTGAAATATTCGGATTTTTTTAAAGGGTTTTAAATGTTTGAAAAATTCAGAAAAAAATACTTGACATATTCTGAAAATACCTAGACTTTATGAGAAATTTTTATGAGTCTTTTGACCCACTATAATGAGGATCAAGGCCATTTTATTAAGGAAATTGATATATTTAGTCAAAAAGAATTATTTGAGTAATTAAAGAAAAGTAGTACTCTTTCTTTGAGAGATTTTTATGAGTCGTGTCATGGAAATTTTTAAATAAAGAAAATTGTGAATTGATTTGATAAGAGAAAAGTGTTATTATGAAAATAAAAGAGAGTTTTGGAAATCTATCATGAATGTGGTAAAGTTTGAAAAATGAATTTGTCACTTTATATGAAATTTGTGCATGAAAATGAAATGGAAATCATGATGAATTATGCGGACAAACTCGTGAGTGTGAATACTCAATTTTATGAACATGAAATGAGATTAAAGACTAGAGTGTAGCTAAGTCCTTATACAGGCATTTGAATAAATTCTTTTGAGATGAAATATTGAAATGAAAGACCAAGTTTGGGTCGTTGTGTTGATTGATGGTTAAGACCGGTATAGACGAAGTGCTAACTCTAGAATGTTGATTTTATTCATGATTCAAATAATTAAGGATTAGATACATAGTGAAGATGTGATGAAGGTAAGAGAAAAACACGAGTATGAGGGTCATCTGATTGGCGGTGTGAGAGTGATTCATAGGTTGCCTGCTTGATGCGTCATGTCATGGCGTGAACACTACTCCGGAATTATCGTCCCGGTGGCAATGCTTGTTGGGTGTTTGGTGACTACCGGTGGTGCCATCATTTCATGACGGAGGCTGAATTGTCCATAGGCTTTGCATGATGCATCATGTCACGACGTAGGATTTCCCTTCAGTCTGGACATGGGCTCGTAACTCATAAAACATCTAGGATACTTACCGTAGTTACCATAGTAGTTTAAGTCATAGCGAGGGATTGAACCTTACAAAATGAAGAACGATTAAGGGCTTGCCCTCGGATCTATGTAGTATGGGATGCATAGAATCCGAACAAGTGCACATTAGTGTCATGTAACATAAATAACTGCATTAAGGATTAAGTGCACATTCACACACGATATCAATAGGATAGTCCCCGTAGTTTGTGTAACACCATGAATTCCAAAACAGGCTGAATTCGAGTGCCACAGGATCTTTTCACTTCACTTCGTATAATTTTACAAGAAAATTAAAACTTTACTTTACATCAGAGTTACATTTACATTAATATTCATACAGCGGAAGCAATTTTAGAACAATTATATAAATGAAATACAACAACACTTGAATTATCTTTAAGCATCAATTTCTCCTTAGTCTATTTCATGTGCTTTACGCTGCATAGAAACTGTGGGCACGTCAATTCATTCAACTGACGAAATATTATACACGGCCATCCTCTCTATGCCGGAAAACAGTATAACGATTCTCAACACTTAACAAACCACAAACTTGTTCACAAACAAAACTAAGGGGATTATCCTATTGATGTCGTGTTGTGAATGTGCACTTAGTCCTTAATGCAATTATTTATGTTATATGACACTAATGCGCACCTGTTCAGAGTCTATGCATCCACGTCCTACTCATGACGCATCATGGGACATCCTGTGAATACTCTCACGCCGCCAATCTAATGGCCCTCACACTGTCACGCCCCGCTTCCCAAAAAGAATACGGAAGACGGATACGTGACAAATGCCCAGCGAATAATTTTTATCATCCATAAGCTGTTCAAGAATCTTTACAACATCTCACAAAATAATCAGAGTCAGAAGCAAAAGAGTCAACCAATCATGAACATATGAACCAAAATACCAACAAGAATACTCGAAACCAAATACATTAATCTCAAATAGTCATGATCTGAATAACACAAATATCCTGGGTCACATTGCCCAAACACAAGAATAATTCCAAGTACAAGAATACAATATTGTTCAAAGCATGCTACAAGAAATAATAATAATAAAATCCATCACTAGTACTTCATGTCACCAATACCGTCTGGAACCTGTTCTCCAAAATCTGCAATTTAACAATTGTAGGGAAGAGGAAAGAGAAAACAAGTACCCGTCAATTGCAAATTACGGACCGCTTGTAATGCAGGATACAAGTATATGGAAAAAAAACTAAATAACAATATGGAATAAGCATGATGTCAAAAAAAAACAACTAGCATAGTAAGGTGAACAAGTGTAAATGGCATGTATCAAGTGTCAAGTAAACAAGTATCATGTAAACAAACATCAAGTGTCAAGTATCATGTAATCATGTATCAAGTGTCATGTTTCAGGTCTCATGTATCTTGTAGTCAAGTATCAAGCAAGCATGTATCATGTTCAAGTATCTTGTTTAAGTCTCATGTTCAAGTATCATGTTCAAGTATCATGTATCAAGTCTTGTAGTGATTACTATCTAGGTAGCACTTCATGCATCCCATACCGCATGGTTGCTACAACAAATAGTTTCGCTTTAGATTTCATAGTGGACCATAGAGGGTAGTGTACTCAGGGACAAGCTCCAAGTAACCAGATAAACAAGCTCCAAACAAGCTCCACATAACCAAATAACAAGCTCCAAATATCCAAAATATATCAAGCTCTATATCAAGTGTGCAAGTGCAAATAATCACGTGTCAAGCTCCAAATAACCAAATATCAAGCTCCAAGTAAACATGCTCCAAATATCACTAGGATCAATAGATCCCCTTCCGAGTACACGTTTATGAATTATCCACTACTAGATCTTTCCCTTAAACCCCGGCTTGGTTATTTATTATTAATGTCAAACAAGCATGTAGGTGTGCAAAACATATCAAGAATAACATAGCATGATCATGTGGCAAGTTCAAGTTTCAAGATAAACATGTACAAGTCCAAGATAACTCACAAAAGAATAAAATAACCAAATCTCAAGTTTAGGACAGCAAGACCATACTGTAGCAAAACTGAAAATCTCATTGTTATAAACATGCAAATCTGAATCCGTCGAAATGTTTAGAAAATAAACTCCCAACCGAATCCAGCGAGTATAAATAAGTCATATAGTATTTCACAAAAACTTAACTCAAAACTGATTTGAATTCAGAAATTAGGTTCAGCCAGAAATCAGTAAATCAAATTCTCATTCAGGAAAACAGCATCAAAACTCAATAAATAAATCCACGAAAAATTTGGGGTATTCCCCTATCTATCTAGTATCAAAATATAAGGTTTCATAATTTTCCAGTGAAATTAGATCAGTCATCAAAAATCAGAAAACATCAAAAAACGACAGTTTGGCAAATCTGGAATTCCCAAAAATGTTGTACGAAAACTATAATATCTGGCAAACAGTGAAACGAAATCCAAATCCGCCAAAAGGAGATGAAAATAGATAGAATAAGCTAACTTTTATATTTCACAAACATTTTTCATACAGTAACAGAAAATAGGGTAAAAAATACAAATCTTTACAGAACAGCGAGCAAAATACAGCAAGTATAGCTTTCATAAACCAACATGAAATGGTGTATAAAACTCATCAATAAAATCCATCAAAATTCTGGGTAATCCCTAAGTAGATATAGAAAATCTGACCAAAGTTTCAGATCAAAATAATATATGTAGCACAGGTATCAAAATAATTTAATCATCAAAATCATCAAGAAACGAAATCTAGAAACGAATTACACCTCTGTAGTAAAACAGTCATATCTCACACATACAAAAACGAAATCGAGTAAGGTCAGAGGGGTTGGAAAGAAGACAAAATCCTCTACAAATCATGTTTTATACTCAAATTAAGATTCTGACCTTAATATTGTCTAAATTACTGATCAAGACAGATTATCGGCAAAATACAGAATTTCGTCAAAAACTAAAATCAACATAGATCCAATGAAACTTGATCTAAATACAACCAAACATGAAATCGAGTCTACCAAGTTTCCAAACAACATGAAATAGGGTATACAACATGTCCACAACAAGTATCTCACATGCGTTTCTCAAGCACACGAGTTCTCATAACTGTTTCACATATACATCATATCAAGAACAGCCAAAACCTAGGGTTGTTTCATGTCAAATTTTGTGTCGTGATTCAACTATGGTGAAGCACTATAGAGACAATATCAACAAGGGGTTTCACACACAATTGTCGCTAGAACCCAACTACACTACAAACGATATTTTTGACTTGTATCATACAAAAGTTGAGTACAAGTTACTTGCCTTAACTGAAGACGAAACCGACAAAAAATCAAGAATAACGAGAACGGATCCCGGTAATGAACAAAACCCACGAACGAAAATTCACGATCCAAAGTAATCACGAATCACACACGCAAAAACCCACTTGCATGTGCGAAGCAACAAGAGAGCGAGAGAGATCAATCGGGAGAGAGAGAGAACCGAGGAAATAAAATGGTGACGGCTAAGTAGAGTATATGGCTGCTTGGAGGGGGGAGGTAGTATATATATATGGGGCTTAGGGTTCGGATGGTAGATGACGGCGGAAGTAAAGAAGGGGTGCAAGGTGGGTCGGGTCTGCATGTGTAGTACACAGGGAGGGGTTCATATTAGGTAGGTAATTAGGAGCAGGTTAATAATTAAGTGGTGAGGTGAAACTGGGTATAGTTGGTGCTTAGTGACTAGGATTAATATAATAGTATTGGTATAAAAAAAACAGGGTATTAAAGTTAAGTCTTTAGGCTATTAGGGATAAAGGGAAAATGGGTTTTGTTAAAAATCCAATAAGAAATAGGATATTGGATATTAAAATCAAAATAAAATAATATAAGAAATATAAATATACAATTTAGGATTAAAAAAAATACCAGTAATAATAATAATACTGAGAACAATAATAATGATAAAAAAATGATAAAAATAATAACAGTATTAATAATAAAAATCGAAATCAAAGTAATAATAGCCAAAATAAGATTTGCATTACAATATAGATCATAGAAAATAGTTACAATAAAATTATTGGTCGAAAACAGATTTTGATGGGAGATCCAACAATACATTTGACAAAAGAATTTGAAAACTGAAAAAAAAATAATTTGCGAAAATATAATATACAGGAAACACACAAAAATACATTTTTGGGAAAACAGGGGTTACACATACTCATGTTTTTCTCTTACTTTCATCACATCTTCACTATGTATATAGTCCTTAATTTAATTGAATCATGAACAAAATCAATCCTTTCGGTTTAGCACTCCTACTATACTGGTCTTCATCAATCATTTCTCATGACCGAAATTTTGGTCATTTCATTTCAAATTTCATCTCAACATCTCTTTTATTGCCGGTATAAGGCTTAGCCACACCCTATTTCTTAATTTCAACTCATAATTGCAACATCGAGTTTTTCATACTCAAAAGGTCTTTTTCATGATTAACAATCATTTCATTTCATGTTCATAGCACTTGTATATTAATGTTCTTTCATAATTTCATCAAGTCATTCAATTTCAATTTCATGTGCAATATCATGCATAAAGAAATAAATTCAATATGTCATACTCAAATAGTTTATTCTTTCCTAATCTTATTTTAATCAACACTAATTTCATTTGATTCTCATACTAATGTTCGTTTCATTTATTTAATTCAAAGGTCACAAAGTCATATTTTCATTCATAAACAATACTTGATTTAACAATGAGAGTCCATATATAGCACATTTAAATTTTCTTTCTTTCAAAAATTATCCTATATCACTCAGTATAATTTCTCATAAAATAGGTTACTTTTATAATTCTCAAAAATGCAAATTTCCATGGAATTTAACCCAATTTTCAACTCTAACTCAGTTTTATTTTGTCTAAAAGGTGCACAAATATTTTTCACAGATCTACATATTTTCAGAATAATTTTAGAATTTTTTTTTTTGGATTTTAAAAGTCAAGAAATCAATTTTAAAACTCAAAAAAATCAAAAATTTTAAACCTACCGAAAGCCAGATTCAAACCTGCGACCTGAGCCTAGTCAACCGCCACCGAAAGCCAAATGGGCTAAAGCACCAATGTGTTAAGAGCAGGGGTTTTAATAATGTAAGCTTTGTTTTCGAGTTTTTGGGTTTTTATTCAAAACTGAAATTAAAAAGCAGGACTTGGATTTCGAACCCGAGACCCCTAGGTCAGTCCACGGCTACAGTAAATGCCACCGCACCGCTAACCACTTGGTCTAAGGGACCATATTGTCTCAGAAAGAGTTGGGTTGTTTATAACCCAGTTCTCTGTTCATTTCTAAATTTCATAATTCTCAAAACAATTTTGTTTCTTTTTCTTCTCTTTTGAAAGCAAAATTTTTCAGATTATAACATACATAAAATTACAGTATACCAGTATTTTTATAATTATTATTTACTTTATAAAACATGCATTTTGGTCCTACATTATGTTCTATGTCCATAATTTCGACATTGAGAAAAATATATCAAATTTCTTCATAATTTAGAGTTAGGTTTCCACAAACTACTATATTCCTTTGTTCTTTTACTCATTAACAACCTACAATATCTAAGATACAATTTTCTCATCTTTCTACAACAATGAAACTTTATTTTAGACAATCAACTACACATGAAGCATTTAATCAACTATTTATCGCATTAGCACAAATTTCATCATAGAACTTAATTCAAAATATATAGTATGACAATATGATAATTTCTAGCACTTAAATTCACAATTTATCAACTAGCAAGCATTTTATCAAACATTCTCTAAATTACCATTCCATTAAGCAGCCATGGGTCCAATTTCACCTAGTCGCTTCTTAATAATTTTATCAAATCATCCTTAGCATGGTATCTAGATTTAGAAGCATGAGAAACACCCACCTATTTGGAGAAAATGAAAATGAAAGCTCCTAGAGTGCAAGAAAGTGGCATTCTCCTCCTAGAATGTATTGCAATTTGCCTTCTCCTCCTTGTTTGTATGGAACCCGAGCCTCCCAATGCTCCTTGGATGCTAGGCGACCTCATCTTGGTTGGAACACACACAAATGCACACTCACTAATACTTCTCAATCTTTTAGTCTTTTCTCTTTTAATAATTTGTAGTGTATAAATGAGAAGAAACTAGGGGTATTTATACACTTTTAGGATTGGAATGAATGGATAGAATTCAATCAAGGAGTTAGAGATCAAGGATCAAGATGAAAAGGAAAGTTGTAGTAACTTCCATGATCTCATAACCACCCCTCAACACAACTCCACTCCCCCACTCTTCTCTAGACACCATCCGGCCACCCTTCGGTGTGCAATGCACACACAAGTGCATGCACGTGTCCCAACTAGTGTCCCCTATTAAAAGTTGTACATTATAAATTTATTAATTGTCTACTAATTGTGTCGACATGACAAGTCATGACAATTGAAAAGTTAATTAATTTATGGGCTTCAAAATAGTGAGCTTTTAGACCCATGGGTCAAAATAAAAATATTTAATTAATTAGGTTGGGCTTAATTTAGAAAAACAAGCTTAGGCTTTTTAAAATAGGCTTCACAAAAATAAAGAGAATGAAAGAAAACAATTGTTTGTTCATGTTATAGAAAATAATTTTATAGGACAAAATTTATACAAAAATTTTGTACGTGCACAACGCGTAAAATTAATAATTTCTCATTTAATAAAATTTAGGGTATTACAACACTCCCTCCTTAGAATAGTTCCGTCCCCGGAACTAGAATTAAAGGATGAGAAAACAAAACACAATAAAAAGAAAGAAAAGAAAATACAAATCAAGCAAAGAGCTCAGGATGATCCTTCATCATCATCTTCTCAGATTCCCAAGTAGCCTCTTCAACCAACTAGTTTCTCCAGACTACCTTGACCATCGGTATCGTCTTTTCCTCAAGGCTTTCTCCCGATGATCCACAATCTCAACTGGGAGCTCAATGTAACTCAGATTCAACGGCAAACCCTCCGATACTTTGGGCAAATGATGATTCGGATCTGGAATATAACCTCTCAGCATAGACACATGAAAGACATTGTGCACTTGAGACAACTCTTCCGGTAACTCAAGCTGGTAAGCAGTTTTCCTGATCCTTTTCAATATCTTATATGGGCCTATGAACCTCAGAGCTAACTTTCCACCTTTGCCAAATCGGATCACAACTTTACTGGACGATACCTTCAGAAAGACAAAGTCACCAACTTCAAACTCAAGGTCCCTTCTCCGGTTGTCTGCATAGCTCTTCTGCCTACTCTGAGCATCCACCAACCTCTTCCTGGTCAGATCAACCTTTTCAGAGGTCTGTTGTACAATCTCAGGCCCAAACATCTGACGCTCCCCAACTTCGAACCAACAAACTGGCGTTCGGCACTTCCTGCCATACAAATCTTTATACGGCGCCATCTCAATAGTATTCTGAAAACTGTTGTTGTAGGCAAACTCCACCAGAGCTAGATGCCTTTTCCAACTGCCTCCAAAGTCTAGTACACAGCATCGAAGCATATCCTCGAGAATATAATTGACTCTCTCGGTCTGCCCATCGGTCTACAAATGAAAAGCAGTGCTAAAATCCGTCTTGGTACCCAAAGCTGTCTGAAGATTCCTCCAGAAATGCAAAGTAAACCACGCATCTCGATCAAACACAATGGTTAAAGGAACACCATGAAGCCTGACGATCTCGCCAACATACATCTCATCTAACTTGTCCATCGAAGCAGTGAGTTTCATTGCAAAGAAATGAGCGGACTTGGTTAGTCAATCGACTACAACCCAAATCGCATCATTGCCCTTTGAAATCTTGGGGAAGCCCGTGATGAAATCCATACTGATGTTATCCTACTTCCATTCCGGAATAGGTAACGGTTGTAATAGACCTCTGGGTTTCTGATTCTCAGCTTTGACTTGCTGAGAAATCTCACACATTGACACAAATTCAGCCACATCCTGCTTCAAACCTGACCACCAGAAATGCTGTTTAATGTCCTTGTACATCTTAGTACTCCCAGGATGTACTAACAAAAGAGTAACATGTAACTCTTGAAGAATACTTTCTTTCAAGTCCGACTGATCCGTAACACACAACCTCTCTCCAAACCACAGCACTTCATCCCTGATTTGAACTTTGGGCAACCTACCTGCAACAACCTGCACCTTCATCTTCAGAATATTAGCAGCTTCCTTCTGACTTGCAATAATCCTTTCATTCAGCGTAGGCTGAAGCCTCAACTGAGCTAAGGATACTCCCAAGCCTTGCAAAACAACTTCAATGCCAGCCCGATCTAATTCCTCTACCGGATGCTTCTGATTCGTAATCAAACTGGCCAAACTACTCTTGCGGCTAAGTGCATCAGCAACAACATTAGCCTTCCCAGGATGATACTTGATCTCAAGATGCATGTCCTCAAGCACTTCCAACCATCTCCACTGCCTCAGATTTAGATCCTTCTGCTGATAGATGTATTTCAGGCTCTTGTGGTCCGTGTACATGTTCAGTTTCTCACAGTACACATAGTGTCGCCATTGCTTTAAGACGAAGATAATCGCAGCTAACTCCAGATCATGAGTCAGATAATTATTCTCATGCGGTCATAGTTGCCTCGACCCATAAGCAATCACTTTTCCTTCTTGCATTAAGACACAACCAAACCCACGATGTGAAGCATCGTTGTAAACATCATACTCAACACTTGCTCTAGGCAACGCCAAAATAGGTGCGGTAGTCAGCTTCTCTTTCAACTCCTGAAAGCTTGCCTTGCACTGCTCAGTCCACTTGAAATTCACATTCTTCTTGGTCAAACCAGTGAGCGGCACGGCTAACTTAGCATAACCCTGAATGAATCTCCTGTAGTATCCTGTCAATCCAAGGAAACTCATAATTTCCTTCACTATAGTAGGCATTGCCCAATCTGTCACTGCCTCTATCTTCTGAGGATCAGTTGTCACTCCCTCCTTAGAAAGGATGTGACCTAGGAATGCCACTTCAGCTTTCCAGAAATCGCACTTGGATAACTCGGCATACAACTCCTGCTCTTCCAGCTTCTTCAAAACTGCTGCCAGATGCTATGTATGCTCCTCCTCCGACTTGGAGTACACCTCATCAGCGTCAGCTTCAGTTAAGGCAAATACTCGCCCCTGCTGGTACGGCTTCTTTCCGGCCTACTGAGTTGGTCCATTACGGACGACATCCTGCAGCTTGGGGTAATAAGACTTGTAGTGGCATGTCTCTCCACAGTTGAAGAAAGTCAAAGAAGGTCTCACCCAAGTATTCTCGGGTCTTCCTGCCACATGAACAGCGTTCGACCCTGCAGGCTAGAACCTTTGAGTCGGCAGCTGTCCCTTGATATTTCCAGCAACTGCGGGCCTCTTCCCCACATTTCAGTTGTTCCTCCGATTATGAACAGCGTGGAACTGCTCCATGTCCGCCTCCGTGGCTGCCGCTCAATTGACTAGCATGTCAAACCTCCTAATACCGAGGGGTATCATCCTGGATCTCAGACTTGGCCTCAGCCCATGCTCGAACTTTCGAGCCTTCTTCGCCTTGTCCATCACTAGTTCAGGCGCATACCTAGAGAGCTAAGTGAATCTTATCTCATACTCCCTAACCGACATGCCGCCCTGCTGCCATGCCAGAAACTCCATGGCCTTCTTCTCCTGGACGTTTGATGGAAAATAATGACTGCAGAATTCATCCAAGAATTCCTTCCAGCCAAGGACAATATATCCCATCATCCGCTTCATCGACTGCCACCATACAGCTGCATCCTTCTCGAATGGCAGCACAGCCAACTTCACCTTGCTGCCCTCCGGAGTCTCCTAGACTTCGAAGATAGTCTCTACCTGTCGGATCCAATTGTCAGCCGTGTCAGGGTCTGACTTCCCCTCAAACACCGGTGGTTTTATCCGCTTGAATGATTCCACGAGTTTGATTACTCGGGTACTGGATTTGCAGGCACCCTTCCCTGGTTCTGATTCATGGCAACGGTATTGAGTGTCTGATAGACTCTCGCTAGTTCCGTTTCCAAGTCCATACCTTTTCCGTTTCGAGCTCCTCTTCTAGCCATATTCTGATGCAAAAGATTCATTAAATTCGAAGTATAAACAAAAATTTTAAATCAACTTGCATTTCATTGAATTTCAAACTTTATACATTCGAATTTAAAACATTTCTGACCTCAAATGAAAGTAGTAAGAAGATACAACAGACTAGTTCCTACGGTTTCTTTTGGCTTCTCGAAGCACTTTTCGTAGTTCCGCCACTTCTTCCTTCAGTACATCGTACATGTTTTTTCTCCTCTCGAGTTCCCAAACACGATGAGTGAGAGTTGCAATGCTCTCCTTGCTCTTCGCACACTATGCCTACAGCAGCTCCACTGTCTCCCTCTGAGTCTCTACGTGCCTTTGAAAAGAGACAATGAGACTACTCGGAACTGGTTCTTCCTCGTCGGAGGAATCATCAGATGAATTTGGAGGTGGAGTGATCTCTCTGGACTCAGGCCATTCCTCTTCAAATTCTTCAGGATCCTCTTCGTTTGAATCAGCTTACTCGGGGTAGTAATCCTCCTCAACTATGTGCCAATCGTCACCTCCAGCTGGGTCGAAGTGGTCCGCCATCTTAGAGAAAGGAGAAGAAGAAGCATAAATCATAGAGCAACACAAATGTAAGTGACTTATATTTAAATCTCTAAACTCAACACACGCTCTAATGTCCACTTCTAGGGTATCGTTCCTTATAAATTGTACTACTTTGAAGCGTGGCTCTGATACCACCCTGTAACACCCCGAATTCCAAAACAGGCTGAATTCGAGTTCCACGGGATCTTTTCACTTCACTTCATACAATTTTACAAGGAAATTAAAACTTTATTTTACATCAGAGTTACATTAACATTAACATTCATACAGTGTAAGCAATTTTTACAATAATTATACAAATGAAATACAACAACACTTGAATAATCTTTCAGCATCAATTCCTCCTTAGTTTGTTTCATGTGCTTTACCCTACATAGAAACTGTGGGCACGTCAGTTCATTCAACTGACAAAATATTATACACGGCCATCCTCTTTATGTCGAAAAATAGTATAACGATTCTCAACACTTAACAAACCACAAATTTGTCCACAAACAAAGCTAAGTGGACTATCCTATTGATGTCATGTTGTGAATGTGCAATTAGTCCTTAATGCAATTATTTATGTTATATGACACTAATGCGCACTTGTTCAGAGTCTATGCAGTCCATACTACATAGGTCCGAGGGCAAGCCCTTAACCGTTCTTCATCTTGTAGGGTTCAATCCCTCGCCAAGACTTAATCTACTACTGTAACTATGGTAAGTAACCTAGATGTTCTATGACCTACGAACTCACGTCTAGGCACCCTGGAGAGAATCCCAACGCACTGTCACATGACTCATCATGCAGGCATCCTGTGGTAATTCACCTCCTACCATGGACATGACACCACCAGCAGTCACCAAACACCCCACGAGCGTCGTCACCGGGACAGTACTCTGGAGCAGTATCCACGTCCTACTCATGACGCATCATGGGATATCCTGTGAATACTCTCACGCTGCCGACCAATGGCCCTCATACTCATATTTTTCACTTACTCTCATCACATCTTCAACTATGTATCTAGTCCTTAATTTAATTGAATCATGAACAAAATCAATCCCTTAGGGTTAGCACTCCCACTATACCGGTCTTAATCAATCATTTCTCATTACCCAACTCTTGGTATTTTCATTTCAAATTTCATCTCAACATCTCTTTTATTGCTGCTATAAGGCTTAGCCACACCCTAGTTCTTAATTTCAACTCATAATTGCAACATCGAGTTTTTCATACTCAAAAGGTCTTTTTCATGATTAACAATAATTTTATTTCATGTTCATAGCACTTGTATATTCATGTTCTTTCATAATTTCATCAAGTCATTCAATTTCAATTTCATGTGCAATATCATGCATAAACAAATAAATTCAACATGTCATACTCAAATAGTTTATTCTTTCCACGTAACTTTCTTAATCTTATTTTAATCAACACTAATTTCATTTGATTCTCATACTAATGTTCATTTCATTTATTTCATTCAAAAGTCACAAAGTCATATTTTCATTCATAAACAATACTTGATTTAACAATGAGAGTCCATAGATAGCACATTTAAATTTTTTTCCTTTCAAAAATTATCCTTTATCACTTAGTATAATTTCTCATAAAATAGGTTACTTTTATAATTCTCAAAAATGCAAATTTCCATGGAATTTTACCCAATTTTCTCCTCTAACTCACTTTTATTTTGTCTAAATAGTGCACAAATATTTTTAACAGATCTACATATTTTTAGAATAATTGTAGTATTTTTTTTTGGGGGATTTTTAATAGTCAAGAATTCAATTTTAAAACTCAAAAAAATGAAAAATTTTCAACCTGCCGAAAGCCAGATTCGAACCTGCGACCTGAGCCTAGTCAACTGCCACCGAAAGCCAAATGGGCTAAGGCGCCAATGCATTAAGAGCAGGGGTTTTAATAAGGTAAGCTTTGTTTTCGGGTTTTTGGGTTTTTATTAAAAACCGAAATTAAAAGGCAGGACTTAGGTTTCGAACCCGAGACCCCTAGATCAGTCCACGGCTACAGTAAATGCCACTGCACCGCTAACCACTTGGTCTAAGGGACCATATTGTCTCAAAAGGATTTGGGTTGTTTATAACCCAGTTCTCTGTTCATTTCTAAATTTCATAATTCTCAAAATAAATTTCTTTCTTTTTCTTCTCTTTTGAAAGCAAAATTTTTCAGATTATAACATGCATAAAATTACAGTATACTAGTATTTTATAATTATTATTTACTTTATAAAACATGCATTTTGGTCCTACATTATGTTCTATGTCCATAATTTCGACATTGAGAACAATATATCATATTTCTTCATAATTTAGAGTTAGATTTCCACAAACTACTATATTCCTTTGTTCTTTTACTCATTAACAACCTACAATATTTAAGATACAATTTTCTCATCTTTCTACAACAACGAAACTTTATTTTAGACAATCAACTACACATGAAGCATTTAATCAACTATTTGTCTCATAAGCACAAATTTCATCATAGAACTTAATTCAAAATATATAGTATGACAATATGATAATTTGTAGCACTTAAATTCACAATTTATCAACTAGCAAGCATTTTATCAAACATTCTCTAAATTACCATTCCATCTCTAATTAAGCAGACATGGGTCCAATTTCACCTAGTCGCTTCTTAATAATTTTATCAAATCATCCCTAGCATGGTATTTAGATTTAGAAGGATGAGAAAGACCCACCTATTTGGAGAAAATGAAAATGAAAGCTCCTATAGTGCAAGAAAGTGGCCTTCTCCTCCAAGAATGAATTGCAATTTGCCTTCTCCTCCTTGTTTGTATGGAACCCGAGCCTCCCTATGCTCCTTGGATGCTAGGCGGCCTCATCTTGGTTGGAGCACACACAAATGCACACTCACTAATACTTCTCAATCTTTTCTCACTTAGTCTTTTCTCTTTTAATAATTTGTAGTGTATAAATGAGAAGAAACTAAGGGTATTTATACACTTTTAGGATGAGAATGAATGGATAGGATTCAATCAAGGAGTTAGAGATCAAGGATCAAGATGAAAAGGAAAGTTGTAGTAACTTCCATGATCTCATAACCACTCCCCCACTCTTCTCTAGCCACCATCCGGCATCCCTTGGGTGTGCAATGCACACACAAGTGCATGCACGAGTCCCAACTAGAGTCTCCTATTAAAAGTTGTACATTATAAATTTTTTAAATGTCTGCTAATTAAGTCTACATGACAAGTCATGACAATTAAAAGGGTAATTAATTTATGGGCTTCAAAATAGTGGGCTTTTAGACTCATGGGTCAAAATAAAATATTTAATTAATTAGGTTGGGCTTTGTTTAGAAAAACAAGCTTAGGCTTTTTAAAATAGGCTTAAAAAAAATAAAGAGATTGAAAGAAAACAATTGTTTGTTCATGTTATAGAAAATAATTTTATAAGAAAATATTTATATAAAAAATTGTGCGTGCACAACACATAAAATCAATAATTTCTCATTTAATAAAATTTAGGGTATTACAGTTTACTTTGTGACAAGTGTGTGCTTTCAAAATAAGAGAAATTGATGTATCATATCCTTGCATCAGTTGAATGAACTGACGTGCCCATTGTTTCTATGCAGAATAGAGTGAATGAAAAAGACTAAGGAAGAATTGATGCTTAAAGAATTATTCAAGTGTTGTTTTATTTCATTCATGTAATTGTTGTAATTTTGTTTCTGCTGTTAAAATGTAACTCTGATGTAATAAGAGTTTTTAATTCCTTGTAAAATTGTACGAAGTGAAGTATAAAGATCCTGTGGAACTTCGAATTCGGTCTTATTTGGAATTCGGGGTGTTACACTTATACAAGCTTCATTTTGATATTTTGATTTTGGAAAACTTTATTTTTATTTAGGGGATGTGTGACTGTGTGTGTGACAAGGCTTTTACAAGAAATCTAAGACACTAATATTACAAACAAAATTACAAGACACATGTTCATTTAATAAAACACTTTTAAAGCTCTTGAGAAGTGATCTTGAGTCTTGATCTTGTCTTTGTGGCTTGATATGGAACTTTTAGAAGCCTTCATTATATTATTTCCTTGAACACTTTTGGTACACACTACAAAAGATATGTAAGATAGAACAATTGTGTATTGTGTTGTAGTCATCAAAATGAGGAATCTACAACATCAACTTGCAGTATCACCCTAGTGAAGTGAACCTTTGTGCCTGATGCTTTGAGTAGGCGGCCTGCTACTATGTTCCTCACCCAGCAAAAGGAAGTGTTGGAGGATATGAGGAGGCTGGAACTGAATGTGATTCTCCCCAGTTCAGCACATCAGTGTATGGTGATGAAGTTGCATTCTTCACTAATAAAGCAGATCAAGGAGGCACATGCTGGTGACCTGCAGTTGCAGGAATTCCCGAGTGAAGTGGAAGCTGGACTAAGAAATGAATTGGTCATTCATTCTGACGGGTCACTTTGTTTTGGAGCTAGGTTGTGTGTACCTAGGGGTGAAGTTAGGTAGAAGCTCCTTTCAGAAGCTTATTGTTCACCCTACTCTATTCATCCTAGAGGTACGAAGATGTACAGGGATCTGAAGCAATATTTTTTGTGGCATGTTATGAAGAGAACCGTAGCGAGATTTGGATCTCAGTGTTTAATATGTCAGCAAGTCAAGGCAGAGCATCAGAGGACCGCTAGACTTCTTCAACCTCTTCCGATCCCAGAATAGAAATGGGAGAATATCACTATGGATTTTGTGGCGACACTACTAAGGAGCTGCAAAGGACACAATGCTATTTGGGTAATAGTGGACCGTTTGACGAAGAGTGCTCGTTTCATCCCTTTCCGAGTGGGTAAGTCCACCGAGAGCCTGGTAGAGAAGTACATACATGAAGCTGAGACTACATGGTGTTCCTGTCAGCATCATATCGGATAGAGATACGAGGTTCATATCTTAATTTTGGGAGAGTCTTCAGAGGAGCTTGGGTACTAAGTTGAGCTACAGCACTGCATTTCGTCCATAGACAGACGGGCAATCCGAAGGAACGATCCAGACTTTCGAGGACATGTTGAGGACTTGTGTTCTTCAGTTTGGAGGATCTTGGGAGGATCACCTACACTTTGTTGAGTTCTCATACAAAAATAGCTACCAGGCGAGTCTCAAGGCAGCTCCGTATGGGTGCTTTATGGCCGGAAGTGTAGATTGCCGGTCTGTTGGGATGATATCGGCGAGAGGAAGCTTTTGGGGCCTGAGTTGATCACAAGGAATGTTGATGTAGTGGCTCAGATCAGGAAGCACATGCAAGCAGCTCAGGACAAGCAGAAGAAGTGGGATGACTGTCGTCGAAGGCCTTTAAAGTTTGTGGCAGGCGATCATGTCTTCCTCAAGGTATTGCCATGGAGAGGTGTTATCCGATTTGGAGGAGGGCGCAAGCTGATTCCTCGGTTCATTGATCCATTCGATACTGTAGAATGAGTGGGAAAGGTAGCCTACAGGTTTGCGCTGCCACCAGCTTTATCAGGTGTCCATGAGGTATTCCATGTCTCTAAGCTTAGAAAGTACATCATGGATGACAGTCATGTGTTTGAATACTCAGAGTTGTCCGTGAGACCAGACTTATCATGTGAAGTCCAACCAATCTCTATCTTGGACAGGCATGTGAAAGTCCTGAAGAATAAGGTGATCAAGCTTGATCGTGTCTCTTGGAATCCTCACTCGCCCGGTGAGTCGACTTGGGAACATGAGGAGGTGATTCAGAATAAGTTCCCTCATCTCTTTGAGTAGTTGTTTGGTTTTTGTCGTTTTGTTTTTTGGGGTTGCCCTATGTACAACTTGAATGAATTTCGAGGACGAAATTCTTCTTGTAAAGTGAGTAGGAATTGTAACCCCTATTTCTATTTTTCTTTTTTTTGGATCTTTATTTGTAATTCTTCTTCATAATTTGTATTTGGTTTTATTTTAATATTAAATCTTGCTACCCCCTTGGACTCATTATTCTCTTTTGATCATCTGTATTCTTTTGGCTTGAACCCTAAAATTTTGGTGCACTGCTATTCTTATTCTTTTGTGTTTTGGGTTTATTTTAATCCATTATATTCATATCTTCATTACTAATATTATTTATTTTCTTATTGGATCCTAAACCCATACCGTATAACCCATTAACCGGCAACCCAAACACAACATTCTATATACCCTATAAATCCCAACTGAACCCTAATTAATCTTAATCCCCCATCCTAATCTCTCTCCCGATGCTAATCTTCGTCTTCCTCTGTTTCTGTAACACCCCGGCTCGAAAACAGCGATTTTCCTAACAATTGCCCACCACAAGCTTGGCTCATAAAAGGTGCTATAGCTGATTGGTGACCTCTAATCACAGGTAATTTTATATATACATTTAATTAATCTATCAATAATTCGATACGGGATCAATAATCCCCAACCAAAGCTTCTTTTCGCGAGCTCACGTTAGCCAAGACCCCAACCCGGGGCCCCACTGCCAGCTCACACAGACCCCCTTCTCTCACCTGGGTCCCAACTGTGACCCCCTCCACGTCAACCATGAGAGGTGCAAAGCAAGCAGCAGCATCTGCTACTCTTTCACTGGGCCCCCCATGTGCAACAATTCCGCACACTAACCCCTATAAAGATTTTCTATAGGACGTCCTCTTGATTATATATATATATATATATATATATATATATATATATATATGAAAATCTTCTATTGTGCACCACCCCTCCGTGTGCACTCGGCCTTCCCGCCTTCGTATCGACGATCCGAACAGTTCGCATTGATCTACACATCTAAATTAGTCTAAATTTGTAAAATCAAATCTTTTGAAATTCATTTGCCCATCCATCATGTGACTATAAAAAACCATGTTTTTCAGCCATACGATTTTGTAACACTTCAATGGATGGGCAAATGAATTTCAAAAGATTTGAATTTACACATTTAGCCTAATTTAGATGTGTAGATCAATGTAGATGGTTCGGATCGTCAATACGAAGGCGAAAAGGCCGAGTACACATGCCGTGTGCACCATAGGTGGTGCACAACGGAAGACTTCCCTATATATATATATATATATATATATATATATATATATATATATATTCGTAACACGGGGTGTTACACACACCCCCCTTAAGAATTCAGCGTCCTCGCTGAAGCCGAGAACATGCAACGTAGCGCAGGATCCTCCTTTCTTGCCAATGTGGAGTGGCGTACCCCTGATTCAGTTAAATCTTAGCGTACTGCCCCTGCCTACACTGCCAACGTACTGACCACGACTCCCTCTCAGAAATACAATACACACCCCACTCTTACCCACATTGGTGTCAGAGTCGGCTTTGATACCATTTTGTAACACCACGGCCCAAAACAGTGATTTTTCTAACAACTGTTGACCACAGGCTTGCCTCATAAATGGTGCTATAGCTGATTGGTGATCTCTAATCCCAGACAATTTTATACATACATTTAATCAACCTTTCAAACCTTCGATATGGGATCAATAATCCTCATCCGAAGCTTCTTTTCGCGAGCTGACGTCAGCAAAGAGCCTAACATGGGGCCTTACTATCAGCTTGCACAGATCCCCTTCTCTTACATGGGTCCCACCTCTGACCCCCTCCATGTCAGCCATGAGCGGCGCAAAGCAAGCAACAACATCTGCTGCTCTTTTACTGGGCCCCCCATGTGCAACAATTCCACACACTATCCTCCATAGAGATTTACTATAGGACGACCTCCTGATTAATTATATATATATATATATATATATATATATATATATATATATATATATATATATATATTCTTAACACGGGGTGTTACACCATTTTGTAACACCCCGACCCGAAACAATGATTTTTCTAACAACTGCCCACCACAGGCTTGCCTCATAAGAGGTGCTAGAGCTGATTGGTGACCTCTAATCCCATCCAACTTTATATATACATTTAATTAATCTGTCAAACCTTCGATATGGGATCAATAATCCCCATCCAAAGCTTCTTTTCGCGAGCTGACGCCAGCCAAGACCCCAACCTGGGCCCCCTCTTCCAGCTCGCATAGACCCCCTTCTCTCACTTGTGTCCCACCTCTGACCCCCTCCACGTCAGCCATGAGCGGCGCAAAGCAAGCAGCAGCATCTGTTGCTCTTTCACTGGGCCCCCCATGTGCAACCATTCCACACACTATCCCCTATAGAGATTTTCTATAGGACGACCTCCTGATTAATTATATATATAGTCTTAACACTATGTGTTACACCCCCCCATTAAGAATTCAGCGTCCTCGCTGAAGCCGGGAACATGCAACATCGCGCAGGATCCTCCTTTCAAGCCCATCCCCTGATTCATTCAAATCTTAGTGTACTTCCCCTCGCTGCACTGCAAGCGTACTGACCACAACTCCCTCTCAGGTATACAAGACACACCCACTCTTACCCACATCGGTGTCGAAAGCCGGCTCTGATACCATTTTGTAACACTTCGGCCCGAAACAATAATTTTTCTAATAACTGCCCACCACAGGCTTACCGCATAAAAGGTGCTATAGTTGATTGGTGACTTCTAATCCCAGGAAATTTTATATATACATTTAATTAATCTTTCAAACCTTTGATATGGGACCAATAATCCCCATCCGAAGCTTCTTTTTGCGAGCTGACGTCAGCCAAGATCCCAACCAGGGGTCCCACCGCGAGCTCGCACAGACCCCCTTCTCTCACTTGGGTCCCACCTCTAACCCCCTCCACATCAGCCATGAGCAGCGCAAAGCAAGTAGCAGCATTTGCTGCTATTTCATTAGGCCCCCCATGTGCAACAATTCCACACACTATCCCCTACAGAGATTTTCTATTGGATGACCTCCTGATTAATTTTATATATATATATATATATATATATATATATATATATATATATATATATATATATATATATATATATATATATATATATATATATATATATATATATATCTTAACACGGGGTGTTACAGTTTCCTTTTTCCGAAACCCATCCCCGCACCGCCGTCAACCTCCCGTCCTTCGTTGCTCCGACCACTGCTCCACCTCCATCCTCGTCGTCATCCTCATCCTCGACCTCGCATCCGCCATCGAATGTCCCGCTCATCCTCCCTCGTTGCCAGCTCCCTCGACCCCGCAACCACGATCGACTGCACCATCCACCTCGACCTCTGCCGTCCCTATCCCTCTCACCTCTTCTCCTTGCCCCCGCTTATCGACCACATTGATCTTTCTTCCACCCCAAGCACCATGGAATCTTGCATCCCTTATCACCATCCTCGTCGCCTCATCTCTGTAGCACTGCCCTCGTCAACTCCTGCCACCTACACAACCAACCCTCTACTGCACCGCCCACCATCAACCACCACCCATCGAATCATGCCTTTACTGCCCATCGAATCATGCCTTTACTACCCATCGCCACTGATGATAAGACCCTGCCTTACTGCTGCCTCTTTTAATTGTTTTCGACCTTGTTGTGTTGCTTATTACGTGCTTTGCATGTGTTGCTATTGTCGTCTCTTGCACGTGTGTTGGTCGTATGTAGTTTGCACGTGTTGTTGCCGTCAGGATCCTTATCCTGCTATTCTTTCATGTTCAAAGTCGTCATCTTTAAGGAAAGTTTCTCTTGAACTGGTTTTATTTTTCTTGTTGAAGAATTTTCTTTGATCTCCATCAGTTGCTCCCCTTTTAATTATCATATTTGTTTGAACCATTCAAAGAGACAATTACGGATTCATCGGCAAAACCAAGTAGTAGTCCTCTTTTCGTGTCGTTTCCCTTAATTCAAACCCAGCTTGTATATAGTCACTTGCATACACGACATGAATACTTTGATTCGAACATGTATATAGACATTGATGATTGAATGTTTTTCGTTTGAATGTGTTGATCATGCTATGTTGATAATAATTTATCTCATCAATAGTAGTATTCCACCCTAAAGATTGACTATGAGTTTCTATAATTTTTGCTTCGAAATCATATGCTTACTCGGTTATTCTGTTGACTTTTTAATAATAACCTACTTGCTGGTCTGTTGTTTGTTCTTTGTTGATTTGAGTTTCGACCTAGTTTCCGTAGTAATTTAATAAAACTTTGTGAACATCATCTGTAGATTTTTGAACCAAATTTTCAGATCTTTTTACAGAACTAGATTATGATTTACGAACTGTACGATATCATATTTTAGTACTGCTTGTTTTCAATTTCTAGATTTTTGTCCAGAGATACATCAACTTGATTTTATATTAAAATAAAATGCTAAAAACATAATTAGAACTTGAAATTTTATATTATGTTACTAGACATGACTGGGAATCACCTTATTATTTTTGTAATATTATTTGATAATATTTTAGACCTTTTATAAATATGAAAACATGACTCTAGGTTGCTGATTAGAACACTAGTTCAGTAAAGAACATAATTTTTGACCTATCTAAAGATCATATGAATTACAACTCATTTAATAAGAATTATAGCCCTCTATGTCTAGAATCCAGATCATCTGACAGTTTTACAAACCGACCTATAGATTTCAAGATATGTACATTTTCGTACAGTGATGTCTGAATTCCATAATGCAGTTTGAAATTGCATTACCAGGTCAAATTAATTAAAATAGTAGATCAATTTCCAAAAATAAAATCTGAGATTAATTGTGTCATTACTAAACATTGTTAAGAATTAAAATATGACTTTTATGTGATTTTCAAGGGATTTTACAGTCAACTTTTATACGCAAGTATTTTGACTCTTACATGCTGCCTGTACGTATAATCCGTAAAGAATGAACTTATAGGCCTGAAGTCTGTGTTTTTTATATGTCGTATGAATATTTGTTGGAACCAGCAGAGGGTCTATTTTTCAGAATCTCTGACAGAACCTGACTGACAACGGGAAATTTGATTTTGTATAGCAACATCTTGCTGTCTAGAATGTGTGCTTTGTGTTTTGCTTATATCTCCATGTTTGATTTTGCATCTAGGGAATAGAATTAGTTGTATCATGCATTACATAGCCTTGCCATTTCTTTGACATCATTTCAAACTTCTTTACCCATTGCATGTTCACATTTAAGTATTATAAAATATTCACAAGCCGGGGTAAATAAGGGTCGACTTGGTAGTGAACAATCGGAGACTGTACTGGGTAGGGCCCCTTGTTCTTGATTGATTATGGTTGTGAATGGTGGATTATTGATTGGGGAATATTGATTGTTAATTGTTGTGCCGAGTACACGATCTGTTGAGTTCATCATCATAGTCTAAACGATCACTGTTTGCATGCACCGAACCTGTGGTATAGGACGCAGTATTATGTTCATTAGATAGGATAATAAAATATTAATTAACCTAGGATTAACACTCACATTCTTGATCATGATTATTGTTATTGATCTTGCTTCATTGATTACAATCACAGTTTATTGCTTCATAAATTCTAGACTTTGGTTTTATAATCAATTCTTATTATTGTCATTGATCTTTGATTTTGTTATAGCCTACTATTTCTAGACATACCATATTTTTCTTTGCTTTCGCTACTTGTTGTCCGTAACTTGCTCTAACTGACAACATTTTTCCCACCTCTAGTAAATGAGTTGGCAGGTACAGAAGGAAATATGACTCAAGGACTTGGTGAACAAACTTTCTAAAGATCGAAGATGGACTATTAGATTATTATAGTTATCTCATGTTATTTGTTTATTTTATTACTTTTATTATACTTTATATTCCGGGTTTGTGTGTCCCGAAGTTTAGTTTTCGCAGATGTTGGATATTATATTGGTGAATTTATTTCATGGTTATTTTTGGAGTTCATTCTTTGTTTATGTGGTTATTCTTTCTTGCATAGTTGTGTTCTCTTCTATATTGTTGAGATAATCTATTACTACTGTGGATTGTATTCTTATCATTCGTTGGGCCTTTGTTACGTACTTGTGTTCCCGTATCTTGGGAAGCGGGGCGTGAAATTACTTAAACCCTGTTTAGGACTAGATCAAAGGGGATAATAACAAGAAAAACTATCACACACCTTTTTATGCATAATTACATGACTTTCACACTTTTGCAATGAATTTTGTACTTAAATAATTCTTAAAAAACTAGGTATGCTTAATCGTGCTTTATAAGATATTGCATATCCTTAAAAAAATGCTATGCTTTTGCATAATAAAGAACTCAAATGTGTAACGGTAATCCTAATTTTTAAGTCCTTTTTTTTAAAATTATTTTTTAAACCTCTTCCCCCAAACTTAAATATCACATTGTCCTCAATTGGGAAAAAGAAAGGGAAAAACCAAATGAATGAGAAAAGTTCAGAATTACTCTCCTGATTCATGTTGAAATTTTGGATGAGTGGCATTCATTGTTTTAGTGATGTCTGGAGGTTTGGATGTCCAAATCCCCTTATTCTTTTTTTATTGGAAAGCTAAAACAATTTCCTGCAATCGCTCTTTGAAACATTTTCCAGAATCAGACTCCATCGTACCCATAAACAACCATCAGACTAGGTCTAGAAAAACAACTCCGCCCAAAAAACCCCAAACTTATGCAATCTTGTAAAATAAAATCAAAAATTAAAATAAACTTAAAGAAAAAGAAAAAAAGTCTAAATAAAGTAAAAAGAAAACATGGGTTACCTCCCAAGAAGTGCTAAGTTTTATGTCTTCAGTCGGACGTGGTAGCTGAGATGGTTATGTGATGCCAAGATCCAACAACATAAGAACCACTTTTCTAACTACTTCCTTTATGTGTGGATTAGGTTTTTTTCTGTGCATTCCACAAACTAGATGACAACGGTTTAAGATCACGTTTGATTCATTTGTGAACTTCGGCAGGAAACTCCATGGAATTAAAGACATCAAACATTACTTGCTCATCCTCAACTATTAAAATAAGTTTTTCTTGTTGGACATCAATCAAAGCTCTCCCATTATCTAGAATAGGTCGTCCAAAAATCAAAGGAATTTGTTCATTTCAGCCATGTCAAGCACTTTGAAATCAGCTGAAAAAATGAACTTGTCTACCTTTTCTAAACTATTTTCAATTATTCCTCTTGGATACTTGATAGATCATTCTGCCAATTGTAAAGAAATTGTAGTGGGTTTCGCTTCTACAAGACCAAGTTTCATGAAAACTGAAAAAAGGTATAAGATTAATACTTGCCCCTAAATCACATAATGATTTAATAAAATAAGAATTTTCAATAGTGCAAGGAATTGTAAAACTTCCTGAATCTTTCAATTTAGGAGGCAACTTCTTTTGTAAAATTGATCTACACTCTTTAATTAGCATCACCATCTTATACTCCTCTAACTTCCGCTTGTTTGATAAAATATCCTTAAAAAATTTAGCATATTTAGTCATATGCTCTAATGCTTGAATAAGAGGAATATTAATATGCAATTTGTTAAATATATTTAAAAATTTAGAGAATTGATTTTTGAGATTATTCTTTTTAAGTATTTGCGAAAAAGAAATAGGTGGACCATAAGGTGAATTAGGATAAGTTTCAGAATTAAACTCACTAGAAACCGTGAGGTTTGATGCTCCTTTAATCTTCTTAGAATTCCCAATATGGTTGTTGGCCACTTGCTACGTTTGTTCCTCAAAAATTGGCTTGAACTCATCTTGCTTTTCAACAACATTTTGTTTGGTAGTTTGTGCTTGTGGTTGCTTAATTATTCTCCCACTGCTCAGTGTTATTGCTTTGACATGATCCTTGGAATTTGTAATGGTGTTACTGGGTAAGGTTCATGTTGTTCTTTCTCCCACTTCTCAGTATTATTTCTTTGACAACCTCAATGTTGTGAATTGAAGTGGTATTGTTTTGTATCACCAAATCTGTCTTCTACATGGATTGCTCTATCATTTCATGTACTGCATGAACATCTGTTCAAGTGTCGGCTACTTTTCTTGTCGTGGAAAATTTTGAGGCGATCTAATTGCTCCTTAATTGTTGTTCCAAGAAAAATTTTGGTGGTTTCTCCATCTTGGATTATACTTGTTCGAATTAGGATTGTTTTGCTTTTGAAAGTTGGACACGTAATTTGCTTGTTCAAAATTTTGTGGAGCAAAAGGATTTCCCACTTGGCAATCAATACTTGAGTGATTTCTTGCACAATGATCACAAATAATATTAGTTTGAATAGTATTAAAATTCATATTACCTAGTTGTTTAGATAAGTAACAATTTATGCAGCCAATGTAGTAATAGGATCAAGCTCAAAAACTTCAACCGCTTTTCTTGGCATTGCTCTCTCTGAAGACCATTGGTAAATGTTATACGTTATTTCATCTAAATCGCATAAGCCGCTTCATGAGTTTTGCTCATAAGAGCTTCTCCAGCAGTTGCATCTACCATAGATCAATTTGTAACTCCCAAAACATTATAGAATGTTTTGACTTGCAGCCATTTCAGAAGTTCATGATGAGGACACTTTCTCAATAACTCTTTATACCTCTCACACGCATCATACAAAAATTCATTCTCAAATTGAGTAAATGTGGTAATGTCAATCCTTTACATTGCATTCTTTGTAGAGGAAAATATTTAGCCATGAATTTTTATGCAAGTCCTTCTGTAGCACCCCGAATTTCTAATATAATATCTCAGAAATACGTGGTACAATTCCCAGCATCTACCTCAATGTTAGTAAACAAAGCCAAAACATAGATAAAATTTTCAACTTTTATTACATCATTTCTTTACAAAGCACAGCAGAAAATTAAACACCTTGAATTACAATTTCTTTTTACAACACATTCTTTTACAATTTACATAAGCCACATTATCATTCTACCTCATGCATCCAAATCCCAAGCTATAGGTACCTACCTGTAAAACATGAGGCTAGAGATAATTCTAACCCCAAAAACTACAGGGATCAGCCATAACAGTGTGAGTGGCATCAAAGAAATACAACATGAATAAAACATGCAGAATAAAGTCATAAATAATATACGTCCACAATAATAACAATGAAATATGGAATAGAAATAAATAAAATATGAAACATCAAGTGAAACTAGGCTAAGTGTCAAGTGTAAGAAAATAGAAAACATCATGCATAAACCCAAGTGAAGAAAGCACAAATGCAGTATGATGACCCTCTACTGCATACTTATCGGATTCTATGCATTCCATACTACATAGGTCCGGTGCAAGCCCTTATCATTCTCCACTTTGTAGGGTTAAATACCATGTTATGCAACTAATCCTACAACAATGACTACTACGAGATTTAGATAAGCTGGGATTATCTAGCCCATGCCTCGATAATTTTGGGGGTTAATCGCTATCCACAGATAGTTCTGGAGACTATTTCACTCACACCTGGGAATCTTCGAGAATACTCCACATCGCAAGCTATGACACCTCATGACACGAATACCTCATGAGTGTCGCCTCGACCCTAATAATTTTGGAGATCAATCCCACACCGCAGGTAATTCCGGAGACTATTTCACTCTGATAATTCTGGGAATTATCTCACACCGCAGATCATACTGAGGTCCATAACCCATGTTTGCACTCATTTCATCATATCACCATCTAGTGTCTGTCCTTATCTTATTAAGTTAATTAATTAATTACGAATCTCCTAGAGTTTGTGTACCCCTCCGAACATAACTCAACTGATCAAAAACAAAGCCAAAACTGGACAAACCACAAAAATCTCAACTGCCGGTGTACTAGGGTCCCACTCACCCACTAGAGACTCACAATTCAACCATAAACACAAAATCTTTCATTAAATCTCTTAATTCCATTTTCAATGCTTTCATATTAAGAAAAACTTCTTAAAAGTCAACAAATCCAAATTTATTCGATATTCTCATAAAATTCCAGAATTGAAGTAAAATATAAAATCTACAAAATAATTGAGAATCATATTTTAAAGTCATAGGATATCACAAAACACTGATTCCTTCGAAAATCGTATATATCTCACTTTATAAAGTCATAGGAATACAATTTACATTCTATTAAAATCAAAATATAACACTCAGTAAAATACTATAATCTGTAGTAAAAATATCATCTAAAATAATAGATTAATAATCCATAATATCGAAGAACCAATCGTTAAAGAAATACAACAGAAAAACTCAAGAAAACCCATCATCCAACTAGCTGACAGTCGACCGACATATCAATTCAAAAAGACAGCGGTCGGCTGTCATATAAAAAAAAATCCGAAAGTTTACAATTGTTAGTCGACCGCCACTTCATGTGTTAAATAGGTGCGGTCGACTGTCATGTTCAAAAATCCGTCGGTTTAATATTCGGGCACCTTTTACTGATACTTCGTTAAAACTTTGTAAAATCATAAATTTGCAAAACTAAATTCCTGAGATGATCAAATACAACTTGTATAACATACTGGAGTTTATAAAACTAATCAAAATTACACCAAAATCACAAAATAGCAATTTTCACAAATTTCTTCAAAACAGTAAATTGTATATATGTATATGTTTGAATAGGTCTTCTAGCATCAGTTATGCATCAAAATAACATCGCATAAAGGTGACATATTTTTCAAAACCATCTCAGTACCAAAACAACTCAAATCCAATTGAAAACTTCGCAAAACACAAAAAGCTCAATTTCGAGCATATACCCTTAAGACCATAATAGAACTAAACCCCTCTTTCACTCAAAACTTGATCTTTTGATTCACTAACTCATCTTGTAATCCATTAAACTCATACACAATCACTTACAATAGTTTACCCCTGAATATATGCAATTATAACATGTTATAGTCAAGTTATACTCATCAAAATTATCAAAACAGAGTGTATACAAATGTTCAACAGTGAAGTTGAAGTTTTGTTTACTTTTGCAATGACAACATACAAATTTAATAGTATTAGTTCAAAACAACAAGATCATGAAAGAAAACATCATACTCATGATTTCTGTTAGGTTCTCAACAATCTCAAGTCATCTCTTTTAGGGTTTCAATCATTAATAGCATAGTTTTCATGAAAAGACTAAATTTTTATTCATCCATCCATTAATAATTCATTATATCATCGAAAAATTCCTAACATGCTTTCTAATAGACAAATCATCACATACAACATGCTTAAAAGAGTAAGAAAACAAACATATGTCACTCACCTTTTGAAGAATCAACTGAAATATTAAAGAGAATAAGAAAAGTCCTTCCTTTCGCAAGAAAACCAAGATCCTCCCTTCGAAACTCCAAGAAATCAATAATAAAGAAAACCCTTTGTGTAATACAGCAAAGAGACGGTTGCACCACTCCTTTAATAGGCCGACAATAGGGTATTAGGGTTTTTGAAAAGATTTGTAAAATATCCCTTTTCAATATATCTTTACATATATAAATTCTTATAGATGGAAATTAGATTAACTAATTCTATTCAAATTTCAAAACAAAAATAACTGATCAATCTTGGCTGGCACTGTTTATAAACCCAGAAAAATAAAATTTGTAATTTTTGCCTCTGAGTGGTAATTTTGCTAAAAGACCCTTCTTTAAGAAATTTGGGAAATAAACCAAATCTATCAATAAAATGTAAAATTTTTACCTCTAAGTTGAATAGCAATCATGCTCAGCCCAAAAATCTAAAAATCTGGAGTTTTTACTCCGAGTGGTAATTTTGCACAAAAGCTTCTCTTTTTGTAATAATTGCAAATTGGTCAAATAAATATCGGAAAAATTCAAAAAATTCACAAATATACCGACTAATAAATAATAAGTTTCCCCAAGATAATTTCTGCCTTTTAACTGGCCAAAAATATATTTGCACGTGTTTTGCACGTGTAAGGAGATAAATTTCAGAAAAATGTTTATTAAATCACCAAAAATCATTTCAATTCGTTTATTAACCCCAGAAACATTATTTAAAAATCTAGGGTATTACATCACTCCTTCCTTAGATTATTTCTGTCCTCACAACTACTACTAATGGGGTCTAAACAATATACGCAAAAGAAAATGAAATCTCATAAATGGAAATATAGTTTAATGAATACAGACATACAAGAGAAATGCAATTTAACCAATAGAATACAATCATGCAAAAATGCAATCAAGGTCAGGAAAATCCTTCTACATGCGATCCTCCGGCTCCCAAGTAACCTCCTCGAACTGCTGGTTCCTCCACAATACCTTGACCATAGGTATTACCTTATTCCTCAACACCTTCTCCCTAAGATCAACAATCTCTACAGGCTGCTCCTTCTAACTCAGGTTCAGCTATAGACCTTCAGGCACTTCCACTAACTGATGACTCTGATCCGGCACATACTTCCTTAACATCGATATATGGAACTCATCATGCACCTGTGCCAATTCCTCCGGTAGCTCCAACTTATATGCCGTTTGAACAATCCGCCTCAGAATCTTGTATGGCCTAACATATCTTGGCGCCAATTTGCCTCCCTTTCCGAACCTGATCACTCCTTTAGTCGGAGACACCTTGAGAAAAACGGCATCCCCAACCTCAAACTCCAAGTCCCTTCGTCGAGTATCTGCATAACTCTTTGGCCGACTTTGAGCCTCTACCAACCTCTTACGAATCAACTCGATCTTCTCCGATTTCTGATGCACAATCTCAGGCCCAAACATCTGCCTCTCACCAAATTCATACCAACAAATAGGCATCCTGCACTTCCTCCTGTACAGAGCTTCATACGGAGTCATCCCGATACTCGCATGGTAAATGTTATTATAGGCAAACTCAACCAATACCAAAATCCATAACACAAGCCCTCAGCATATCCTCCTACACCTGATTCACCCTTTCAGTCTGACCATCAGTTTGCGGATGGGAAGCACTACTGAAATCGGTTCTAGTACCCAAAGCTGCTTGCAAACCCTTCCAAAACCTTGATGTGAACCTCGCATCCCTGTCGGAAATAATCGACACAGGAACTCCATGAGGTCTCAAAATCTCATCAATGTACAGCTCTGCCAGTTTCTCTAACGACCAAGTAATCTTCATGGACAGAAAGTGAGCTGACTTAGTCAAATGGTCCACAATAACCCATATTGAGTCATTTCCCTTCGGACTCCTCGGCAACCCTGTGATGAAATCCATGTTGATATTCTCCCACTTCCATTCCGGAATGGGCAAAGGCTACAACAAATGATTCTCTGCTTTGATCTGTTGACAAGTCGGACATCTCGCTACAAAGTCTACCACATCTCTCTTCATACCAGACCACCAAAAGTGTTGTTTGATGTCCTTGTACATCTTTGTGCCTCTAGGATGTACTGACAACAAGGTACTATGTGCCACCCGCAAGATACTCGCTCTCATATCTGCATTCTCCGGGACACACAACCTCTCACCCAACCATAGAACTCCATCTTGGACACGAAACTCTAATAATTTGCCTTCAGAAATCTGGTGCAACATTCCCTGAATCTCTGCATCTGATTTCTGACCCTCCATAATCTGCTCTCTCAAAGAAGGCTGCAACCTCAACTGAGCCAAAGATGCTCCCAAACCCTGCAGTACCACCTCGATACCTGCCTAATCAAACTCTGCTGCCAACTCTCTCTGAGTTGTGATCAAACTCAAAAAACTGCTCTTTCGACTAAGCCCATCGGCCACCACTGTAATATCCTAATTCTTTATTTTTAAATTAAATGAAGGTTTGTGAATTTTACGTGCAATGCACGTATTAATTCAGGTTCATTTTCTATAAGAATTATTTATTTTGTAGCATGAGTAAACATTTTCGTATCTCTCTTTTATTTTTGAAAGCCTAATTGTTTATTTTAAAGCTCATCCTAATTATTTGATTTATTTTAATTAGCCCATTGAAATTTGAGGTCACTAATTAAAAGCCCACTAGTTATTTTCTCTTTTAAATAACATGACTTGTAGTGTAGATCATTTTTTTAGACAGTTAATTAAATGATCATGCACAACTAGTAGTTAGGGGTGCTACATTTGGCACGTGCATGCATGAGAGTGTGCATTGCACACCCTTCTACTTGGCCGGATTTGCATAGGAGAGAGTGGAGTAGTGGCTTAGTGGATGGGTGATTACTTGTTCATGGGTGGTTGCTACAACTTCCCAATGTATCCTAGCCATTTATCTACAACCATCTAATGCAATCCTAGCCCTCCATTTCACCCTAAAACTAGTATAAATACCCCTCCCTTGTATGCATACAAGACACTAAGAAATTTTGTAAAGAAAAGAAAGAAAGAAATACATAGGAGAGTAAAAAGATTGAGAGAGTTAGAAAAAGATTGAGGGTGTTTAGTTTTTGTGTGTGTTCCATTCTTGGAGGCCGGCCACTTCACCAAGGCAAGAGGAGGCTCGGGTTCACTAGGTCAAGGAGGAGGAGACATTTGTGGTGGCTCAAACTAGGAGGAGAAGGACCGCTCGTGTGTTCAAGGAGATTCTAGAAGCTTTTGTAGTATTTTTCTTCAAATAGGTGGGTGTTTTTCTATACTTCTAATCTTAGACATCATGCTAGGGATTTTTTGATATATATGAATGCTAAAAGAACTCATAAGATAATCACTTGTTGGCTCTAAAAAGGACTTGGTAGATGATTGAGTAAATGCTTGATGAATTGCATGCTATTAGTTATAATTCATGTCTACTGTAGTTAAATTGACTTATTGCCATGAAATTTGTGAAGTTAGAACCATGTGATTGTAGAAAAATGTTTATGAATGGTTAATAGATGAATTATGAATTTTTGCGTTTATTGAACCATTGTAACACTTGTTCAATGAATGTAACTTTGTTTATGAGTATTATGGATAAAAGAAGAGAAAAACAAAATTTAATACTTCTTTAATAAAGTTATAAAGCAAGATTTAATAGAAAGTTTTGTTAAATTGAAATTGTGCAATTGTAAACATAGAATGCAAATTAGAGTGAAAAATACTTGTTTTAATGTCAAAAAATTATTTTAAAAATACTAATTTGTTAAATAAATGTAAACTCAGTATTTTGGAAATTTTTAGGACTTTTTGTGAAGAAGAAACGAAGTTATGATCTTTTGAAAAATGAAATAATTCTAATAAACAGAGGGTCGATATAAACCTATTTTAAACTAATCATATATCAGTTGGTCACCATGGTCATACTAGTTATAGGGGGGCGCTAGTTGCATTACTATAGAGGTGCGGTACTGTGTGTGTGGGTTCGAGTCTCGGCAGAGGATTTTTACTTTTAATTTTTTATTCTCCCAAATGCCGAGAACTGGACTCAAACCCCATTCCCTTGCCCTGTATGACAGTTAGGCACTGGTCCCTTTTGGCTAGCGTGTGGGGTTTGGTTTTCGGTGACTGTGCACCTGGCTGTGTGTGTGTGGGTTCGAAACTGGTTGAGGCCAATTTTTTTTGGGAAAGAAATCTTTTTTTTTCTTTTCTTTTCTCACTTGATTATTTTGGGTTTTAAAAATAAAATAAATACTGAGAAAATATTAGAAAATTCCTGAAAATAAATAGACTTCATAAAAAATTATTATTTTTACTTGTGGACCTTTAAAAAAGAGAAATAAGAGTACAAAATTTAAGAGTGAAGTATTTTTCTTAGTTTTGAACTTTTGAAACTCTAAAACAAAGAAGTGATTTTTTGATTATAGAAATAATTGCAAAGAGATAAATTGAGATTTTCATGCATAAATGTTGAGTAGAATTAAATGAGAATTTTGAGTATGCAAGTTGTGCATGGAAATATGAGAAAAAGAGAACTTGATGAATTGTACAATTTTGTAAACAAATATGTTTTCTATAAAAGTGAAAGGATTACTTAAACTAGAATTTTAGCTAAACTCTACGTCGGCAAGAACAAAAAATATGGAAAAGAGGACTTGATATTTTGACCAAGTTTGGGTCATTGATAATGACTGATGTTGAGAAGACTGATGTAGGAGTACTGCTAGATTCTAGAATATTGACCTTCAAATTAAACATAAGGATTAGAAATATAGTGAAGACGTGATGAACGTAAGAGAAAAACATGAGTATGCGGGTCATTGGATTGGCGGCGTGAGAGTATTCACAGGATGTCCCATGATGCGTCATGAGTAGGACGTGGATACTACTCCAGAGTACCGTCCCGGTGGCAACGCTTGTGAGATGTTTGGCGACTGAGGGTGGTGTCATGTCTATGGTAGGAGGTGAATTACCACAGGATGCCTGCATGATGAGTCATGTGTCTGTGCATTGGGATTCTCTCCAGGGCGCCTAGACATGAATTCGTAGAACATCTAGGATACTTACCGTAGTTACAGTAGTAGATTAAATCATGGCGAGGGATCGAACCGTACAAGATGAAGAACAGTTAAGGGCTTGCCCTCGGACTTATGTAGTATGGGCTGCATAGACTCTGAACAAGTGCGCATTAGTGTCATATAATGTAAACAATTGCATTAAGGACAAAGTGCACAGCACAACACGACATCAATAGGGTAGTCCCTTTGTAGCTTTGTCTGTGATCAAGTTTGTGGTGTGTTTAAGTATGGAAAATCATTATACTGTTCGGCATAGTGAGGATGGCCGTGTATAATATTTTGTCGGTTGTAAGCAACTGAAGCGCCCACAGTTTTCTATTAAGGAGATTGGCAAGACAAAAAGTATGCATGCCGCTTAAAGATTGATTCAAATGTTGTATATTTTTATTCATGTAAATATTGTAAAATTGCTTCCGCTGTATAAATGTAAATGTAAATGTAACTCTGATGTAACAAAAATTTTTAATTTCTTGTAAAATTGTACAAAGAGAAGTGTAAAGATCTTGTGCAACTTCGAATTTGGTCTGTTTTGGAATTCGAGGTGTTACAACCACATTCGCCTCGCCTGGATGATACTTGATCTCAGGAAGAATGTCTTCCAACACTTCCAACCACCTTCTCTGCCGAAAATTTAGATCCTTCCGCTGATAATTGTACTTCAGGCTCTTATGGTCGATATACATGTTGACCATCTCTCCATATACATAATGCCTCCACTACTTCATGGCAAAGATAATAGCTGCCAACTCCAAATCATGCGTCAGATAGTTCTTCTCATGCGGACGCAACTGTCTTGAACCATATGCAATAACCTTACCTTTTTACATCAAGACACACCCCAAACCTCTGAGAGATGCATCACTAAAGATATCATAATCCTTCCCAGCTTGTGGCAAAGCTAAGATAGGCACAGTCATCAACTTCTCCTTTAGCTCAAGGAAACTCCTCTCACACTTATCAGTCCAAGTGAATGCGATCTGTTCATAGCCTTGAATGAATCTCCTGTAGTACCCAGCCAATTCCAAGAAACTTCTGACTTCCTTCACTATCGTTGGTCTAGGCAAATCCTTCACTGCTTCAACCTTCTGAGGATCAGTGACAACTCCCTCCTTAGAAAGGATATGACCAAGGAAAGCTACCTCAAACTTCCAAAACTCACACTTCGACAGCTTGGCATACATGCTATGCTCCTGCAACTTCTTCAATACCTCTGCCAAGTGAAAAGAGTGCTCTTCCTTTAACTTTGAATACACCAAAATATCATCAATGAAAACCACCACGAAGGAATCAATAAATGGATGCAAAATCCGATTCATCATATCCATGAATACTGCCGGCGTATTCGTCACTCTGAATGGCATTACCAAAAACTCATAGAGTCCATGACGAGTCCTAAAAGCTGTTTTACTCACATCTTCCTCCATGACTTGAACCTGATGATATCCTGATTGCAGATCAATCTTTGAAAACACAGCTTCTCACTAAAGCCTATCAAATAGATCATCAATTCGTGGAAGCAGATACTTATTCTGAATAGTCACCTTATTCAACTCCCGATAGTCAATGCACATCCTTATCGAACCATCCTTGTTCTTCACTAACAACACTGGTGCTCCCCACGGTGAAGAACTCGGCCTGATAAAACCCTTAGTCAGTAATTCCACAATCTTCTTCTTAACTTCATCCTGCTCTATAGGTGCCATCCTATACGGAGCCTTAGAAATCGTTGCACTCCCTGTCTGAACATTAATACAGAACTCAACATCTCGCTGCGGCGGAAATCTTAGTAAATCTTCTAAGAATACCGTAGGAAAGTCCCTGACAACTGGAATGCCTCTGACTTCATCTGGAATCATCAACTTGGATATCATAGCAGTCACGTTCGAGTCCTTCATCTTCCCCTGAAAAGTCACTGTGGGACCTCCTGGTGCTTTCACTAACACCTCTTTCTTCTTGCATTCAATTTTGGCATCATATATTGCTATCAAATCAATGCCCACGATTACATCCACACCCAAGACTTGAAGCTCAATGATATCAATGCCAAATAATCTCTCACCAATCTCGATTTCACAACCCTTATAATATCGATCAGCAATCAATTGTTCCCCCGATGGCATTGCCACCGACAAGACTCTGCCTAGAAATACCTTAGGTTCCACAACTAAGACTTTAGCAAAATTGGGCGACACAAATGTATGCAAAGAACCAGTGTCAAATAAAATTTTGCTTTTATTCCATTAACTAAAACAAATCCTGTTACACGAAGAATGATACTCAAATCTCCAATTTATTCTTAAACAAAGTTTTACTTAATACTTCAATTAAAATTTAAAATTCTTGCATACCCTAGATCACATCTTTTGAGTTACCTGCATCCTCCTCAGTTAATGCGAATACTCGCCTCTGCCTCTGAACTTTGCCTCCGCCAGCACCTTCCTTCTTCAACTGCGGGTAGAAAATCTTAGTATGCCCCTCTCGCCTACACTGGAAACAAGTCTGCTTCACCAGTTTAGGATATGCTGACCTGAAGTGACCTGCCTTCTTACAATAGTAACAAGTCACCCCTTGAGTTGCGGGTGCCCTCTACTCTGGCTTACTGAACCTGCCCTGTTTCACTGGAATTCCTTCCCACTCTGATAGAATGTTGGCCTCTTGTTCCTGTTCCAGGTCTCCTACTTCTTCTGGAACTGATCCATATCTTCTTCAGTCATTGCTGACCGCCTGACCAGCTTATCAAACCTTCTGATGCCCAACGGTATCATCCGTGACCTCAAATTCGGCCTTAAGCCTTGCTTGAATTTCTTGGCCTTCTTCGCCTCATGAACGATCAGCTCCAGTGCATACCTTGATAGCTAAGCCAACTTAGTCTCATATTCGTGCACTGACATGCTGCTTTACTGCAGATTCAAGAATTTTGTTGCTTTCTTCTCTTGAATATCCAGAGGAAAGAAACGATCTCTGAACTCATCCAGAAAAGCCTCCCAAGTCACCTGTTGATCCCCAAATTCCTCTTCACTGACTGTCACCAAACACCAGCATCCTTCTTTAACTACATCTTAGCCAATTTCACCTTATTGACTGCCAGAGTTTCCAAGACTTTGAAGACCATTTCCATTTGTCTAATCCAATCAGCAGCCTCATTTGGATCAAACTGCCCCTCAAAAATAAGCGGCTTCATCTGCTTGAAGGACTCAACCTGCTTAATTGGATCAGCATTAACAAACACAGGTCCAGCCCCATTATTCTGATAGTGATTTTGTGCCATGTTAGCTTCCATGAATACATTAAAGGTCTGATACACCCTGCCAATCTCAATCTCAAGATCAAGTCCAGCCCCATGGGAACTCTCATCCCCTTAACCATTTCCACCATTCCTGGTCCTAGGTCCTACCATTATACTGAATACTGCAAAATGAGGGAAAAGTTAGAACATCACAACACAATTCATATTCACATCAATACCTCATGGCAAAACCTTAATCATATCCCAAACCAAATCATCTTATTTTAATTCTATGTGATACTCACACTCTAATGTCCACACCTAGGGACGCACGCCCTAATGTCCACACCTAGGGACTCACGCCCTAATGTCCACACCTAGGTTTAATTTTATACCATGTTTATCATTACTATTGAAGCATGCTCTGATACCAATCTCTGTAGCGCCGTGAATTTCTAATATAATATCTCAAAAATACGTGGCACAATTTCCTACATTTACCTTAATATAATAGTAAACATAGTCAAAACCCAGATACATTTTTAACTTTGATTACTTCATTTCTTTACCAAGCACAGCGGCAAATTAAACATCTTGAAGTACAATTTCTTTTTACAACACATTCTTTTACAATTTAAATAAGCCACATTATAATTCTACCACATGCATCCAAATCCCAAGCTATAGGTACCTACCTGTAAAACATGAGGCTAGAGATAACCCTAACTCCCAAAACTACAGGGTTTAGCCATAACAGTGTGAGTGGCATCAAAGAAATACAACATGAATAAAATACAAAGAATAAAGTCATAAATAATATACGTCCACAGTAATAACAATGAAATATGGAATAGCAATAAAAAAAACATGAAAACATCTAGTGAAACTAGGCTAGGTGTCAAGTGCAAGAAAACAGAAAACATCATGAATAAAACCAAGTTAAGAAAGCACAAATGCAGTATGATGACTCTCTAATGCATACTAGTCGGATTCTATGCATTCCATACTACATAGGTCCGATGCAAGCCTTAATCGTTCTCCACTTGGTAAAATACCTCATTATGCAACTAATCCTACCACGATGACTACTACGAGATTCAGATAAGCTGTGAGTATCTAGCCCATGCCTCGATAATTTTGACGGTCAATCTCTATCCACAGATAATTCTAGAGACTATTTCAGTCACACCTGGAAATCTTCGAGAATATCCCACACCGCAAGCTATGGCGCCTTATCACACGAATACCCCATGAGTGTTACCACGATCCCGATAATTTCGGAGATCAATCCCACATTGCAGGTAATTCCGGAGACTTATTCACTCACACCTCGATAATTCCGGGGATTATCTAACACCGCAAATCATACTGAGGTCCATAACCCATGTTTGCACTCATTTCATCATATCACCATCTAGTGCCTGTCCTTATCTTATTAAGTTAATTAATTAATTACGAATCTCCTAGAGTTGGTGTACCCTTCCGGACATAACTCAACTGATCAACAACAGAGCCACAACTGGCCAAACCAAAAAAATCTCAACTACCGGTATACTAGGGTCCCACTCACCCTCTAGAGACTCACAACTCAACAATCAACACAAAATCTTTCATTAAAGCTCTTAATTCCATTATCAATACTCTCATATTAAGAAAAACTTTTTAAAAGTAAACAAATCCAAATTCATTCGATATTCTCATAAAATTCCAAAATTGAAGTACAATACAAAATCCACAAAATAACTTAGAATCATATTTTAAATTCATAGGATATCACAAAACATCGATTCCTTCGAAAATTGTATATATCTCACTTTATAAAGTCGTAGGAATACAATTTAAATTTTATTGAAATCAAAATATAACTCTCTTAAAATATTGTAATCTGTAGTAAAAACATCATCTAAAACAGTAGATTAATAATCCACAATATCGAAGAACCAATCGCTAAAAAAACACAACTAGAAAACACAAGAAAACCCATCAGCCAACTAGCTGACAGTCGACCGACATATCAGTTCAAAAAGACAGCGGTCGACTGTCATATAAAAAAAATCCGAAAGTTTACAATTGTCAGTCGACTGCCACTTCATGTGTTAAATAGATGTGGTCGACTGTCATGTTCAAAAATCTGTAGCTTTAATATTCCTGCACCTTTTATTGATACTTCGTTAAAACTTTGTAAAATAATAAATTTGCAAAACTAAATTCCTGAGATGATCAAATACAACTTATATAACATACTGGAGTTTATAAAACTAATCAAAATTACACTAAATTCATAAAATAGCATTTTTCACAAATTTCTTCAAAACAGTAAAGTGTATATATGTATATGTTTGTATAGATTTTCTAGCATCAGTTATACATCAAAATAACATCGTACAAATGTAACATATTGTTCAAAACCATCTTAGTACCAAAACAACTCAAATCCAATTGAAAACTTTGCAAAACACAAAAAACTCAATTTCAACCATATGCCCTTCAGACCCGAAAAGAACTAAACCCCTCTTCCACTCAAAACTTGATCTTTTGATTCACTAACTCATCTTGTAATTCATTAAACTCATACACAATCACTTACAATAGTTTACCCATGAATGTATGCAATTATAACATGTTATAGTCAACTTATACTCATCAAAATTATCAAAACAGAGTGTATACATATGTTCAACAGTAAAGGTGAAGTTTTGTTTACTTTTGCAATAACAACGCATAAGTTTAATAGTATAGGTTCCAAACAGCAAGATCATGAAAGAAAATATTGTACTTATGATTTCTATTAGGTTCTCAACAATCTCAAGCCATCACTTTTAGGGTTTCAATCATCAATAGCAAAGCTTTCATGAAAAGATTAAATTTTTATTCATCCATCCATTAATAATTCATTATTTCATCGTACTATCCCTAACATGCTTTCTAATAGACAAATCATCACATATAACATGCTTAGAATAGTAAGAAAACAAACATATGTCACTCACCATTTGAAAAAACAACCGAAATATTAAAGAGAATAAGAAAAGTACATCCTTTCGCAAGAAAACCGAGATCCTCACTTCCAAACACCAAGAAATCAATAATAAAGAAAAAACTTTGTGTAATGCAATAAAGAGATGGCTGCACCACTCCTTTAATAAGCCGACAATAGGGTATTAGGGTTTTTAAAAAGATTTTTAAAATATCCCTTTTGAATATATCTTTATATATATAAATCCATATACTTGGAAATTAGATTAACCAATTAAATTCAAATTTAAAAACAAAAATAACTGATCAATCTTGGCCGGCACTGTTTATAAACCCAGAAAAACAAAATTTGTAATTTTTGCCTCTAAGTGGTAATTTTGCAAAAAGACTATTCTTTAAGAAATTTACAAAATAAACCAAATCTATTTTAAAAAATGTGAATTATTTTACCTCTGAGTTGACTAGCAATCATGCTCAGCCCAAAAATCCGAAAATCTAGAGTTTTTACTCCGAATAGTAATTTTGCACAAAAGCCCATCCTTTTGTAATAAACGCAAATAGGTCAAATAAATATCGGAAAAATCCAGAAAATTCACAAATAATACCTACTAATAAATAATAGGTTTTCCCAAAATAATTTCTGACTTTGAACTTTCTAAGAATATATTTGCACGTGTAATGAGATAAATTTCAGAAAAATATTTATTAAATCACCAAAAATTATTTTAGTTCATTTATTAATCCCAAAAACATTATTTAAAAATCTAGGGTGTTACACCCTCCCAAGTAGTGATAACACCCCATGGTAGAGAATTTAGCCAAGCCAAGCCTTATCTCTTAGTGAAAAAGGAATGAGTCTCAATCAGATTGCATTATCTGATACTTCATTGTTCTTGAAATTGTCGCAAATTTCTAGAAAGTTTGTAAGGTAAACATTAGGATCCTCATTCGACAGTCCACCAAATTGAATAGTCTGTTGAATTATTTGAATTATCGCTGGTTTAATTTCAAAATTTTTTGCTTGTATAGCCGACCTCTTTATGCTTGATATTTCTCCATTAACCAAGGGCATAACAAAGTCTCCTAAAGCCTTATATCTTCCCTGGTACCTTCGTTCTCCATGTCCTGAAATATATCTATTCAATAGCAGAAGAAAAAAAAAAAGGAAAAAAAAAGAAAATTTTGAATTTGTAACAATCTAACAATTATCAATATCCCTGAAAAAATTATTAGTCCCCGACAACGGCGCGAAAAACATGACGGAACAATTTGCAAGCGCACAAAATTGCAACAAGTAGTATAGTTTAAATGGAAAGAGTGTTGAACCCCACGGACTAATTATTTTATTGAGTACTGAAATTCACTATATTAACTACTGTTTGGAGAATCAAAGATTAGGAACTAAACTAAACTAAACTAAACTAAAGGAAAAAATAAACTAATTAAAATGAATGAAAATCTGAAATTTTAGGGTTATTAATAGAAAAAATAATTCTAGGGCTTTTGATTTCACCTAGTTTATCCCACACAATTCATAATTCGATGAAACTAAAAATTCTTCTTTTCCAAGTTGTAGACTAAAATTCCCTAATTATTCAATGTTTTCTCTCGAATTACACCAAACATATCTCCAACTAATAATTCGTCATATCTCATTGCAAATTTGATTATTTGAAGATTCATTATGTTCTATGGATTTCTCTACGATCACATTAATCACGGTAAATCATCTCTAATTTCTCTAAATCAATGATGTTTAATTCTAAATTTCTAAATCACAAGTTACCTCTCGGCATCCCCCATGATTCAATTAATCAAACAATAGTTGGCTAAATAATTGCACACATTAAGAACAAAAATTAAACACACAACCATGGAAAGTAGAAAAATAAAAGAACATGAAGTTTGAATTGTGTTCTCAAAACTAGGCTACATCAGAGCCCTAAGAAATTTAAAATTGGTTCATGGTAATTTTGCAACTCATAAACATCTTATTGGATTGCATAATAATAATAATAAAAATAGAAGCGAGAACAAAGAACTAGTTGTTGTTGGGAGCCAAATTTGATGTTGCAATTTCTCTCAAAATAAAGTCTCCAAATCTTCTCCTCGTAATTTGTGTGCATCCTTCTTTATCTCTCTTTTTCTTTTTTTTCCTTTTATTTCCCTGCCCCAAAAACTGTGTCGCCTTCCCTTTCTCTCTCTTTCGGCACTCGCCAGCCACCTCCTTTTTCAAAGTCAGATGATGCCCATGTTTCTTTATATAAGGTTCTGGGGGTAGGTTTTTTAATTGGTTAGTTAAATAAATAAGGTTAGGGTTAGTTAAATTAGGATTAGGTAATTAATAATTAATATTAAATTAGGTAATTAAAATTCATAGATTAAAATTAATCTATTAATGTCATGCCCCCCATCCCAAGATACGGGAACACGAGCACGTAACAAAGGCCCAGCGAATGATAAGAATATCATCCATAGATGTAACAGATTAACTCAACAATATACAAGAGAATACAACCACGCAAGAAAAGAATAACCACATTAACCAGAATAAACTCCAAAATAATCATGAAATAAATTCACTAAAATATCCAACATCTGGGAAAAAGTAAACTTCAGGATACATAAGCCCGAAATACAAACTATGATAAAAGCAATAAAATAAAGAAATAAAATGAGAAAACTATAATAGTCCAATAGTCCAGCTTCGATCTTCAAAAGTTTGCTCACCAAGTCCTTGAGTCAAATTATCTTTGGTACCTGTAAACTGTGATCTAATAACAGAGAAAATAATGTCCTTAGAGTAAGTCACGGACCGCAAGTAGTGAAAGCAAAGAAGCAAGAAAAATATGGTATGTCAAGAAATGATAGGCTAGAACAAAGTCAAAGATCAAAGACAATAACAAAGCTGATAATAGAATCAAAGTTTAGAATTCATGATGCAATAAACAGTAACTGTAATCAATGATGCAAGATCAATAACAGTAATCATGATCAAGAATGCAAGTGTCAATCCTAGGTTCATTAGTATTTTATTATCCTATCTAATGCACGTAATATTGTATCCCATTCCACAAATTCGGTACATCCAAACAGTGATCGTTTAGACTATGATGATGAACTCAAAAGATCGTGTGCTCAGCACAATGGTGAGAATTTAAACATGCGATATTTCCACGATCAACACTCCATCTTCCATGACAACAAGAACAAGGGGCCCTACCGAGTACATGCTCTGATTGTTCACTACCAAGTCTACCCTTATCTACCCCGGCTTGCTAATATTTTATTATACTTAAATGTGAACATGTAATGGGTAAAAGAAGATTTGAAGTGATGCCAAGAGAGGTCAAAGTTATGCAATGCATGATACAACTATTTCTATTCCCTAGATGCAAAATCAATCTTGGATATATAAGCAAAACACAAAGCACACGTTCTGGACAACAAGACATTGATGTACAAGAATAGAGATTCTTGTTGCTACAGGATAGAAAAACTAGTTTTGTCAGGGATTCTGGAAAGTAGACTCTGCCAATTCCAGTGAATATACATAAGACATATGATAAATACAGAAACTAGGTCTATAAGTTCATTCTTTACTGATTATAGGTACAGGCAGCATAACAGAGTCAAAATACTCATGTATAAAAGTAGACTGTAAAATCTTTTAGAAATCTCATAAAAATTATATTTTGATTCCTGACAATGTTTAGTAACAACAAAAGTTATCTCAGACTTTATTTCTCAAATTTGATCTACTGATTTAATTAATTAAGCTGGGTGATGCCTATATAAACTGCATTCTGAAATTCAGACGTCACTGAACGAAAATATAAATATATTGCAATCGGTAGGTCAGGTTGCAAAACCGTCAGATGATCTGGATTCCATAAATACAAAGCTATAATTTTTATTTAATGAGTTCAAATTGATATTATCTGTAGGTAGGTCAAAAGTCATGCTCTTTACTGAACTTGCGTTCTTACAGCAGCCTAGAGTCAAGTTTTCATATATAAAAAGGTCTAAAAATTTATCAAATAATATTAAAAAATAATAAGGTGATCTCAGTCATGTCTAGTTACAAAATATAAAATTTCAAGTTCTAATTATTTTTTTAGCACTTTATTTTAAAAGAAAATCAAGTTGATGTATCTCTAGACAGATTTCTGGAAATTGAAAACACAGCAGTACTAAAAATATAATAACTTTCAATTTGTAAATCAGAATTTAGTTCTGTAAAAAGTTCTGGAAAATAGATTAAAAAATATATAGATGTTGTTTAGAAAGTTTTATCTAATTACGACAGCTGCTAGGTGGAAAACTCAGATCAACACATAGCAAACAGCAGGCTAGCAAGTAGGTATATTATAAAAAGGCAACAAAACAACCAAGCATGCATATGATTTCGAAGCAAGAATTAGAGAAACTCATAGTCAATCTCTAGGGTGGAATTCTACTATAGATGGGACAAATTATTATCAACATAGCATAATCATCACATTCAAACAAAAATCATTCAATCATCAATGTCAATATACATGTTCTATTCTAAGTGTTCATGTCGTGTATGTAAGTGACAATATACAGGCTTGGGTTTGATTCAAGGGAAAGGGCACGAAAAGAGGACTACTACTTGGTTTCACCGATAAATCCGTAATAGTCTCTTTGATGGTATCAAACAAATAAATATGATAATAGAAATATGAGCTACTTGCGGAGATCAAAGAATTCTTGAACTAGAAAAATAAAACTAGTTCAAAAGATACTTGCCTTTTAGATGGTTAATCCAAACATGAAGGAATAATGGGATAAGGATCCCAATAGCAACAAAACACGTGCAAAACACGTAGCAACCAACATGTGCAAAATGGGCAGCAACTATACGTGGATGCACGTAAAATCCAAATTCAGCAAGATTCGGTTGCGACCCAAAGCGGCAGTGGCAATACGGCGGAGGCTAAGGTGACGACTGGGGTGGCGATGGTCGACGGTGGTGCTGGGCCGAGGGTCGACGGTGCTCACGGGAAGGAGGCATTCGATGGATGGAGCTTCGGTCGACGGAAACAGGGGTTTCGGAGGTTGGAGATGGGATGAGCGGAAGCCGAGGGTGGTTGCGACGATGGCAGGAGTTGGCGAAGTCAAAGGTTGACGGGGAGTTGGATGAAGACGAGGAGTTGTGGTTAACGGTTGATGCTTGACGAAGGGGATGACTAGATTCAGGCGATGGCATGACTTCGGGGTTGATGATGGTACTAGATGACAAGGGTGGCGAGGATGGGAGGTTCCTACGGTGGTTGGAGCGACAATGGTCGAGGATGAGTAGCATTGAGATGGGTTCAAACAGAAAACAGAGGATGAGGGTGCGAGGGCGGCAGGATGTGAGAGAGAGATTATAAAATTAATTAGGGTAATTAAAAATTAGGGTTTAATGGGTATTTATAGGGTATTTAGGATGGTGGGTTTGGGTTGTGGGTTAACGGGTTGAAGGGTATGGGTTTAGGATATAAAAGAGAAAAAATAGATAGAAATAAATAAGATATGAATATAATGGATCAAAATAAACCCAAAACACAAAAGAATAAAATTAGCAGTGCACCAAAATATATTCAGGGTTCAGGCCAAATGAATACAGATGATCAAAAGAGAACAAATGAGCCCAAAGAATAGCAAGATTTATTATTTAAAAGGCATTCTAATACAATAATTTAGGGAAAGAAGAAATTACAATAAAAATCCAAAAATAGAAATAGGAGTTACAATTAAATTTTATACTAATTAATTAACTAACCTTAAATTAAATCAATTTAACTTTCAACCCCGGCTGTTTCTTTCCTTCTAAATTATTTTTGTTACAAAATTTTATTTCACCCCCTAGTTGACCATAATATTTTCTATTGGTTCTTCAAATGGCCAATTTGTAGAAACGTGCATTTGAGTGCTTGAATTTTGAAATCTTCCTCCTTGTTTTCTTCATTGATTTTACCGACACGATCACATTTTGTACTTATCTATCTCATTCCTACAAAAACAAACAAATAAATAAAATTAAGTAGAAATAAGATAAATTTTAAAGAAATAAATGATAACTAGCAACTTTAATTAGGGTTGTTCATACTTTGGTTAAAACTGATTACCGAACCGAACCGAACCAAAATTTACCAATTTGGTTCGGTTTTTCAGTTTTCGGTTCGGTTTTGATCCAAACCGAAGTTTTTTTAGAGAGTTCGGTTCGGTTTTTGGTTGGCTTCTAAATAAACCGAACCGAACAAAAAACCGAACTTTTTTGGACCAAAATAAATTATACCCGGATAATTCCGGAGGTGGTTGTGGTGAAGTGTAGACGGTTAGTGAAAGATTCAATGTATTGAAACTAGCACTTCTTCGATTTAATGTCGAGAATGTTAATGCTTCTCTAACGTTCATTCTTAGAATTAGTGGAGTCTCAAAGCATCGAGATTTATCAGGTCGGGTATTTGGTTCTTCTGCAGCTAGAGAATATGACACTGAAAGAGCTGAACATATGGAATTGGAACTGGGAGGTGAATTTCCTAGCTTTGTGAGGCCTATGCTCCCATCACACACTACTGGTGGATTTTGGTTGGTATGTTTTGAACATAGTTGGATAAAAATGTGTAATGCTCTTTTAATGCACTTCAGAAAATAGCATACATTCACTGTAACCTTCAACTCTTTTAGCATGTGTTTTTTTCCTTGTGCCAATTTACACAATTTAACTAGTGAATAGTCTAACATATATCGTGAATTTAATCTTATATAGCTGCAACATTTCTTGTGTTACTTATGCTAACCTTCTATATTCTTATAATTCTTCTTTTTTTTAAGAGAAAAATGTATGCAGTACTAAAAATTTCGGTTAGTTCGGTTATTAACCGTCAAACCAAATTTTATCAGTTTCGGTTCGGATTTCGGTTTCAAATTTGCCAAACCGAAAATTTCGTTTCGGTTCGGTTCAGTTTCGCACTGATGAACAGCCCTAACTTTAATGCGTACAAAGAGTAATAGAAATTATATAAAAATTACACTGGTGAATTGTTAGGTGTATGTCTCACATATTGATGATGGGGACTAGTGAGAATAGTGATGTAGTGGGCAAGGGATAGTTGAGTCGGAGATGCCAGACTGGAAGAGGTTCGAATTGTAGAAGGTCATGTCTGTTCTTGCATTAAAACAAATTCTAATTTCTTTGGGACCTTCGGAAGCACAGGGTTGTACACAGCTTTAGGTGGAATTTTTTTAGCTTGGGAAGGTCTTCGTAGGTGATGTGGAGAAAGAGGGGTAATTAGCACAAGCTCTAAAAGATTTGTTGAAACGAGAAAACTCAGCTGAGTGTTTTAAAGTCCATCGTTCCTAAAGGATCTAGTATGCTACCACGAGACTCACTGAAGTAAGATCACGACGTTTGAATACCGTCAAGAGGTTGAGGATATCTCGATGTAGGCGGAGTTCGTATGGAGGATGACATCTCCTTGTATGGTTGGCAACCGGTTCGTACGGCAGCTTGCTGGGCCACCCTATAGAAGTCGGTCCCGGGCGAGGCTATCATTGGTATCGGTCCGGGCCGTGCCGGTCTTAATGGAGGTAGGGATGGCAACTGATTCGGGTTGACCCACAACCCGCCTACTCCAACGTGACCCGCAAGCAACTGGGTCGGGTCCGGGTCGAACCCGCTTAGCGAAAGGGGTTGACCCGGGTCGCCAAATCAACGAATCCAACCCGCTTGACCCGACCCGCGAACCCGGTCAAATGGTCAATCCCACCCGTTTGACCCACGGGTTAGGACCCGTTAGACCCGCACGGGTCAAACGGTCAACCCGCACGGTTCGAACAACTAATTTCTTGTGGCGCAAGATAGAGAGCTGTTTGGCTCTCTATTTTGGGTTTTTTTTTAAAAAAAATTTATTATTATTATTATTTGTGGATTATTTTGGGGTTTTTTCCTAAAAAATCCCATAACTTCAATCATTTTTTTCTACACCTTACTCTCTTACTCTCTATGCTACTACTCCTCAATTTAAAGAATTTCATTCATCAACAAAAAATTAACTATTTCGATCGTATCGAATTTGTGGTGATTCAACAATGCTCTCAACTACAAACTCCCTCAACGAAGAAGCTCTTTCTCCGACTATCGGACTACAACTCCTACTACACTTCTCAATCGACTACATTTACTTCTACTATTTTTTTTCTCTTTCATTTTATACATTCGATTATTCTCGGAGTTCAATATCAAAATTCACAACTTTCTCAACTCTTTATTTTTTATTTTAGTTCTAATTTTTTGTATCATATTTTTTGTTGGGTTTTCTCGGATTTCTCTCTCTCAACCCTCTTATTGTTTTTTAGATTTCTTTTTTATACATATCACTCCTAGATTGTTTTTTGTTTTTTCACATACACTATTAGAATACTAGAAATTTTTTATTTTTTGCATACACTATTATCATGTGTAGATCACGAGGTAGGTGGACAAGATTCCACCGGTACTTCATGTCAGCCTCAAATAGTCCCACATGTAGAGACCAAATTTTTACCGAATCCTATGGTTGGATCTCACGATGTGCCTCCATACAACATAGAAGAAGAAATGCATAATGTTGACGTACAAACACAACAAAACTAAACCCACCAGTAGTAGAAAAACTAGGGGGAAACTAGTGATTGACACAAATATTATGACCATATCCCCGAAGAGGATAATACGGGTGTAGGACATAAGGTTTGTAAATCTTGTTTGAAGAATTACAAATTGAGGAAGGGTGGGGAACAAATTGTATCATGATATTTATTACATATATGAAGCATTTCATTTATTGTTGTGATTAAATGAGCATAATAAAGTCCTTAGAATAGTAGGTTCAATACTATGGGATATCAAGTGCATGACTTGATTATCAGATCCTATTTGTAACCCCTATTTTCTCAAAAATGTATTTTTGTGTATTTTCTGTATTTTAAAATTTTTCGCAAATTATTTTTATTTCGGTTTTCTAGATTCTTTTGTCAAATTGTACAATTCGATATCCTATTAAAATTTGTTTTCGATCAATAATTTTATTTATAACTATTTCCATGATTTTTATATTGAAATATAATTCTTATTTTTGTTATTATTACTCTTATTATTATTATTACGGTTAGTATTGCTATTACTATTATTAATTTTGGCTGGTTATTGAAAATCCATTTCTATGTGCTTATTGTACTTGTATCTATTTTAAATAAATTCTATTTTTATATTGCAAATTACATTTTTATTAAAAACAATCATTTTATTTGTTATTTTTAATGAATTTTTAAAACCTATTTTCCTATTGGATTTTCTTAAACCCTATTTAAAACCCCTACCCTATAAACCAAACCCATAACCCATTTATACACCCAAGCCCAACCCAATACCCGTTTAACCTAAACTAACCCAACAGCCCAAATCCTAACTACCCAAACCCGTTTAAAATCCTTTAAACCCATTTACCCATTATAAACCTAAACCCTATATCTCTCTATATATTACCCAATACTGCCTCTTCATCTTCCAACTTATTCAGCTGCCAACAACCCATCTCTTCATCGCTCCTTCCTTCCCGACCTCTCCTGGCTCATCTCTTACCTTCCTGGGCCTTCGGCAGCAGCAGCCAACCCGTGCTGCCCCCTATTTGTCGCGACAACGGACTGTCGCGACAGCAGCGGCATCGCTCTACCTCTCTTTGACCTCCCCTGTGCGTGCGTTGTAGCAGCAGCAGTCGCGATGGCACCTCCCTACCGTTCCTACCCTCGTCGACAACCGCCAGTGACTCTGCAACACCTCTCGCTCCTCGCCATCAACCCCCTGCAACACTCTCCTCCCTGTCGCACTCCACAGCAGCCTGCAGCCTCCCCTCGGCGCTGCGCAACTGTAGCGCGACGTTCCCTGCGCCGCCTGTTCTGCCGCCTGTCCTCTGGCCATCAGTGCTCCCCCTACAGTCGTAGGGCAACCTCCCCCCCCCCCATGCTCTGATTTGGATTCTTGGTCATTTGAATGTGATTTTTGATCAAGTGGATCCGAGTCATTGATCTCTTGATCATCGTGATCATGGAGGGTTTGATCATCTTTGTTTGGAGCTGTTCGATTGCCTTGATCTTCTCGATCTTGATCTCTTGTTTGATAGCCGTTCGATCATCCGATCTTGATCCACATCGAGATCCGTGCTTAGTTTCGTGATTGCGATCGTAATCTTGTTTGTGTTCGCTTGTTCGTGATTTTGTGTTCGTGCCCGGGAATATGTTCCCATTATTCTTGCTCTTTGCTCTTTTGGATTCGTCGTCCCTCAGGCAAGTAACTTGTACTCCAATTCATTTGTTTGATACAAGTCAAAAAGTTCACCTATAGTGTAGTTGGGTCTAAAGACGACTCTTGTTTGTGTTTTCCTTGATGGATTTTGTCTCTATTGTGAAAACTTGACCATAGATGACTCACGACATGATCTTGACATGAATTAACTTAGGATTTACCCGTTCTTGATTTTGATCATGTATGGAAGACTTTTGTGAGAATTCGTGTTTTGGTTGAGACCCATGTGATATATTTGGTGTGGAAATGCTAATAATCCTAAATTATGATGTTTAGACACTTGGTAGACTCGATTTCATATTTGGGTGTGTTTTGAACGAGTTTGGTATGAGATATGTTGAGTTGTTGTTAAAGGGAAAAATCTGTATTTGTCGCTGATCTGTTTTGTTTGCTGTTTTGGACTGTTTTAAAGTCAGTATCTTAATTTCGGTATAAAACATGAGTTTTAGAGAATTTTTTCTATTTTCAAACTCCTCAGACCTTGCTTGATTTTGTTTTCTTATGACTGAGTTATGACTGTTTTACTACAGAGGTGTCGATCTTTTCCAAATTCTGTTTTTCGGTAATTTTGATGACAAATCATTTTAAAGAACTATGCTACATATATTATTTTGATCCAAAACTTTGGTCAGTATTTCTTTACCTAGTTAGGGATTACCCAGAATTTTGGTGAATTTTATTGATGAGTTTTATGTGTTGCTTCATGCTCGCTTATGAAATCTATACTTGCTGTATTTTGTTCGCTGATCTGTAAAGAATCCTATTTTCACTATGATTCCTTTTACTGAATGAAAAATGTTCGTGAAATATGAAAGTTAATATATTTTTTTCTATTTTCATCTCCCTTTGGCGGATTTGGATTTCGTTTCACTGGTTACGAGATAATTTAGTTTTCGTACAGCAGTGTTGGGAACTCCAGATTTGCCAAACTACTGTTTCTTGATGTTTTCTTATTTTTGTTGGCTAAACTAATTTTACTGGAATATTATGAAACTTTATATTTTGATTCTAGATCTACAGGGAAATACCCTAGATTTTTCGAGGATTTATTTGATGAGTTTTGATGCTGTTTTCTTGACTTTGAATTTGTTTTCCTGATTCCTGGCTGAACGTGTTTTCTGTTTTCAAATCAGTTTTGCGTTACGATTTTCTGAAATACGATATGACTTATTTATATTCTCTAGATTCATGTGGAAGACTATTTTCTAGATTCTTTGACGGATCTAGATTTGCATTTCTGTAGCGACGAGATTCACTGTTTTAGTACTGTACTGTCATGCTGTCCTGAATATGAACATACACTGTTTTGCTCGTTTATATGACTGTATATCCTCTATGCATGTTTATTTGTTTCCCTGAACCTAATGCTGATTATACCATGTTAGTTTGACACTATTTCGTACACATTTATGCCTGTTTGATGACCATAATAGAAGTAACCAAGCTGGGGTTTATGAAAAAGATCTAGTAGTGGGAAAGCATAGAAATGTGTACTTAGAAGGGGGCCCGTGTTTCCCATCTGATTATCTGTTATCTCTTATAAGATCATACAAGATTTTGATTATCTGATGCCTGACTACATACTTCCTTATGAGAGGGTGTACTCAGAAGGGGGCCCGTGATTCCCATCTGTTACCCAACTACATACTTCCTACGAGAGGGTGTACTTGGAGGGGACTTAGTCCTATCTGTTGCATGATCATCTGTTATCTGTTTGTCTGGATTTGTTATTTGATATCTGTCTGTCTGAACCATGAGTACATGGCCCTGTATGATCCACTACGAATTCTAAAACGAAATTACATTGACTACAGCAACCAAGTAGTAAAAGGATGGATGCATGAAGTGCTACCTATATAGTAATAAATAGAAGACTTGACACATGAAACCTGAACATGCTACTTGATCACATGATACATGCCCACTTGATACTTGACTACATGATACATGAGATTTGATACTTGATACATGTTACATGATTACCTGTTTACCTGTATACCTGTTACCTGATACCTGTTACATGTTTACATGATACTTGATTACTTGACACTTGATTCATGCCATTTACACTTGTTCACTTTGCCATGTTAGTTGTTTATTTCGACATCATGCTTATACCATGTTGCTAGTTAGTTTTCCTATGTGCTTGTATCCTACATTATAAATGGCCCGTAACTTGCAATTGACGGGTACTTGTTTTTCTCTTTCCCTCTTTTCTGCATTCGTTAAATTGCAGATTTTGGAGAACAGGTTCCAGATGGTATCGGTGACATGAAATATTAGTGCTAAATCTTGTTATTATTATTTATTGTAGTTTGCTTGATCAATAATTGTATTCATGTATTTGAATTATTCCTGTATTTGGGCAATGTGACCCAGGATTATTTGTGTTATTCAGATTATGACTATTTGAGATTAATATATTTTATTTCAAGTATTCTTGTTGGTATTTGGTTCAAATGTGCATGTGGTTGACTTTTCTGGCTTCCGACTCTGATTATATTATGATATGTTGTAAAAATTCCTGAACAGCTTATGGATGATGAAAATCATTCGCTGGGTCAATGTTACATGCTCGTATTCCGTATTTTTGGGAAGCGGGGCGTGACACTATTGGTTGTAATCAGAACAATATTCTTAAATGTTCCTAGTCAAGTATTATTGTGAATTAGGAAAACAATAATACATAGAGACTAGTTTGTGTGTAGACTGATGACCATATCTCATGGGTCATGGATATGAGATATCAAGTCTTCGCATGGGTACATATTAGAGTAATAATATAATACCTAGTATTTTCGAAATATATAATATATAAATATATATGTTAAAAATATAAAGGAGCAGAGAGGTTGAGAAAGAAAGGGGCCCACGATTTGAATTGTAAACAACACTTGGCTATTGGATATGGTTGGGATGATGACGTCATCATCCCGTGGGGCCCTCAAGACTTGATTTCGGAAGTAAACAGCAAAGGCAGAATGCCTTGTTGGTTTGGATGACCAATGACGTGGCATGAATATATATGTGCTAACGGGATTAAAGAGATGAGATTTGTGAATAGTTATCTCATATCGGGAGTACACAAAAATTAATTGAGTATAAATAAAATTGCCTATAATCAAGAGTCACCTAATTGGTTAACCACATTTTGAGAGGCAGCCTGTGGTGGGCAGTTGTACTACATAGTATCTAATTTGTCTTCTAAAAATAATAAAAAATATCTGAGTATTGGGGCGGGGCGTTACAAATAATGTACCGGACTGACCCACCATGAGAACACTGATGAATTATTACGTGTGTATCATAAGCAGTTCTCACAGTGACCATGGTGTATGTATTCCTTTGACTTGAAGTTACTACGGTTCCCTACATGAGAAATTATATGTTTTAATGTCGTTAAACGTTGCCTGTAATAAGATGATTATAAAGTCGACTATTGGAAATACTACAAATCATGCGGAGGGATGTGAGTGACTTAGATAAGATTTGTCCCTCTTGCATAACCTGAGTGATATCTATGGGCCCCTTAATTGAATGAGACTGCAAAATTATTGGCCATGCTTAAATGAGTCAATATGAGATATTGAGCTCATTTGTTTTAGTAAGTCTACTCGAACATCAAGAAACCAAAGACTGAACTAAACAATGCTGACACGCTCTATGCCTTGTGGTCAATTAAGATATCAGGACAAAGGGACTAGACTAATGGTAACATTGGTCATGAATATGTTATGTCTAATCACTGACATTCTCATTACTTGAGTAGCAATGATGTATTGCTAGATACCGCTCACTGTTTGTAATACTAGAATATAATTTTAGTATTACTGTCAACGTGATAGGAATCTACAGGGTCACCCACTTAGAATGGATCGAAATTGAGATTTAAATTCATAAGATGAATTTAATTGGGGATCCAAGTAAGACTTGGACTCCTGATATTGGTTGGACATTTAATTAGATTAAATGGGCTGACTAAAGTTTAAAGGCCCATATACGAATCTGAACCAAGTCTGATTATGAGTCCAACAGCCTCAATACTCTCTTAGGGTTGATTTTCTGTAACTATATATATGAAATGTATCTGTGAAAAAAAAGGTCACATGAGAAATCCCTAGCCGTCACAGAAATTGTGTGAGAGAGAGAGATTGTGAGGAACATCCCTTCCTGCAACTAGCACCGCGGCGTGAGGGAAAGCTTGAATTGATCCATTCGTGTGAATACCGTAAAGGCACCGCAATATTGTAGTGCTGTGATCGGCATACTATGGATACAGCAGATCCATCTTCAAGGTATAACTCCTAAACACGATTTATGATTTTCGCATGGATCCATGGATAGGTTTCGATATTTCTTTGTAATTTTTCCCTGTGTATTTAATCTGAGATTACCATCGAAACCTAATAGTGGTATCAGAGCCACTTGTGAAACCATAATTCGGTTATGAAAGATATGTGACAGTTTGTGATATGTTTGCACTTTTGGTAGAAAGATTCATATGTGATATAATTCTTGCAAGAGTTGCAATATAAGGATTTGTTTATATGTTGGTTGTTAACACAAATGTCACACTAGGGTAGCCATCGGTTTGAAACCATTGAAAACCCTAGAAAGATGTGATTTGCAGTGACGTTAGGGTTTCTTAAAGCATGAATAGTTCATGCACTTGCGTCGTTTGCAGTGGCGTTAAGGTTTCTTAAAACCTTAAGAGTTCATGTTCTGGTAGTGGCAAGGGATGATGAGGCAAATTTTTGCTCTGGGGCACTACCTCGCGACCCCACAAGGAGCGGCCTCCCCTTGACCCGGTAGAGGGTCTATCAAGAGCAAGCTAGGCATGACAGGTTTGAAGTCTCAAAGGCATTATTTCTGTGCAAACTGGGAGAAGGAAGCCCTGTTGGAACTCATGTGCTCAAGATGATTGGGTACATAGAGAATCTTGAAAGGCTTGGTTTCCCATTGGATCAAGAGTTGGCCACTGACTTGGTCCTGCAATCGTTGCCGAAAAGTTATAGTCAATTCTTCATGAACTACAACATGAATGAAATTGACAAACCTCTACCAGAACTGCTAAACATGGTGAGAACTGCTGAACAGAATATTAGTAAGGAAAGACCATTATGATGGTCCAACAGGCCATAGGTAAGGGCAAGGGCAAAAAGCAGATTAAGAAACCCAAAGGTAAGGGGAATGGCAAGGGCAGTATCCAGCCCAGCACTTCTGCCTTGAAAGCTAAGGTTGGGGTGGCCAAGGAGGGGACATGCTTTCACTATGGTGAGACCAGACATTGGAAGAGGAACTGCTATAAGTACCTGGAGGAGCTTAAGAAGAACAAAGGAAGTGAGACTTCCACTGCAGGTATTTTTGTTATAGAAGTCAATTTATCTACTTCTGCATTTTGGGTATTATATACTGGATGTGGATCTCACATGTGTGTAAAAATGCAGGATTTCAAAAGGAGTAGACCATTGGCAAATGGCAAAGTTGACCTACGAGTTGGAAATGGAGCAAAAGTTGCTACTTTAGCTGTAGGAACTTGTCATTTATCATTGCCCACTGGGCTTATTATTGAGTTAGATAACTGTTATTTTGTGCCTGCTATTAGTAGAAATATTATTTCTATTTCTTGTTTGGAAAAGAAGGGTTTTTCATTTATAATAAAGGACAAAAGTTGTTTTATTTATTTGAATGATATTTGTTATGCTAGTGCACAATTGGCTAATGGACTTTATATTCTCGACCACGAAATGCCTGTCTATAATATAAATACTAAGAGGTTCAAATCAAATGATATGAACCCAACTTACCTCTGGCATTGTCGTTTGGGCCACATAAATGAAAACCGCATATCCAAACTCCATAAAGATGGATTCTTAGACTCATTTAATTTTGAATCATATGAGGTATGTGAACCTTGTTTGTTGGGCAGGATGAAAAAAGCTCCATTCATTGGAAAAGGTGAAGGAGCTAGTGATCTTTTAGGTCTCATACATAGTGATGTTTGCGGACCTTCCAACACATTGGCTAGAGGAGGTTTTTAGTACTTTATTATATTTACTGATGGTTTCAGTATATATGGATTTGTGTATCTGATGAAACACCAGAATCATTTGAAAAGTTCAAAGAATTCAAGAATGAGGTACAAAATCAACTTGGTAAAAGTATTAAAGCCCTTCGATCATATCGAGGTGGTGAGTACTTAAGCCAAGATTTTGATGGCCATCTAAAAGAGTGTGGGATGAAATCTCAACTCACTCCCCCGGAACACTGCAATGGAATGGTGTCTCTGAGAGGAGGAACCAGACCTTGTTAGACATGGCCCGATCAATGATGAATCATGCAGATCTACAAAGCTCCTTCTGGGGACATTCTCTATTAACAGCTGCTTCCAGACTTAACTGTATTCCATATAAAACGGTTCAAGAGTCACCATATGAGATATGGACTGGGAGGCGTCCTAGTGTGTTTTTTATGAAGATTTGGGGTTGTGAAGCCTACGTAAGGCATTAAGTCCCTGATAAACTTGGTCCCAAATCTGATAAGTGCTTCTTTGTAGGATACCCCAAGGAAACCAAGGGATACTGTTTCTATAATCCGACCTAAGGCAAAGTGCTTGTCGCACGAACTGCTGTGTTCATAGAGAAAGAATTTGTCTCCAAAAGAACCTGTGGAAGAACAATAGAACTTGAAGAAATTCAAACTTTGCAAAGTAGCAGCGAACCAATGGTAGAAATGGAGCAGACTCCACAAATTGTTGTGGAACAACCATCTGCTCAAGTAGCACAAGGCCTACATATGTCTAGTCGGATAACTCATCAACCCGAGAGATATGGATTTCTCGTGACTCAACATGATGATATATTACTCGTGGATCAAGATGAGCCTACGATTTATGAGGAAGATGTAAAAGGCCCAGGTTCTGAGAAATTGCTTAAGGCCATGAGATTTGAGATGGAATCCATGTATACCAACCAAGTACGGCGCTTAGTAGACCCACCTGAAGGGGTAAAACCTATTGGGTGCAAATGGGTTTTCAAGAAGAAAAATTATATGGATGGTTATGTGCATACCATTAAGGGGCTGTTGGTGGCTAAAGGTTTCAAGCAAGTTCATGGTCTAGACTGTGATGAGACCTTTTCCCCAGTTGTAATGCTTAAATCCATTTGGATCTTGCTTGCTATTGCAGCATATCATGATTATGAAATCTAGCAGATGGATGTCAAAAATGCTTTCCTAAATGGAAATCTTCTCGAGAATGTGTACATGGCACAGCCTGATGGTTTTGTCACTCCAAAGAATGCTGGAAAAGGTGTGTAAACTGCAACGATCCATTTATGGATTAAAGCAAGCTTCTAGAAGTTGGAATTTTCGTTTCGATGATGCAATCAAAGAGTTTGGTTTCATCAAGAACAAAGATGAACCTTGTGTCTACAAGAAGGTTAGTGGGAGCACAGTTGTATTCTGGTATTGTATGTAGATGACATACTACTCATCTGGAATGACATCCCTACCTTACAGTCTGTAAAGACTTGGCTGGGAAAATGCTTTTCCATGAAGGACTTGGGTGAAGCTACCAATGTATTAGGCATCAAGATCTATAGAGATAGATCAAGGAGACTGCTTGGCCTGAGTCAGAGTACATACATAAAGTATTGAAACGCTTCAATATGCAAGAGTCCAAGAAAGGATTCCTCCCTATGTCACATGGTGTAAGCCTATCTAAGGTTCAATCTCCCTCCACTCAAGATGAAAGAGACAGAATGACTAAGATTCTATATGCATCTGCAATTGGATCTATCATGTATGCCATGTTATGTACCCGTCCAAATGTCGCATATGCTTTGAGAATGACGAGCAGATACGAGTCAGATCCCGGTGAGAGTCATTGGACTGCTGTCAAGAACATCCTTAAGTACTTAAGAAGGACTAAGGAATCTTTCTTGGTATATGGACCCAAGGAAGAGCTTGTTGTAAAGGGTTACAATGACGCTAGCTTCCAGTCTGATAAGGATGACTCCAAATCGCAATCAGGTTTGTGTTTTGCCTAAATGGTGTAGCTGTGAGCTGGAAGAGTTCAAAGCAAGAGACAGTAGCTGATTCCACCACAGAGGCTGAGTATATTGTTGCCTCCAACACAGCATAGGAGGCCGTTTGGATTCGAAAGATCATCACTAAACTTCGCGTGGTTCCTAGCATTATGGACCCGTTGGACCTTTATTGTGATACCAATGGGGCCATTGCATAAGCTAAGGATCCCAGATCTCACCAGCGATCCAAACATATAATTAGGCGCTTCCATTTCATTCAAGAGATCATCGATAGAGAAGTTGTGAAGATATGCAGAGTACCGATAGATGATAACATCGCTGACCCACTGACAAAGCCTCTTGCACAGTGAAAGCATGAGATTCACATTAGATCTAAAGGCATTAGATATATGTCTGATTGGTTCTAGTGCTAGTGGGAGATTGTTGGTGTATGCCCTAGGGGCCAGTTGTGTATTGACATTACTAGTTCACATTGTATCATGATATTTATTTCATATATGAGGCATTTCATTTATTGTGTTTGTGATTAAATGAGCATAATAAAGTTCTTAGAATAGTAGGTTCAATACCATGGGATATCAAGTGCATGACTTGATTGTGGGATCCTATTGGTTGTAATCAGAACACTATTCTTAAATGTTCCTAGTCAAGTATTATTGTGAATTAGGACAACAATAAAACAAAGGCACCTGATTACATTCTGAATTTCCCACGGCACCTGATTTTGGATAATTAAGTATTTCTCCTTCCATCCTTTTATTGAGTCCGGGTGCCCATGGACTACCTTCTTATGGGGGCAAGGCAAGATGTAATATATTCCCTCGTGCTCTGCCGACGAACTGACCCCCAGAACGACTCAGAAGTACTTCAACTTCAAAGGCACTCTCCTCTACTCGCAAAGCAACATGAAGCACATAAGCTGCTTCCATGAGTTTGGGTCGTACTGCATCGGGCTCAAACTCCACCAATTCAACACCTTCTTGATGAATGGGTACAGCGGCGGGCGTAACCCCGAGCTGAAGGCATCTACCAAAACATGCAATACGAAGGGCCTAAATTGTCCGTAGGGCGGAGACAAGGGTTCGGGATCATCAATACATATTCTAGCCCTATGAAATAGTTTTTCTGTATCAGGCGTTGGGTCACTGCATGTCAAAACACTCTGCGTCATGTCTATCCTGATTTTTGGTCGGCTAGGCGAAGAAGGTTGCACCCCATACCGAACTAAATCTTCGGCATCGTCCGGATACATCCTAATGGATCTCGGCTGCTGAAGATAAGGGGCGTCGAGCCCATGTTTTGGGAGAAACTCATCCCGCTGTTTCGGACTATCCAGGAGGGTCCAGCTCATCCTCCTCCCTCGAATGCAAGGAGCCTTTGGGGGGGGGGGGACGGAGTCGCCAACTATTTTAGATTAGGGGCCTCACCCGACGGATCGACTTCCATAACCTCGTCCTCATCCTCATCAGCAACCCCTCTTCCAACCACATCCTCCACACCTTGCTCAGTATCTCCAACTCCCTCTACTTCTTCCTCGTTACCCATGCCCGCGCCGATCGGTTTACCCACATCAACCACCTCTTCTGCCCCCACCTCTCCATCTAAGTCGTTTGAGTACACCACGAACGGCTTACGACTGCGTAGCGGCATGACATTGTAGACCTTCTCACCACTTTCCCTGGACAAGGAGTCGGAAAGGCGATCGCCATCCCTTGAATAGATGTAGAGGTAGAAGAACCAGACCATCCCTCAACATAATATTAAATATATCAACCTGTTATCGTCACCGAAAAATTTGCTGTAAAGCTGGTCACTGGTTACTGAACGGTTCATAGTGATAGAGGCTCTGAGAACTAGAGAGATAAAGCAAAGTGGAAAATAAGACGGGGAGTGAGTGATATATAGACAACTTCATGGTGCCTCGATATCAAAAAACAATCATAGCCACCCAATCTAGATCATCTAAATCTAATGGTGGATAAGATTTAATGCCTCGATTTCTACAACTGTGACGTCGGCAATTTACGTGCCCACTAAAATCACAGTAAGGGTGAACTTTTTCATCAAGTACACATCGCTCAGTGCTAGGCATGTTTCTCAAGCCAGTGGTAAGTTTTTCACCAAGTACTCGTCACTCGATGCTAAGCATGTTCCTCGAGCCAGTTGCAGGCTTTTTCATAAGCTGCACTATGCTCGATGTTCAGCATGTTCGACGCTCGGCTTGAATCTCGAGCTGGCTACAAGCTGCACTACGCTCAACGCTCGGCATTTTCCTTGAGCTAGCGACAAGTGTTTTCATCAAGTATGCATTGCTCGATGCTCGGCATGTTCCTCGAGCCAACAACAATTTTTTTCACCAAGTACGCGACGCTCGACGCTCGGCATGTTCCTCGAGCCAGTGACAAGTTTTTCACCAAGTGCGCATTTCTCGGTGCTTGGCATGTTCCTCGAGCCAGCGGAAAGTTTTTTCACCAAGTACCTGTCGCTCGATGCTCGGTGCTTGGCATACTCCTCAAGCTAGTGGCAAGCTTCTTTACAAGCTGCACTACGCTCGACGCTCAGCATATTCCTCGAGCCAGCAGCCAGCTTTTTCACAAGATGCACTCCGTTCGACGCTCGGCATGCTCTTCGAGCCAGCGGCTACCTTCTTCACAAGCTGCACTATGCTCGACGCTTGGCATGTTCCCAGAGCCAGTAGCAAGCTTTTTTGGAAGTTACTATTTACTCGATTGTCGGCATGAACCTCGAGTTGGCTACTAGATGTTTGACTTTGCTCGATGCATGACATGTTCCTCGAGCCAGCTGCAAGCTTTTTGACAAGCTGCACTACGCTCTAAGATCGGCATGTTCCTCGATCCAGAAACAAGCTTCTTCGCAAGATGGACTATGCTCGACGCTCGACATGTTCCTTGATCCAGCAACAAGCTTTTTTGCAAGCTACTTTACGCTCGACACTTGGCATGAATCTCGAGCTGGCAACTAGATTTTTGGCTCCGCTCGAGCTCAGCATGTTCCTTAAGCTAGCGGCAAGTTTTTCCACCAAGTACGCATTGCTTGACAATCGAAATGAACCTCAAGCTAGCTACTGGCTCTATGGCCTCGCTCGACTCTCGAAACTCGACACCTTTATCTTCGAGGCACAAGGCTCGGGGGTCGGTGCTCGGTGCCGCAAAGCTCGACCACAACCTCAGGCTATTCCTCGAATGCTGGTACATGAGTGGGGGGCTTATGATGTTGGTAAAATTCCAGCTCAATCTGAGCTGTTTGATCCCCTCCAAATTTGCAAACCCCTACAGATCAGGCCTATAGCCCCTATGGGCCTTCTACTGCTTCAGGCCCACTAGAAAGGGTCAACCCGGCCCATTACGGTTAGGGTTCACTATAACACCCCAATTTTTTTTTTAAAACCATTCCATTTTCAAATGCTTTCTAACTTAATTTATTTCTTATCTACAACATTTCTTAGTTACGAAAATATTGATAGTTTTTAATTAAAATTTCGGCAGAGTTTTCCCTAAAATATTAGCCCTTTTACAGATATTCCTTATGGAATTTTGCAAACAATTACATACATCAAAGTATCTGTAATATATATCACTCCTCCCCAGGCCAAATCATTCAACAACACATGCAATAATATGTAAGGCTCTGGGGGCATAATTCATCATAACAAGGAAGATACAATTTAAAAACCAAATATTCTTTTGAAAACATGTAAGATTTTTAGAAAAACTTTAGAAAAACTTTTCATAAACCAACCACAAACCTTGGTACTCCACAACGAGTTGGGTACGGGCTTTCATACTTCATCACAGCACTATATATATTATTATCCCTTACAATTATACAAATAATCTTCAATAATACAAAATAATACTCTCTACTATCCCCAAGTCAACATGATTTTAAATAAAATGCCTATAATAGATACATACATACTCCATTCTACTACAAGCAAAAGTATAACTACCAAAACCATAACAACTATCTCACCTCGCTGCTAATCAAAACCTGCAGGAGAGTTAGGTTCGTCCACCCTCAGGGAGGGACTTCCCTAACTCCCAGAAAACAATAGGGGTTAGTCATGTCTGGTGTGAGTATAATTACTAGTTTAGCAAATAAATGAAACTATATAAAAAAAAAATTTTTGAAAGAACTTACAAATATCATGATTATTAAGTTTAACCTGAAAATTGAATATACAACATAACAAAAGTGATTCTTGCACCAAGTACTCTTTTGAATCTTCAACTCATTTACATATCCATATCCACTCTCCCTACCTTGAAGTTGTGTATCGGCAGGTAGTTCCCACCATTTCCATTAAAATAGCTGGTGTGTAGTTCCTCGACACAATTCCAAGGCATACTATATTC